>CM077032.1:19165603-19618103 GCA_039090855.1 Macrothele yani | reverse complement strand
ATTGTTGTTTTGTTTGCCGAGATGAAGTCATGCCGTTTAGGTACCTTCGACTCAGATTTAATAACATTTCTAGGGTTCAACAAATACTGTCTTGTTTGTCAAGATGAAGTGATGAGGTTTAAGTACCTTCGGCTGAAAAGGTTATCAATTTACAAAATGTACTCATGTGCTTAATGTTATCAATTTACAAAATGTACTCATGTGCTTAATGTTATCAATTGAGGAAATGTACTCATGTGCTTAATTTCCACAAAATATTTGATACATTTTTAAAACTACTAAAATATGGCAATACTGTGTTTTATTTCATGCACTTTCAGAATAGTTATTTCGAATGGCCGCGGGTGGCCTAGTGGTCAGCTTTCGTGACTACCATGGAGATAACCTCAGGTTCGATCCACTAAATACCCGCCGTGCGTCGGATGTGCACGTTAAGCCGTCGGACCTCGCGTACTGCCCCATCCGCCCGGTAATAAATAAGGGCGTCTTCCTTCCCCTTTCTACCTCGCTTCCGTGTCACTTTCCTATCGGGCGCTCTAGCCCAAATCTCCTAGTTTCCTATTTCTAAGGGTTGTGTAAGACCTGGGGTCAGACACTTTCCTTCCTAAAATCCTCTACATATGATCTGATCTGATCTAGTTATTTCGACTCTGAGGCTCTAAATCTTTTAAGAACGCTTTTGTTTACATTTTTTCCTGAAATCGGTCGACTCATATAAGCTGAAATATTTTAGCCTAAATTAAGTAAAGGAATATATTTAATACTTACGTATGTGCCTTTGTCTTCTATATCTACGTAGTAGTTCAAAGACCTGAAATAAACGAATATGCAACAGATTGAAATATCATTGCTATTATCAACCAACAGAAATCGAGTGAATAATATGTGAAATAGAAAAAATCACAAGGCATCACGTGCACCGTTCAATTACTTCATGCAAAGCAAGACATATGAGTTTGTTTTATATATACACTGAAGAGCAATTGAATTAGAGACAGCTGGCGTTATACAAATGTGGCGCTGTGGGCGCCTCTGTAATCAGAAACGACATGACGTATGCAGCGATCAGACAATATAAGGAGTGATGCGACGGGAATCAGTAAGAGTCGGAAGCAGTATGGGTAAGACGGAGGAAACTAAGCGCATTTGATCGTGGGCAAATTGTCGGGGCCCGACGAATGGGTCACTCCATCTCGGAAGTCGTGCAGGCACTGGGATTTTCACGAACCACTGTGTAACCGGCGCACCATGAGTACATCAAATTCGGTAAAACCATCCCTGCAAGGGCCAACTGTCGTGGACAACAGCGTGTGGATGAGCGGGATCATCGTCGGCTAGCTCGTATTGTAACAGCGGATAGATGGGCCTCAGTGCAAGAAATCACTCGGTAATTTAATGCTGGTGCACAAAAACGTGTAAGCAGCCACACCATCCAGAACCATCTCCTCTCCATGGGGTACAGAAGCCATCGTTCCACGAGGGTACCGCTGCTGACCGCACATCACAGGGAGCAAAGATAAGCATGGGCACGGGAACATCGCCACTGGACCCTTGACATGTGGAAAACTGTTGCCTGGACTGATGAGTCGAGATTCACGCTGGTACATGCAGATGTCAGGATACAAGTACGGCGCAAACCACATGAAGCGGTGGATCCTTCTTGCCAGCAGGATACTCTTCAAGCTGGTGGGGGTGGCATTCTCGTCTGGGGACTGTTTACGTGGACTTAAATGGAACCCCTGGTACGTGCGACATTGTCCCTTACAGATCAACGTTACCGGGATATCCTGGACGACCATTTGCTGTCGTTTGTGCGTCTTCAACATCCCACTGGGGACCTCTGCCTGCAACACGACAAAGCACCGTTCCATCGCTCCCGAATTGTATCCGAATGGTTGGATGAACACTCCACCGACGTGACCTCGCTTCCTTGGCCAGCTAGGTCACCTGATCTTAATCCCATCGAGCACATCTGGGATGCCATCGAGAGAGGTGTTCGAGGCTCTGACCTTCTCCATCAAATCTTCGTGAACTGTGGGAGCTTGTTCAGGGGTCGTGGATCCGTATGGCTTCCCAACGCTTCCGGTGTCTTGTTGAGTACATGCCGAGACGAATCACCGCCGTCATCAGGGAGAAAGGTGGTGCTACACGTAACTAGACAGATATCTCTAATTCAATTGCTCTTCAGTATTTACGAGTATATACACTCAAGTACAATGAAATTTGAGCACCAAGAAGGAACCACCGAATTGAACTGAAATTTTATGGACGTAATGATACAGATGAATGATATACATGATGGTAAAAACAGAGCTACAGGAAAATTATGGAGAGATCTGTAGCAGCAGTCCGCCCATCTTCATATGCACGTCGCACCGCCTCGTGCGATACACGCCGCACGAGACGGTCCGTATTGCTGCGATACAACGCTGTAATACGGACCAGTAGGGAGGCGAACAGACTCCTGATGTTGTCCTGCGGCAGTGTGCCCCACACGTGTTGGATGGAGTGCTCCAAATCCCGGATAGTGCTGCACGGCTGTAGCTGGTGTTTTAACTGATCCCACACATACGCCATAGGGAACATGTCCGGGGAGCGGCAAGGCTACAAAAGTGTCTGGACATAACGTAGGCAGTCCTGGACAACCCGAGCCATGCGCGTGCGGGCATTATCCTGCTGGTATAGAGCACCGGGTATTCCGGCCAGGAATGAGAGCACATGGGCCAGTAGGATCTTATCCACATACCGCTGGCCCGTCAATGATCCATGTACCAGTACTACAGCTGATCGGGTATCGTAGGCAATGGCTCTCTAGATCACAGTGTCTGCAGTGGGTGAGGTGTGGCGCTCGATAGCGAGGCTGGGATTATGCTGTAGACCCGGGAACCTCCACACCCGTACACGATGATCATCGGTCCCAAAAACGAAGCGGCCATCACCGCCAGTCTGTGGCGGTGATGGCCACACTTCGCCAGTCTGTGGCGTGCCAAGTCGCTCTGGCCAGGCACCTGTGCACACAAAGCCGACGATGTTCCGGTGTTAATGGATTGCAGATTCGCTTCTGCGAGGTGTAGGGAAATGGTTCTTGGGCATACATGGGGCCGCTACATCTGCCTGTTTAGTGGACCGGGTCCCCGTGGGATCCGTTAGTTCCTGACGCACGATCCGCCGATTCTCTCTACCGGTGGTCCTCCTCGTCCGTCCGGAGCAGCTCCGCCGTGTGGCAGTGTCGTCAGGTCTTAACTGTTTCCAGCATTGTCGGACGGTATGGTCAGAACGATCCACGTGGAGGGCTATACTGCGCGCCAATCACCCGGCGGTTTTCAACCCGATGATCAGGCCTCTCTTTAAGTCCGAATGTTGCGTAAATCTACGTCTCTGACGTCTGCCCGGCATTCTTGTCATTCAGTACTCTTGCTTGTGTCGGCCGGTGCTTTTCCCCTTCAAGGGGTATCGATTACACGCCGGTTTATAAAGCCGCCGGTTCGGGCTCGCAGCGCCACCACAGGGTGTGCAGTAATGCGCAATCGCCCAAAACGTGGATCATTTGCATACCACCAGGCACTCTAGCTATTTGCACAGTTTTGCGGCTGTTGCATGTTTTGTTCCAGCTGCGCAAATTTCATTGCCCGTGAGTGTATAACATTTGGCAGGGACGTCTTCTTTATCTTATTTTATCTATTATTGTGTTTTTAACTGATTAAATTTGTCTGTCGTCTTGTGTTATTCTTAGTGTCAGTTAAATTTGTTCTCGATTGGTTAATGAGTTTCAGTTAATAATTATCTCGCCCCAGTAAGACCAGCGAGAAAGAATCCCGGAATAATTTATTCATTTTTTCAAAGTTCCAATGTAAACCTCTTGGGCGGGGCCATTGTTCTGCAAGATACCACTCCAAATTCTTGAAGTGTTATTTTCTGTTGATTCGGCCATTCCCGGGGTGTAACACTATCAACCAAATTTCCGGTAGATCTCGGTAGGTATGACACGCCCTTCGTCATGCAAACCTGCTGCCAGAGTGGAGAGTAAAGGTGGCCGATTTCGTATCCGTCGCTTTAGTTTATCTCACAGGTGTTCTATAGGATTAAGATCAGGGACTCTGTGCAAGCCAGTCTAACAATTCCACCTCACTTTCAAGAAACCAGTCCTGCACGCCAGTTTGGCAGGGAGCTCGATTGTATTGGAAGAGATAACAGTCATTTCCATAACAGTGCCATAGTGTTTTTTTATTGGAGGTTTAACGACCACCATGAACAACTCAATGGGCTATAAGCAGTCGCCAGCCCTTAATTAAGGGTCACTGGTTCCAGGTAAGGGAGAGAGCCAGTGCCGTAAGAGCAACAAATCATCCATGTCTCACCGGTATTCGAATCCGGATCCCTTTCTGACGATTGATCAGGTGCCCTCGCTTAGACCACTGCACCACACAGTGTTGGTAGGGAAGAAATATCCAGAATGTAGAGGTGCACTTCAGAGTTCATGGTTCGTGATATAATAACCAACGAGTCGAGTCCCATCTACGAAAACCAACTTCTTACCTGGATGGAACCTCCGCCGAACTTAACAGTTTGGAAAATGCAGCCCGATGCAAATCGTTCGCTGTCCCCAAATCGAAATATGCCCGTCAGATTACAAGAGTGAAAAGCGTGACTTCTCATTCCAAAGAACAGATTTCCAGTCTCCCAAAGTCCAGGAACGACGACAGACACATCACTCCAAAAGGCACTTCGCATTCTCAGTAGTCCTGTGTGGTTTGCGTACTGTTGCTCTACCATAAAAACCCGCACTATTCAACTCTCTGCGGACATTTATGGTACTAACCGCGGCATTACAAGCATTTGCTACTTCAGCGGCGGTGGAAACGGCAGAGGAAGAACGGGATTTCTTAACATTTTTTACGATGGTTCTTTTGTCACGTTCCGTCAGTTTGTGCAGCCTTTTTGAACTTTTAACATTTCTTGTCATGGTTCTTTTGTCACGTTCCGTCAGTTTGTGCAGCCTTCCAGAACTTTTTAACATTTCGCGCCATGGTTCTTTTGTCACGTTCCGCCAGTTTGTGCTGAACCTTTTAACATTTCTTGCCATGGTTCTTTTATCACGTTTTCTCAGTTTGTGTAGCCTTCCTGAACATTTTACCATTTCCTGTCATGGTTCTTTTATCAGGTTCCGTCAGTTTGTGCAGCCTTTTGAACTTTTTAACATTCCTTTTTATCGTTCTTTTGTCACGTTCCGTCAGTTTGTGCAGCCTTCCTTAAATGTTTAACATTTCATGCCAGGGTTCTTTTGTAACGTTCCGTCAGTTTGTGCAGCCTTCCTTAAATGTTTAACATTTCATGCCATGGTTCTTTTGTAACGTTCCGTCAGTTTGTGCAGCCTTCCTGAACATTTAAACATTTTATGCCATGGTTCTTTTGTCATGTTCCATCAGAATATGCAGCCTTTCTGAACATTTTAACATTTCGTGCTATGGTTCTTTTGTAACGTCCCGTCAGTTTGTGCAGCCTTCCTGAACTTTTAAACATTTCGTGCCACGGTTCTTTTGTCACGTTCCGTCAGTTTGTGCAGCATTCCTGAACTGTTTAAACATTTCATGCCACGGTTCTTTTGTCACGTTCCGTCAGATTGTGCAGCCTTCCTTAAATGCCTACCATTTTGTGCCATGGTTCTTTTATCAGGTTCCGTCAGTTTGTGCAGCCTTTTGAACTTTTTAACATTCCTTTTTATCGTTTTTTTGTCACCTTCCGTCAGTTTGTGCAGCATTCCTGAACTGTTAAACATTTCGTGCCACGGTTCTTTTGTCACGTTCCGTCAGGTTGTGCAGCCTTTCTGAACATTTTAACATTTCGTGCCATGGTTCTTTTGTAACGTCCCGTCAGTTTGTGCAGCCTTCCTGAACTTTTAAACATTTCGTGCCACGGTTCTTTTGTCACGTTCCGTCAGTTTGTGCAGCCTTCCTTAAATGCTTACCATTTCGTGCCATGGTTCTTTTATCAGGTTCCGTCAGTTTGTGCAGCCTTTTGAACTTTTTAACATTCCTTTTTATCCTTCTTTTGTCACGTTCCGTCGGTTTGTGCAGCCTTCTTGAACTTTTTAAAATTTCGTGCCGTGGTTCTTTCATCAGGTTCCGTCAGATTGTGCAGCCTTTCTGGACATTTTAACATTTCGTGCCATGGTTCTTTTGTAACGACACGTAAGTTTGTGCAGCCTTCCTGAACTTTTAAACATTTTGTGCCACGGTTCTTTTGTCACGTTCCGTCAGTTTGTGCAGCTTTTCTGAACTTTTCAACATTTCTTGCCATGGTTCTTTTGTCACATTCCGTAAGTTTGTGCAGCTTTTCTGAACGTTTAAACACTTCTGGCCATGGTCCTTTTGTCACGTTCCGTCAGTTTGTGCAGTCTTGCTGTAGTTCTGCTTGTGAGTGATGTCTCTTTACGCAATCAATTACAGTCGATTTTGGTATGTTTAGTTTAGCTGCAAAGCCCCGTATGGAAACGTTACTCTAATGACGTTCTATGGCCAATATTCCCTCTAAACGGCTATCAAAATCACCTCGGTAATTTTTTTTATTTTTTCAGCTTCTGTTACTAACGCAGTAGAAGTTGGAACTTGGGTTGGAACCCCCTTTTTTTAAATCCCCCAGTTTTTAGTACCGTTCTTTCCGCAATTGCTTTTAAATAAAAAATATTAAAAACTTTTCGTTAAATGAAATTTTTATTTTATAAAAAGTCAGAAGCTCAAACATATTTATGAAATGCTTACAATTTAACAGACCAACGGCTTACAATTCAACTGACCGGAATGTTTTCTTTCGCCAACCAGCAAGGGTGTATTAGTTAGTGCAGTAAAATTAATTAAGGTTTGCTGTGATTGGCTGGCGCTGATTTGCTGTTTTTAGAAAAGACTCAAAATCTGCCACTTCCTCGGCGTGGATAAACCATTGATCCGCATTTTTGCGTTCACTATCTGGTCGCACGAGGATACTTTGCAAGAAGCCCTTGAGAATGAAGACGACAATGAGACGCACTTAGAAGGAGGCGAACGGCATTTAAGAAAAGTGTTGTTTCAACTTTTTTTTTATTGAAGGTTTAACGACCACCGTGAGCAATTAAATGGACTATAAGCAGCCGCCCGTCCCTAAATTTAGATTAAGTGGTTTCAGGAAAGGAAGAGTGCCAGTGCCGTAAGACAAACATAACATCCATACTTCATCCGGATTCGAACCCGTACCACTTCCGGACGAAAAGTGGTCTAGCCATCGCTTAGACCACTGCACCACCTGGACGGTTGCCTTTTGAGAGCCTGAATGTTTTTAATTTTTTTATTTTTGCAGGTAATTGATTTTCGATTTATGAAAACTTATTAGGAACTTGGGAATTTTAATTTAAAATACTTACTGCGCGAAATGTTCAATTTTAACTGCGAGAGGGGCTTTGCGGCCGCGCGCTCTCAGCTTAAATTGAACATTGTCTATGACCAGGTTACTTTGGAACTCGAAAAGTTCACTTCCACGCATTATATTCTCTTCAAAGTTACTGATAACACAACAGAGAACCTCAGCTCTTTTTACGTACTTCCCCACTCAAAGTGCATATTCCTGCGAAACCGTTCTCCGCACTAAGGCAAATATTTGGTAGAGTCCGAATACTTTTGATTATATTTTGTATAAATTGCTACTGTAGCAAAATCGGAATTTTTGTAATAGCTTCTATTGGGTTTGACGTGAGGCTCTGGAACTTTACTCACAATAGTGCCATGAAATATTGTGTTTATGCGAAGTGTGATGCAATATTGTTATGCAAAGGTGTAAAGAAATAATATTCAGTAATCGTGAAATGAGCGGTTGTTTGCGAGAGCATTTAGCACGACATTCCAGATGATCAAATTTCAGCAATGGTTGACGGCTTTAAGAAGAAAATTAATAAATTAAAAATTTGCAAATTTTAATTTCATAAAAACGTTCCTAGGTGCAACCTTCCCCCCCCCCCCCAACCCTGTGAAGGTTTCTCCCAAATTTTAAATCTCTACGCTCAATAGTTACTTCTGTATCCCACTGACAGGCAGACACGATAATTTTATTACTACTCTCTGCGTCAAAAAAAATGGTTACACCCAGATGAAATCAACCGACAAGAATGAAACTTGGTGGGTAGGATTGAAATCGTGAGACATACAAATGATTCAAGTATCATGCTCGACCGCGCATGATACGCGAGCATGGAGGGGTCGTAGCGCTGTGTCTTACCGGCTATATAAGGTCATCCCGTTTAGCGTGCTTGCCCTTCTGACCTATGCTGTTGTGTCGGTTGAATCTTTTGCATGAGACGCGTGCCTCGGAGAAAAGTTCTGAAGCAATACGTACAGTTGGAGGGGTTCAAGAGGGGCCGCATCGTTAGGCTCCGGGAAGCGGGGTGATCTTGTCGACGTATTGCCCGCCATACCGTTCATGCGGATATCACTATAGCACGGTGTTGGCGGCAGTGGATAGAACAAGGCACCCAGCGACAAGAAGGGTCTGGGAGACATAGACTAATCACGGAGAGAGGGAATCGACGGGTTGTCTGACATGCGCGGAGTGACCCAATAGCCACGATTGCCGATATTCAACTAGCTGTGGTGCCCTCAGTGCGTCGTCCGATCAATTCCAGTACCATTGGCAGACAGCTGCAAGACGTAGGACTACACGTACGCAGACCGTGACGATGACTGCACGTAACACCATTGCATCGGCGCCAAAGATTGCGATGGTGTGGTGCCAGAGACATCATGGAGCCACTGAGAATGGCAGCGGCTGATCTTCAGTGACCACTCCCGCTTTTATCTTGGAAGAGACGACCAACGAATCCGTGCGTGGGGGAACCGTGGTCAGCGCCAAGATGTACGGTTTGTTGTCGAGCGTCACACGTCGAGAAGGCCAGGTGTCATGAGTTTGGGTGCAATTGAATACGATGCCTTATCCCTTAGGGTGTTCATTACAGGCACTTTGACAGCCCATTGTTACGTTAATGAGGTCCTGCAAGCAGTGTCCCTACCTTTTCTTAACGCTCGCTCCGGTGCAAATTTCCAACAGGATAGTGCTCGTCCGCATACTGCTGCTGTCTCGCCTTCAAGACACTGACACTCTGCCATGGCCAGCCGCATCGCCAGTCCTATCGCCGATTGATAGTGTTTGATATGCTATTGGACGCGCTATCCACATTCAACTCCTACCTCGCAACCTACAGGAACTGCGTGCGAAGATTCAAGCAGCATTGGATAGCTTATCGCAGGACACCATTAGGAACCTGTACTACTCCATGCCGAGACGTCTGGCATGCTGTGTGAACAAACATGGCGGCCCGACGCCATAATGAGAGACGTACTTATATTGGCGTGTAGTTCAGTAAAATCAAATATGTTCCTGGTAACCTTTACCTTCCTCCCGAACAGCATTGCAATCCGACACGTCCTTCTGTGGGGAAATCTTTTTAACGTACAGTGAACATGTGAAATATTAAAATTTAATTTGGGATGAGGTTTCTGAAAAACTTGCGAAATTTGCAATAAAATGCCTTTTTTGTAAGTCTTTCATAGTGTATGAAGTTGCTATAGTGAAACGGATTTCTGTATTTTCAGTACACTGCTGGACAATTGCTAAGGACGGATCATAAACGGCCATATAGCGAATAAAAAAGTAAGTGTGGTTGGATGCCAAGTGAACTAAAATAATGTCAGAATGCCAGGACATTACAAGAAAGACAATTTATTGTGCTCTGAAATCCAGAAGGTTTTGGAACGTGTTCAAGGGACAAACAGACCATTTTGTGCAGAATACGTAAACGTGAAAAAAATGCAATTACCGTCCGCAGGCGTTCCGGCGTAAGATGTCAATACGGGATATGGCCACCATGGAGGGCGATGCAAGATTCCACACGTCCTGTCATGCTTTGCACAACATTATCAAGCAGCTGTTGGGGTAATTTATCCCATTTCTCTGTCAGTGCACGGATGAGGGTGTCCTTGTTTATTAGAGTGTATTGGCGACCAGCAAGACTCCTCCCCAAAGCGTCCCACACATTTTCAATGGGCTTCAGATCTGGAGAACGTGCTGGCCATACGAGGCGTTGAATATCCTCGCTCTCAAGACACTCCTGGACAGCGACTGTTCGATGACATGTTGCGTTGTCGTCCATGAAAATGAATCTATCACCGACAGCACCGCGGAACATGCGAACATGAGGTAGCAGAACATCATTAATGTGTCGTTGGCCAGTCATAGTCCCAGTTGGAAGCACATAGAGGGACGTACGGCCATTGATCATGATGCCAGCCCATACCATGACACTACATGTCGGATATCAGTCCCTTTCCTGTATGTTTGCTGGACAACATGCAGTACCACTATCACGCCAGATCAGTTGTCATCGACAATCAGACGATAGACTGTATCTACTCTCATCTGAAAAGAGGACAGCAGACCAGTCGTTATCAGTCCAATTGCGATGTGATGGCACCATTGCAAACGGGCGGTACGGTGACGTCTGGACAATGGGATGCACACAACAGGACGGTGGGTGTATAGTCCTCCTTCATGCAAACGTCTGGCGACAGTTTTTCGGGAGATCCGCTTGCCAGTAGCAGCCATAAACTGATTTGCTACCTCACTAGCTGTGCTGCGCCGGTGACTGTTTGTTGATAGCACTATGTACCGATCTTCTGCAGGTGTCGTACTGCGAACACGACCTCCCCCGTGACGTTTGCTACACCTCCATTTGTTTGTAATGATTTCCAAAGCCTTGAAACAACACTGTGGCTGACGTCGAACTCCCTGGCAACATCTGTTAGTTTTCGCCTTTCTTCAATCTTGCCAATAATACGGCCACGCGTAAAATCATCTAGGTGATGTCGGGAAGACATTCTGAAAATTACAAGTTCGTCAATTGATTCTTTCCCTTTCAACTTTGCGTTTGAACAACAACGGTCAATACGCGTCAAATCTTTTATATCTCTTATCAGCTCTATGACGTCACGAACAAGTTCGGCAATCCAAAATTTGCATACGCACAACACGTCTTACTGTATCCCGCTCTAATGCTAATTTCCACATTTTCATGCCTTCCGTTTAATGGCTGCTATCGTTGCTATTGTCATCCGTCCGTAGCAATTGTGCGGCAGTGTATAATATTTACATTTTTTTAATCTACCTTAATTTTTAATAAACTCAAAACCATGAAAATACAATGGAATTTGTTTTAAATAATATTTTTTCTTGCTATTCATCCTGTCAAAGTTGAAAATTTATTTTATCTATTTTCTAAGAGCAGTTATAAAATCAATCATACCTGCAAGCCGGTGAGCACTTTTTCGCGCATAAGAGTTCGTCTGCGGTAGAATCTGAAATAAAGTGGAAAATAATACAAGCATTACGCTGAACGCACATCATAGCGAAAATAACGGCAAACTGGCGTTAAAATTTTCGTGGTGAAATAGATATTTCGGAAATTCACGCTTAGAATTTTATATATTACGAAAACATCTAAATTTACGGCTAATTGGCTTCAAATTTGATCTACTGATAGGATATGTAGACAGTATACTCGTTCTCTGAAAGGCCAAAAACACTTAAATTCAAAAATTAATCGATTAATAGGTAATTCCCTTGTTCTGATTCCCTCGTTCTCTACGTACAACACAGGCATGAGATTGAAAACAGCGCCTTCCAACAAAAAATTCCATGACGCACTAATGCCATGCCCTGAATGAAAATAATTTGATATAAGCACATCAACTAGCCAAATATGAAACCGTCTTTGCACGCTCTATGAAATGTACGTGAGGCACATAATGGCTCAAATACTTTAATTAAGATGCTATATACATGAGATAAAAACATTAGTACTTTCGGACTACTTTATCCATCATCAGATGTAGTACAAAGATATGAAGGCCGTCACGGTACATACCGGGTGTTTGTAATTAAACTGACACTACTCAGAGGCATCGGTAGCTCGATCGAACAACCGGAATGGCACCAAACTTGGTAGGGGGACGAATGACAACGTGGGAAGAAGGATGCCGCGAAAAAAAAATTAGTTACAAACGTCGCCGATAGGGTAAAATGTGGCGCTGTTGTAGTTAACATAACCGAGAATTTGCATAAAGCGCAGGTACGACGTCAAAATGCAAATTCACGCCTACGTAGGCGACAACAGCGCCAGTAATGCGGGCTATAAATACATGGGGAAAGTTCCGAAAGGCATTCCGAGGACCAGCGTAGCTCACCATGCGTCTTACGTTACTTGTAAAGTTGTTTTACCAGTCCAAACCAGCGACCGCTCTTCGTGAGTTCAGAACCCGTCACAACCTACGTAAAGGCCCTCTTTCAATTAATGCAATAAAAGGCATCATTCGGAAGTTTGAAGAAACAGGCTCACTAAGAGTTCGGCCTGGCAGAGGACGGAAACCGGTGTCGGAAGAAACAATTTCAGATGTTGCGACTGCGATCGTCGACGGAACACAGAGGAGCATTGCTGGTAGAAGCAATGCCCAGGGGAGTAGTTCGACAACTGAAATTGAATGTTAAGACGGTATGGAAAGTCTTGCGGCGAATTCTCCACTACTATCCATACAAGAACAGCAGCGCGCACCAACTCCAACAGAACGATTATTATCCACGATTGACATTTGCTCTGACGTTTCTTGCCAGGATGGAGGTCGACGATGTTCGGCCGTGGAGAATTCTGTGGGGAGATGAGGCCCATTTTCATCTCAATGGGACTGTTAACACTCACAATTGTGGAATTTGGGCATCCGAAACACCCCACTCAATTTAGGGAATGCCGTTGCATTCACCAAAACTCACTGTTTGGTGAGGCTTCACAGCGGACTTCATCTTTGGACTATTCTTTTTTGAGACCATTACTCCAACAGGACCCGTATCCTGTACCGTTACCGCGTACAGGTATCACGATTTGCTGACTAGTTTTGTCTTTCCACAATTGCAGCAAAGACAATGTCTGGATCGGTTAATCTTTATGCAGGATGGAGCACCACCACACATTAGTCGATCGGTACAGCAGCTGCTGCGGCATCACTTCATAAACGAAAGGGTCGTTAGTCGCAGTTTTCCGTTTGCATGGCCGCCTCGTTCCCCGTATCTAACTCCATGTGACTTTTGGCTGTGGGGTTTTTGGAGTCCAAGGTTTATCTTGGTGGGGTTCCGACCTTAACTGCCTTAAAGGACAACATATCACGGACTGTGATGAACATTCCTTGTGACATGTTACGTTCGGTCGTACAGAATATTGTGCAGCGGATGCAAAGTGTGGTCCACGAGAACGGCGGTCACATTGAAGGTGTTCGTTGTCCTCGCCGGGGAAATGAATGTGCTCTATAAATGGTACTGTTTCAATTCCGCTTTCGTCTTTGTTATTGATTTGTCTGTCCATTGTACCTATTTTTGAAATTGCACAGCGCCACATTTCCCCCTATCGGCGACGTTTAGAACTAATTTTTTTTTCGCGGCATTCTTCTTCCCACGTCGTCATTCGTCCCCCTATCAAGTTTGGTGCCATTCCGATTGTTCGATCGAGCTACTGATGCCTCTGAGTAGTGTCAGTTTAATTACAAAACACCCGGTATATGTGCAAGCACATGTTACGTGAGGAATCATGGGAAAAATGTTAATAACGTGACCAACTGACATAGACAGTGGTAATCATGGTACAATATATAACTTTATAATACGTTTTTCCAGGTAGAAGGTATGTCATAAGGTACATATTCATTGCAACAAAATATTTTCTCGTAACGAAGTCATAAGGTACATAGTCATTTGCTCAGAATATTTTCCCGTAACTAAAATTTATCTTAACCCATTTTCTTTAGCTGACCAACCTAACCAGACGGTGCCAAAGGTTGCTTGCTTCCCCAAACAAGTTAGTAAAATCATGCAATGCATTAATTATGATACGCTTTCCAACATGCCAGAAATCATTACTAAAGTTATGAGCATAATGGCTGTACAATCAATTTCGCTGCTATGCCTTGACCTTTGACCCCATTTCGATGATATTCTACAGAACCAGTTAAGTATAATTCCGGAATAACATGGTAAAGTTTTGTCTCAATCGAAGCATTTTTACGTACGATAAGTTATAACGCATAAGGGCAATGAAGTGGATCCTGCTGCTATGTCCTGACCTTTGACCCCGTTTCTCCTATTTTCAACAGGGTTCTTCCCCAGTGGTCCCCTACCACATACTACACTGTTGGACAATTGCTAAGGACGGATCATAAACGGCTATATAGCGCATAAAAAAGTAAGTGTGATTCGATGCCAAGTGAAATAAAATAATGTCAGAATGCCAGGACATTACAAGAAAGACAATTTATTGTGCTCTGAAATCCAGAAGGCTTTGGAACGTGTTCAAGGGACAAACAGGCCATTTTGAGCAGAATACGTAAACGTGAAAAAAATGCAATTACCGTCCGCAGGCGTTCCAGCGTAAGATGTCAATACGGGATATGGCCACCATGGAGGGCGATGCAAGATTCCACACGTCGTGTCATGCTTTGCACAACATTATCAAGCAGCCGTTGGGGTAATTTATCCCATTCCTCTGTCAGTGCACGGATAAGGGTGTTCTTGTTTATTGGAGGGCATTGGCGACCAGCAAGACTCCTCCCCAAAGCATACCACACATTTTCAATGGGATTCAGATCTGGAGAACGTGCTGGCCATACGAGGCGTTGAATATCCTCGCTCTCAAGACACTCCTGGACAGCGACTGTTCGATGACATGTTGCGTTGTCGTCCATGAAAATGAATCTATCACCGACAGCACCGCGGAACATGCGAACATGAGGTAGCAGAACATCATTAATATATCGTTGGCCAGTCATAGTCCCAGTTGGAAGCACATAGAGGGAGACGTACGGCCATTGATCATGATGCCAGCCCATACCATGACACTACATGTCGGATATCGGTCATTTTCCTGTATGTTTGCTGGACAATATGCAGTACCACTATCACGCCAGATCAGTTGTCGTCGACAATCAGACGATAGACTGTATCTACTCTCATCTGAGAAGAGGACAGCAGACCAGTCGTTATCAGTCCAATTGCGATGTTGATGGCACCATTGCAAACGGGCGGTACAATGACGTCTGGACAATGGGATGCACACAACAGGACGGCGGGCGTATAGTCCTCCTTCATGCGAACGTCTGGCGACAGTTTTTCGGGAGATCCGCTTGCCAGTAGCAGCCATAAACTGATTTGCTACCTCACTAGCTGTGCTGCGCCGGTGTCTTTTTGTTGATAGCACTATGAACCGATCTTCTGCAGGTGTCGTACTGCGAACACGACCTCCCCCGTGACGTTTGCTACACTCTCCATTTGTTTGAAATGATTTCCAAAGCCTTGAAACAATACTGTGGCTGACGTCGAACTCTCTGGCAACATGTGTTATTTTTCGCCCTTCTTCAATCTTGCCAATAATACGGCCACGCGTAAAATCATTTTGGTGATGTTGGGAAGACATACTGAAAATTGCAAGTTCGTCAATTGATTCTTTCCCTTTCAACTTTGAGTTTGAACAACAACGGTCAATACGCGTCAAATCCTATATATCTCTTATCAGCGCTATGACGTCACGAACAAGTTCGGCAATCCAAAATTTGCATACGCACAACACGTCTTACTGGATCCCGCACTTATGCTAATTTCCACATTTTCCTGCCTTCCATTTTATGGTCGCTATCGTTGCTATTGTCATCCGTCCTTAGCAATTGTCTGGCAGTGTAAAATTTCATTGAAATCGAACCATTTTTACGCACGTTATGACGCATTAGGGCAATGGAATGGATCCCGCTTCTATGTCCTGACCTTTGACTTCATTTCGCCCATTTTCAATAGGGTTCGTCCCCAGGTGGTTCCCTACCACATACAAAAATTTCATCGAAATCGAACCATTTTTACGTGAGTTATCTTTCGGACGGACGGACAGACGGATAAAGCTGGAGCATGAACGCTTCTTCAAAGTTCGGTTGTACAGCGTAAATAAGAACGTTCATATGTCCTCCGTGTTTTCCGAAACCCACGGCAAAACAATTTGTTTCCCCTTGTAATGTCCGCAATGCTGACCATAAATCTGTCACGGGTGATAAGGTCTCGTTTCTAGTCCTTTATTCTCTGCTCCATGACCTCAGGCATGATGTCGAAGGGATTATCAGCTGAAATGGACATCTGCCCACTGGGTAGGAAGAAGTATAAATAAGACGTCGTCTGTCTCCTTTTTAAAGTTAAATCACTTCATTGTGTGATAATTTCCCCCTTTTAGTCCTTTATTCTCTGCTCCATAACCCTAGTCATGATGTTTGTGCCTAGTAGGAAGGAATAGTAACTAAGAAAACTTCTCTCATCCTTTTACTAGGCTTAATCCGGTCACCAGTGTTAAACCCCTTTTTGTACGCTTTGCAACGATAGGTTGAAGAAGCATATATGCTCCGGCCTTGTCTGTCTGTCTGTCCGTCCATCCTTCTGTCTACCCATTCGCACGACAACTCGCGTAAAAATGGTTCCATTCCGATGAAATTTTAGTATGGTTTAGGAGTCCACCTTTGAACAAACCCTACTGAAAATGGGCAAAATGGGGTCAAAGGTCAGGCTAAAGGAACGGGATCCATTCCATGCCCTTATGCGTCATAACTTGCGTAAAGATGGTTCGATTTTGATGAAATTTTAGTATGTGATAGGGGACCACCTGGGGACGAACCCTATTGAAAATGGGCAAAATGAGGTCAAAGGTTAGGACATATGTAGGAGCAGGATCCGTTCCATGGCCCTTACGCGTTTTAACTTATGTGAACATGCTTCGATTGAGACAAAATGTTTTTACCATGTCGTTCCGGAAGTATACTTAACCGGTTCTGTTGAATATCATAAAAATGGGGCCAAAGGTCAGGGTACAAGAGCGAGATTTGTTCCACAGCCATTATCCTCATAACTTGAGTAATTATTTCTGGTATGTTGGAAAGCGTATCATAATCAATGCATTGCATGATTTTACCAACTTGTTTAGTCCTTTATTCACTGCTCCATGACGCAAGTCATGATTTGATTAAACGGGTAATGTAACGATAATATACTAGGACGTAAATCGGGAGACGCGGATTCCTGTTCCAAGAAGAGGAAATTTTCAAGTTTTCTGAGATATGTCTACTTTGGTATTGTTTACTCTTTCTGTCAGGGATATTTGTTGGTTCCTCGAAAGGAAGCCTAAATAGAGTTAGGCTTCATAGCGACAGTTCTTCATCTATTTCTATCAGAGATAAACAAAGGCATCGTTCTTTCCACGTTTTAGCAACAAATAGCAACCGAAAAATTGCTATTCGGTCACCGCTGGGAACCCGAATCCCAAATCTCTCGGTATCTAGCCGAGCGCGTTAGCCTTACCCCACGGTGGCCAACAATCCACAGCGCTATGTGTGTTTTTCTGTCAACTACAGACATCACAAATCCGTAGCTTTGAAACGTCTCCACCTGGTGGGTATTAGCGGCACTGGCTATATATTAATTATAGCAGTTAAATCCAAAGGGCGAGATCCAAAGTGAAAATCCTCCAAATACGTGACGTCAGTGAATAAACAAAGACATTTCCACGTTTTAGCGACACATAGCAACCGAAAAATTGTTATTCGGTGACCGTTGGGGATGCGAAAGGGTGACGCGCTAGGCTAGATATTGAGAGATCTGGTATTCGGAGCCCCAGCGGTGACCGAATAACAACTTTTCGGTTGCTATGTGTCGCTAAAACGTGAAAATGTCTTTGTTTATTTACTGACGTCACGTTTTTGGAGGATTTCACTCTATCAGAGATCCCGTCTTTCAGAAGGAAAGATGTATAAATGCAATGCTTCTTGTAAGAGGCGGGGAATTCTTAACTACGATTATACAAAGGGTGAGTCGAAAGTTCTGCAATATTTGCATAAATGCTTGTGCTGCGGCGGATGTGTCACTTGCTTAAAAATATTCAAGTCGCGCACTGCAGTCAGTCGAAAGGGAAATAAACTGGTAATCGTTGCTGTGAATAACATTACATGTCGTCGTTGTATCTGTGCTTGGGACGCCGAAAAGACGAACAGCCACAACCGGCTAATTAGAGAACTTTTGCTTTACGAGTTTGAATCGGCCATAACGCTGCTCAAAGATCACGAAACATTTATCATGAGAAAGAAGAGGGTTCACTGGACCATAGCACTGCAACCAAATGGTTCAAGAAGCTTCGCTCAGTAGACAGATACCTCGACGATCAGCCAAGGCCACGTAGGCCACTAACCGCGGATTCGGAGACCTTGCGCCAGGCCGTAGAGGTAAATCCAACAACCAGTACTCGGAGATTATCAGGTAAGCTGGGCATATCACAGACCACAGTGGTTCGTCACCTTCAGGACCTCGGCAAGGTCTAAAGGAGCTGCCACATTGTCTCTCACGAACTGAGCGCCAGCTGAAGCAAACCGCCGAGTGGAAGTATGAAGGAAACTTCCGGAAAATCCGTGCGATGTACGTTTCTTCAAGATAATTATTACGTGCGATGAAAAGTGGGTATATTTCCGTAATCCTAACGCACAACGGCAGTGGTTGAGTCCAGGCCAGCTATCTGAAGCTGTTGACAAACGTGGGCGCTTCGAGCACAAGGTGATGCTGTGCCTCTGGTGGAATTTCGAGGGGATAATTCTTTACGAATGTGTTCCAGACGGCCGGACCATCAACGCCAACCTCTACTCTGAGCAGCTGCAGCGGATGCATGCCGTTTCGGAGGAGAAGTACCCGCCACTGGTGAACAGACAGCGTGATCTCCTACAGCAGGACAACGCTCGGTTTCATACTGCGCGAACGACCCGGACAACACTCCAGGAACTTGAGGACATTGAACATATGCAACACCCACCATATAGTCCGGATCTTGTTCCGTCGGATTATTACTTGTTCCGGTCCATGGCCGACTTCCTTCGCCTGCGGTACTTCAACAGCCAGGAGGAGGTGGCAGCTGGGGTGAAGGAATTCTTCACCTCGAAGGACAAGAACTGGTATCACCGCAAAATCGAAGAACTGGCCTACAGATGGCGTAAGACGGTGCATCACGATGGCCTATACTTTGGATGCTAGTCAGCTTTCGCCGTAAAGATACGTATGATGACATAAAGTGATCCACATATTGCAAAACTTTCGACTCACACTCTGTAGGTCATTGTAACAATATTGCGTCATCAATCTTTTAGGTAAAGAGACCTTTCGATCAAGTGACTCTTTGGTGAAATGAACTTTTCGATCAAGTGATCTTTCGGTGAAACAATCTTTTCGGTGAAGTGATTTTCAGTCAAGTGACTTTTCGGTGAAGAAAACGTTGGGCAAATGGACCAGACCCCAATGGAAGAGGCCTCTTTTTATAGCAAGCCACAAAGTCGCACATTATCAATGGGCTCAGAAGCACCAAAACTTTATTGTGGAGGATTGGAAACGTGTGTGTGTGTGTGCCGCCCCGGTGGCGCAGTGGTCTAAGGCGTTGGCCTCTGATCATTCGTCCGTAAGGGGTCCGGGTTCGAATCCCGGTCAGGCATGGATGTTGTGTTTGTCTTACGGCACTGGCTCTCTCCCTTCCCTGGAACCAGTGACACTAAATTAGGGACGGGCGACTGCTTATAGCCCATTGAGTTGCTCACGGTGGTCGTTAAACCTCCAATCAAAAAAAAAAAAAAAAAAAAAAAAAAAAAAAAAAAAACGTGTGCTTTGGTCAGATGAGTCTGGTTTTTGTTTGCACTTCAATGAAAGCAGGCGACAAATGTTTCGCACGCTTAATGTAGCCTTTAATCCTGATTGTGTGGAAGGTGTTGTTCAAGCTGGAGGGGGTTCTGTTATGTTTTGGGGATGTTTTTCATACTACGAAATCAGCCCTCTCGTTACAGTGGGGTAGGATTTAAACCAGCATTCGTATCTCTTCATTCTAAATGCCGAAGTGTTGCTCTACACTGAAGAGCAATTGAATTAGAGACAGCTGGCGATGTGCAAATGTGACGCTGTGGGTCGCCCTGTAAACGGAAACGACATGACGTATGCAGCAATCCGACAATATAAGGAGTGATGCAACGGGAATCAGTAATAGTCGGACGCAGTATGGGTAAGACGTAGGATCTAAGCGCATTTGATCGTGGGCAAATTGTCCGGGCCCGACGAATGGGCAACTGCATCTCAGAAGTCGTACAGGCAGTGGGATTTTCACGAGCCACTGTGTCACGGGTGCACTGTGAATACATCGAATAAGGTAAAACCGTCCCTGCAAGGGCCAACTGCCGTGAACAACAGCGTGTGGATGAGCGGGGTCATCGTCGGCTAGCTCGCATTGTAACAGCGGATAGACGGGCCACAGTGCAAGAAATCTCTCGGATATTTAATGCTGGTGCACAAAAACGTGTAAGCAGCCACAGCATCCACAACCATCTCCTGGCTATGGGGTACAGAAGCCATCGTCCCAAGAGGGTACTGCTGCTTACCACGCATTACAGGGTGCAAAGATCAGCATGAGCGTGCAAAGATCAGGATATGAGTACGGCGCAAACCACATGAAGCGATGGATCCTTCTTGCCAGCAGGGTACTCTTCAAGCTGGTGAGGGTTGCATTCTCGTCTGGGGAGTGTTTATGTGGACTGAAATGAGAGCCCCTGATACGTGTGACGTTGTCCCTCACAGGTCAATGTTACCGGGATATCCTGTACGACCATTTGCTCCCGTTTGTGCGTCTTCAACATCCCACTGGGGACCTCATCCTGCAACAAGACAATGCAGCTCCCGAATTGTATCCGAATGGTTGGATGAACACTCCACCGACGTGACCTCGCTTCCTTGGCGAGCTAGATCACCTGACCTCAATCCCACCGAGAGAGATGTTCAAGGCTCTGGCCCCCTCCATCAAATGTTCGTGAACTGTGGTAGCTTGTTCAGGTGTCGTGGATCCGTATGGCTTCCCCACGCTTCCTGTGTCTTGTCGAGTTCATGGCGAGACAAATCGCCGCCGTCATCAGGGCAAAAGGTGGTGCTACACGTTACTAGACAGGTATCTCTAATTAAATTGCTCTTCAGTGTACATTTCCACTAGCAGTATCACATTGCCCCTGGTGTCTTCCAAGACGATAATTGTCGTGTGCACAGGGCTAAAACTTTGTCTGAGTAGCACGACGAACCATCAGCAACACTGTCTCACCTCGACTGACCCGTCAAATCCCCAGATTTAAATCCAATTGAATATCTGTGGGATCATTTGGAACAGAAAGCGAAACGCCACAATAGACACCCACGTGTTCTGGCGGAACTTCGTGACCATTTGACGCACGAGTTGCTGCCAATCGATGCTCAATACATCCACAAGCTCGTCGAGTCTCTGCCACACGGGATTCATGTTATTATCAAGACAAGAGGAGCCGTCACCCGTTATTAGATAAGTTCTGACAGGGGTGATTAATTTTTTGTCCGGTGTGCTTATATACCGTACGGTGAAAATTAATTTTCAATTTCCAAATTCAACCCACCTTTCCCCGAAAATTATTTTTGGCTACGGCCCTTCTGTCACGTGACATGTGCAACGAACAACCGTCGTCGCAAGAGATCAACACCCCAATGTACTGCCGACGTGGACCCGGATTCCATGCGAAAATAAAAGTAGTAGATGTAACGGTATTAATAATTGCATTTATAAACGTTGTTTCTCGATATTAAAGTGAAAACTAGAGTAATATGCTATTCTATATACACTATATTGACAAACGTCACCCGACACCTAGAAGAGAAACACAACATAGCATTTATTGACGTACATTAGTACGGTGTCGGTCCACCTTTGGTCTTAATGCATGCACTGACCCTTCGAGACAGGCTTTCGACAAGGTTTTGGGACACAGCGATAGGTATGCATTTCCATTTAGTACATAATCCTGCCGATAACTGTTGCTTACTAGTAGGCTTTGATTCCAAACTTCTTATGCGGCGCTCTAATTCATCCCATAAGTGCTTTATTGGATTACGATCAGGGCTCTGCGCTGGCCAGTCCACACACAACACGGAATTATCGTTAAACCACGCAGTAACAGTCCTTGCTTTATGGCTCTGTGCATTATCCTGCTGGCACCAACAACCAACAAGGCTCGGTTCCATAGTATTGCCACAGAGTTTGTAGGGTATAATTGTCCAGAATATCGAGGTAGAAGTGCTGATTTACATGTGTGTTCACGATAACCAATGGGCTGGGACCATACCACGAAAGACAACCCCCACACTAGTACACTGCCAGCTTCAAACTTGGCCGTAGAAACAGGGTACACTGTGATAAATAGCGTTCCCCGGCTGCCGCCATACCCACACACGGCCATCAGACTGATGGATCGTGCATCTGGATTTGTCAGTCCATAGGACCCGTATCCTTTGATCTACGGTCCACGATAAATGTTCTTTACACCATGCTAAACGACGAGTAGTGTTCCGAGTGGAGATGAAAGTTTTGTGAGCAGTCGTACGACCACTGTAACACATGAAATGAAATCATCTGCGAATGGTACGTGTACATACCGAAGTTTCAGCATGTTTACTCACCTGTACACTGAGGTCTTGTGCAGTTCTCCGTTGATTAACTGTAACGACTCTCCTGAGGCTTCGACGTCCTCTATCCCTGATTTTCTTTGGCCTGCCGCTACGTTTTGCTGCTTTAGGCACGCCATGTATCTTCCACTTATCCAGTATATCCAAAACAATTGACTTGCATATGTTTAAATGCCTCTCGGTTTCTCTTATGGACAACCCACTAGTATAACAAACAACAATATTTCCTTTCTCAAAGTCAGTTCTCTCCCGCGGCGACATTTTCACTCAACCTCACAGTGCGATATGATCGCGGTCAACTGCGGGTATGTTTTTATACCGTTTGCAGCTGTACCGCGCATCTTAACAACGCAGCTGATCCGTTCATTTGCTTTTGAAGGGGTGACCGGTGGTGTTTGTCAATGTAGTGTATCTGTGTAAACACAAAAGAAACTGGTTATATTCTAACATAAACATGATAACATGAACACTTTTTAACTAGGAAACTCTGCTGCAATTTGGAAAGTTAAGAGTTTCGTGAATTTTTTTTTATATTCTTCTATGATGTTGAGAAAATAAAAGCTGTCTATATACTTACGGCAGTATATTTCATCTTTCTCAAATGCAAGTCCACTTGAACAATTATATTTCTGAGTCGTTATATTCTTTACGCACTCTTCAACGCATTGCTGCGAAAAGAAAAAAATGTAAGACAATAATTTGTATCATCAAGTGTAGGTATCATTCAGTGTCATTATTTTGAATTAAAAATGCTTCGAAAATTCAGAATGAAATAAAAAGAAACTGGTCCTTCATTTTTATTCTCATTCGTTTTACGTTTTTTTTTTTTTATGTTATTGAATAAAAATAATATTTCAGCAGATAATGACCAGTACAGTATGAGGAGGTCATGACTTCTTAGCTCAGTATA
This sequence comes from Macrothele yani, assembly GCA_039090855.1. Taxonomy (NCBI): domain Eukaryota; kingdom Metazoa; phylum Arthropoda; class Arachnida; order Araneae; family Macrothelidae; genus Macrothele; species Macrothele yani. Next base: position 19,594,567 of record CM077032.1, on the reverse strand, counting down.
TGTAATTAGACATAATATTTCTGTTAAAGTATAACCCATAAAGGTTTCTTAATACAGGATGTTTCAGAAAATTTTGATATCATTTGAGATGTAAATATCTGCGTTGGCAAATTAAACTAAACAGGCTTAATGTTGAGCAAAATAAAATTTATTCATCAAAATTTGAATGAGAAATTCAAAGATATGTGGATTTCATGAACGATTTCACAAGTTTTCAATATGCAACCTGTGACACGGCACACGTCAAATCGGTATTCCAGCTTCTGCTACACACGATGCAGCATGTTCTTCATGTGCTTAAATGCACCAACTGCAATGCAGATTTGGACATGGCACAAAAAGTTCAAAGAGGAAGGCTGTTTGTGCAGGGCAAAAAGATCTGGACGACCACCAGAAGTGGAAGACGTGGTCGAGTGGGTTCGAGAAACATTTCTGCGAAGCCCCAGGAAGTCCATAAGAAGAGCAAGTCTGTAAACCTAGATTCCTTCAACGACAGTTGGACGTGTCGCATGGAAATGCTTGCGAATGAGACTCTACAAGCTACAGCTCGTTTAATCCTTAAAGACAGATGATAAGGAAAAGCGTAAGCGATTCTGTGTCGACATGCAAGAGAAACTTGAATAAGACGAATTTGAAAATCGTCTTGTTTTCAGTGATGAGGCCACATTTCATACGAATGGCAAAGTCAACAAGCATAATGTTCGCATCTGGGCGAATAAAATACCCATGCCACATGTGAGCACATGAGGGACATGCTGCAACGTCTTTGGCAGGAGCTGGACTACCGACTTGACACGTGCCGTGTCACAGGCGGTGCGCATATTGAAAACTTATGAAACCATTCATGAAAGCCACATACCTTTGAATTTCTCATTCAAATTTTGATGAATAAATCTCATTTTGCTCAACATTAAGCCTGTTTAGTTTCATTTACCTACTCAGATATTTACATCTCAAATGATATCAAATTTTCTGAAACACCCTGTATATTACAAGTGTGGTACTAAAAGACAGCCACGGTGGCATTTATTTCTGACCGCAACGAACATTATTTCAGCCTTGAAAACCTTACTTTTAAGACTCAATGGCAACAATCTGTCATAGTGTAAGCCTGACGTTTTCCTGAAATTATTCCATGCTACTTGCACTCGGCAGTTCACATCTTTATTCAGATCTCTATCTTTTTCCTACATCGTTCAAAACGATTTGAGTCGTCTTAGAGTTTTAAATGCCCCATGAATATTAGTACCTTCGGTTTCAGTTTCTTCTTCACTGCAACACTTGCATCCTGATTTGCTTCTTCTCACTTTTATCCTGTGTCTCTTCCTTTTCTTTTACTCTTGGCAGACAACACCACATCAATAGAAAACAATGTTGTGCTACATCCCTCATCTCTGCTGTTGTCACATCTAAGACAATATTAAATAAGAATAGGTTTAGTGCTGATCTTGGGTTAACTCCAGCTCTCACGAAGAATTTGTCTCCTTGCTAATTCTGACAGATGTAGGGCAATCTCTGTTCATTTCTTTATTATCTCCAAACAACGTGGTTCACGGTTTTGCGTTAATCTCTCCTAATATTGCCAGAGGGAAAATATCTCTGTTTATGTCCTTATCGTCTGAAAATCACATGGTCCACGGTGCTACTTCCCTCTTTCTTGGTGTTATTACAGGGGAGATGATTTCTGTCATTTCCTAATCATCTGTAAACAACTTGGTCTACGGTGCGGCTTCCCTCTCTCCTTATGTTGTCACAGGGCAGGAAGAATAGAGCACAAGCTGCCATACAAGAAGAAGAACAGAGCACAAGCTCCCATACAAGAGGAAGAACAGAGCAGAAGATGCCATACAAGAGGAAGAACAGAGCACAAGCTGCCATACAAGAGGAAGAACAGAGCAGAAGATGCCATACAAAAGGACAAACAGAGCACAAGCTGTCATACAAGAGGAAGAACAGAGCACAAGCTGCCATACAAGAGAAAGAACAGAGCACCAGCTGCAATACAAGAGGAAGAACAGAGCACAAGCTGCCATACAAGAGAAAGAACAGAGCACAAGATGCCATACAAGAGGAAGAACAGAGCACAAGCTGCCATACAAGAGGAAAGAACAGAGCACAAGATGTCATACAATAGGAAGAACAGAGCACAAGTTGCCATACAAGTGGAAGAACAGAGCACAAGACATCCCATACAAGAGGAAGAAAAGAGCACAAGCTGCCATGCAAGAAGAAGAACACCGCACAAGACGGCATACAAGAGGACGAAAAGAGCACAAGCAGCCATACAAGAGAAAAAACAGAGCACAAGCTGCAATACAAGAGGAAAAAACAGAGCACAAGCTGCCATACAAGAGAAAGAACAGAGCACAAGCTTGCCATACAAGAGGAAGAACAGAGCACAAGCTGCTATACAAGTGGAAGAACAGAGCACTGATGCCATACAAGAGGAAGAACAGAGCACAACATCCCATACAAGAGGAAGAACAGAGCACAAGCTGCAATACAATAGGAAGAACAGAGCACAAGCTGCCATACAAGAGGAAGAACAGAGCACAAGCTGCCATACAAGAGGAAGAACAGAGCACAAGGTGTCATACAAGAGGAAGAACAGAGCACAGCCTGCCATACAAGAGGAAGAACAGAGAACAAGATGCTATACAAGAGGAAGAACAGAGCACAAGCTGCCATACAAGTGGAAGAACAGAGCACAAGATGCCATACAAGAGGAAGAACAGAGCACAAGCTGCCATACAAGTGGAAGAACAGAGCACTAGATGCCATACAAGAGGAAGAACAGAGCACAAGCTGCCATACAAGAGAAAGAACAGAGCACAAGATGCCATACAAGAGGAAGAACAGGGCACAAGCTGCCATACAAGAGAAAGAACAGAGAACAAGATGCCATACAAGAAGAAGAACAGAGCACAAGCTGCCATACAAGTGGAAGAACAGAGCATGACATCCCATACAAGAGGAAGAACAGAGCACAAGCTGCCATACAAGAAGAAGAACAGAGCACAAGCTGCCATACAAGAGAAAGAACAGAGCACAAGATGCCATACAATAGGAAGAACAGAGCACAAGCTGCCATACAAGAGGAAGAACAGAGCATGACATCCCATACAAGAGGAAGAACAGAGCATAAGCTGCCATGCAAGAAGAAGAACAGAGCACAAGCTGCCATACAAGAGAAAGAACAGAGCACAACCTGCCATACAAGAGGAAGAACAAAGCACAAGCTGCTATACAAGTGGAAGAACAGAGCACTAGATGCGGTACAAGAGGAAGAACAGAGCACAACATCCCATACAAGAGGAAGAACAGAGCACAAGCTGCCATACAAGAGGAAGAACAGAGCACAAGCTGCCATACAAGAGGAAGAACAGAGCACAGCCTGCCATACAAGAGGAAGAACAGAGAACAAGATGCCATACAAGAGGAAGAACAGAGCACAAGCTGCCATACAAGAGGATGAACAGAGCACAAGCTGCCATACAAGTGGAAAAACAGAGCACTAGATGCGGTACAAGAGGAAGAACAGGGCACAAGCTGCCATACAAGAGAAAGGACAGAGCACAAGCTGCAATACAAGAGGAACAACAGCGCACAAGCTGCTATACAAGAGGAAGAACAGAGCACAAGATGCCATACAAGAGGAAGAACAGGGCACAAGCTGCCATACAAGAGAAAGAACAGAGAACAATATGCCATACAAGAAGAAGAACAGAGCACAAGCTGCCATACAAGTGGAAGAATAGAGCAGAAGATGCCATACTAGAGGATGAACAGAGCCCAAGCTGCTATACAAGAGGAAGAACAGAGCACTAGCTGCCATAGTGGATTCGCGGGAATTGTAGCACTAAGGCAGTGGTAGTAGAAATTGGGTACTCATCGCCGCAGTAGACGTGACCCATTGACACACTTAACGGACTTTGACCGAGACTGATGTGGCGGACTTCGGGAAGGCGGGCTTTCTTTCCGCTCGTGCTGGACGAAACTCGAGTACAGGGATGCGAATATGGCGCCAGTGAGAAGAGGAAGGTAGGACGCCAAATTCAGGGTACTGGTGCCGAGCGACGGATGAACAGTTGTGAAAACCGTCGTATGCACCTTTAGGGGTGGAGCACCAAACTGCCACATCACGGGGATTAGCAAAACAGCGGTAATCTCTATCATATTAGGGGTAGTCTTCAAGTTTTGTCCAATGCCATTTGCTGCAGAGATGCCTCGTCGCTTCCACTTCCCTTGAAAGCCCCAAGACGTCAGCGGCTTCAATGGAACCAAGAACGCAGAAACTGGCGTGATAAAGGCTGCGCATAGTATTTTTCGACGAGTCGCGGTTCACCCTAATGACCTAAGATGCACGTATCCTTGTAAGATGACAACGTGGTGAAGGTCTACTGGAGCCACGGATTTTGTGGCATCATACGGGCCCGACACCGGCCATTCAAGTGTGAGGTGCTCTTGGGTACCATTCACGTTCCCGCCTCCTACGCGTTGGAGGAAATTTTACCTGTCGGTGGCGCTTCGGGCCCCACACCGGGCATTCTGATTAAGGGTGCTGTTGACTTCCATTCACGTTCCCACCTGCTACGCGTTGCAGGAACTTTGACCTGTCAGTGGCACTAAGAGTTCCACATTTGCCATTCTGATGTGGGGTGTTGTTGGGTTTCACTGACGTCCCCACCTGCTACGCTTTGCAGGAACTTTGACTTGTCAGTGGTACTTCAGGCTCCACACCCGGCATTCTAATGTGGAGTTCTGTTGGGATCAATTCCCGTTCCCGACTCCTACTCGTTGCAGGAACTTTGACCTATCACTGGTACATCGTGCCCGATACCGGGCATTCTGATGTGGGTTCCTGTTGGTTTCCAATCACATTCCCACCTGCTACTCGTTGCTGGAACCTTGACCTGTCAGTGGTAATTCAAGCCCGCCACCGTGCATTCTAATGTGGGGTGCTGTAGAATTTCATTCACGTTCCGCCTCTTACGCGTTGCAGAAACCTTGACTTGTCAGTGGCACTTCGGGACAGACACCGTGCATTCCGATGTGGGTTGCTGTTTGGTTCTATTCACGTTCCCGCCTCTTACGTATTGCACAAAGCGTATTGTACCACTGTCAGTGGTACTTCGGGCTCGGCACTGGGCATTCGGTTGTGGAGTGCTGTTGGGTTCCATTCACATTCCCACCTCCTACCCGTTGCCGGAATCTTGACCTATCAGTTGAACTTCTGGTCCGAAACCGGGCATTCTGATGTTGGGTGCTGTTGGGTTCCATTCACATTCCCGCCTCCTACACGTTGCAGGAACTTTGATCTGTGAGTGATATTTCGGGCCCGAGACAGCGCATTCTTATGGGGGTGTTGTTGTGCTCCATTAACGTTCCCGACTCCAACGCGTTGCAGGAAGCTTGATCAGTGAGTGGTACTTCGGGCCTGACACATGGCATCCAGATGTATGGTTCTGTTGGGTTTCATTCACGTTCCCGCTTTCTACGCGTTACAGGCAAATTGGCTTGTCAGTGGTATGTACTTCGGGGCCGACAACGGACTTTCTGGTGTGGGGTGCTCTTGGATTTTATTCACGTTCCCGCCACCTACGCGTTGTAGAAACCTTTACCTATCAGTGGTACTTCGGGCCCGACAACGGGCATCCTGATGTATGGTGCTGTAAGGTTACATTCATGTTCCCGCCTCCTACACGTTGCAGGATCCTAGATCTGCCACTCCAAACCGTTGGAGGAGGCTTGAACAGTGAGTGGTACTTCGGGCCTGACACCGGACATTCTGATGTGTCGTGCTGTTGGGTTCCATCCCGGTTCCCACGTGCTATAAGAACATTGACCTGTCAGTGGTATTTGGGGCCCCTATGGGGTGTTATTGGGTTCCATTAACGCTTCCTCCACCTACGCGTTGCAGGAGCCTTGACCTATTAGTGGTACTTTGGGCCCAACACCGGGTATCCTGATGTGGGTGCTGTTGGGTTGCATTCACGTGCCCAACTCCATTACTTATTGGAACTGTCGGTGCTACTTATGTGCCGACACTGGGTATTCTGCTGTGGAGTACTGTTGGGTTGCATTCACGTTCCCACCACGTTGCAGGAACCTTGATCTATGAGTGGTACTTAGTGCCCTAGACTGAAAATCCTGATTTGGGGTTCTGTTGTGTTCCATTCTCGTTCCCGAATCCATCGTGTTGCAGAAACCTTGACATATCAGTTGGTATTTCGGGACCGACACCGGGCATTCTGACGTGGAGTGCTGTTTGGTGCTATTCATGCTCCTGCCTCCTACGCGTTGCAGGAACCTTTACCTATCAGTGGTACTTCTGGCCCGACACTGGCCGTTCTGATATGGGATGCTGTTGGGTTCCTTTCACGTTCCCGCCTCCTACGCGTTGCAGGTGCCTTGGCCTCTCAGTGGTACTTCGAGCCTAACATCGGGCACTCTGATGCGGGCTGCTGTGGTGTTCCATTCGTGTTCCCGCCGGCTACCCGTTGGCTGAACTTTGACCTGTCTGTAGCACCTCAGGTCCGACAGCTGTGATTCTAATGTGAGGTGCTGTTGGGTTCCATTCACGTTCCCACCTCCTGCGCGTTGCAGGAACTTTTACTTGTCAGTAGTACTTCAGGCCCGTCACCGGGCATTTTAATGTGGGGTGCCGTAGGATTCCATTCATGTTCTCACCTCTTACGCATTGCAGAAGCCTTGACCTGTCAGTGGTACTTCAAGAACAACACCGGGCATTTTGTTATCGGGTGCCGTTGGGTTCCACTCACGTTTCCGATTCCTACCCGTTTCAGGAACCTTGACCACCAAGTGGTACTTCAGGCCAGACACCGGGCATTCTGATGTGGGGTGCTGTTTGGTTCCATTCACGTTCCCGCCTCATTACGTGTTGCAGGAAGCGCGGACCTGTCCGTGGAACTTCGGACCCGACGCTGGGCATTCTGATTTGGAGTGCTGTTGGGTTCTATTCATGTTCCCGTCTCCTACTCGTTGCAGGAACCTTCACCCATCAGTGGTACTTCGGATCCCGAGCATTTTCAAGTGGGTTGCTGTTGGGTTCCATTCACATTCTCTCCTCGTATTTGTTGCAGAAAACTTGACCTGTCAGTGTACTTCAGGCCTGACAATGGACATTCTGATGTGGGGGGCTGTTGGGTTCCTTTCACGTTCTCACCTCCTATGAGTTGCAGGTACCTTGATCTGTCAGTGGTACTTCGGGGCTCACACCGGCCATTCTGGTGTAGGGTGCTGTTGGATTACATTCACGCTGCGCAGGAGCATTGACCTGTCCGTGGTATTTCGTGGAAGGTTTGGAGGCTGAAGTGCTACCATATCTGTTGTAGGTTCTGATGTCAATATTTCAACAGGACAATGCCCAACCAGATGTCTCAAGGAATGCCTCCTTACAGCTCCTGGATGCCCGACATGTGCTAAGTCCTCCTTGGACAGCGCGTTTGCCTAATTTGCTGCCCTACGAACAACTGTGGTACATCGTAACTATACGCCTGACTCCACCACCAGTTACCAAAGGTGAAGTGTGGGAACGAATCAAGAAAAACATGGAAAGACCTTCCGTGGTGCACCATTCACGACATCTTCCAGTCGATGCCACGATGTTCGCGAACCGTTATTAACCATCCTGGTCGGTACACAAGGTACTTATTACTGTGTGCTCCATATCACTTGCAGATCTATACTTCTGATGACTTACGTCTTGTATCATAAGTAATATACCTTACAATTCTCATTTCAATGGTCTTTCTTGGTGTTGCAGTTTCAACAGACAGAAGTATAGTTAATGAAAGGACGTTACAAAAATTTCTCAGTATTTCAAGAGCGTCTTCGAAGAAGACAAACGAATGATAAGTATATGTAATCACAATATGCTCATCATTAAGGTAAGGTAAGTAAAGTAAGAACATAAATCTTACCGCATCAGAGAGGGGCCCTTTCCCCCCTCTCGATCGCCACAGCTCTCGATAATCCGTGCAGTTCGTAGAATAAGGCGACCTAAGAAGTTCTGTCACGGTCTGAGAAAGAAATAACCAAAAAGATTTGAGCTAATATCAACTCGAAATAAAATCACTAAAAGTAATTTATAGAAGTAAATATTTTAGTTGTCTAATGTGCGTCATAGTCGGTGGTTTTCTTCTAGAATTTCACACAGGCATATGCACTGCTCGACATAGAAATTGGTCCGCTCAGAAGAAGTGTGCTACAAACATGCAAATCAGAGGGAAGGTGTACCCACTTGAGATATGCAAATGATGTTAAATTGGAGCCGATGATGTCACACGTTCGCGAGACATAGCCCACTGGAAAGAAGATGCCCTGAAACTAACGGTTGTCACTGAGGTCATGTGACTAAGTGAGTCCCAGCTACAGTGTGTGCGTCGTCTCAGCTATCAGTAATGTGCTGATGGGCTCAATCGGAGTAGCCAGAGAATTTCATAAAGCAGGCGCTGATAGAAACTTGGAAGGTTGGGTTGCAATATTAATAAAATGTGCTAATTCACAAATTGCTTTGAATGTTTTACACAAAATGAAGGCAATATTAATTTTTAAACGAAACTGACAAAGTATTTGCGAAGTTTTCGCTTAGAATTCCAGCTGATTGGAACTTTGAAATTTGCCGCACATAATAAATGAAATGTGCTGTTGTTTTGTTCATAAATTACTTAAAAAGTTGTGGCACGAAATGCAAATATTTTAATGTTTTGATGGCATATTGGATGTCTGCATCGATTCCAAGACGGCTGCTTGTTTACAATTTTTGTTTCGCTCCTGGTGAACTCCCTGTTGGATTTTTGCTGAAGTTTTTTCAATTTCCTTCTATTTTTTTCTGAAAGGACTTTGCTCCGCCGCCAATCCGGAGGTTCTGGCGTCATTATATTTAGTTCTGGCCTATACCCGTAACGTTAACATTCCGGTGTGTGGTGTCAGTGTGTTCCTTTTTCGTGGATTACTCAAGGAAGAATACTTTTAAGAACTTTATGAATTTCTTTTGCTTGACTTGAACATATTTTCTGAGTTTTTCTTACTGTCGTTATTTTTTGGAAGGGCGAACTTTTGTCGTTTGAACTTATAGCACTTAGTAAATCTACCACTAAAGAAAACAACAGCGGTGCAAAACCTTTTCCGTAAGATGTATACATGTTACGGAAATTCTGAACCGTTAAGCAATTGAGATAGATTTACCAGCAAAACATGCATAACAAATTCTTATGCACTTTAGAGTTCGGCCCCTATCGTCTGCTGGAACCAACGCGCTCCTGGAATCACGGGAGAAATGCTCGCGATAGGTGGAGCTGCAGCTGCGTCAGCGTTGTTTGCTCCTTCGCTGCCTGCATTGCGTAATCGTTGTGTGGTTTGTGCGGCACGACTGTTAAGGACGGGAAATATGCGGTGTGGGTTATTTTTTAAAGGAATGGGTTTATTTGGTAATATGGCTGGCTCTGAAATGGATCTTTATGGAATGTGAGTAGTTCAGGTGTTGTTAAATATTTATAACGACGGAAAAGAAGTGTTTCCTCCTCATTGAGAACCTGTCTATCTAGTACGAATATTTCACTGGAAAACATTACGTACTAGGGAAGAACTGTTTGATGATACCAATCATCACCTCAAAGCAGTGTTCAGAGGAAAGACGACAATTTCGTCGGAATAAATATTCTAGAATGCGGTCTGCCAAGTGGTCTTTGTGAATTGCATTAGATAGTGTGCGTTTGAGGGGCCGCCAATTGCTCTCAACTGCTTGAGTATACGCCCCAGTAGTCGGATCAACGAAGTTGAGCGAGTGGTTAACTGAGAGATGTGGGAAACCACAGGATAGGAATTTGCGGTACGCTGCCCACTGATCCGTCATAATAGTACTTCCAGGTTGAACATGTTCCTGGATGAGTGGCAGTAATGTGTGAGCAGAGCGGTTATTTTCCGGGCAAGATATCTAACCTGAATCGTTTAGAATCTCGTACAAACATGCCAAGGAGACACGTGCCCTCAACGAGACGACCACGATTATATTTCCGCTTCCCAACCTTCGCCTCATCCCCTTCTACGATTACACCAGGGCTTAAAGCTGTCCTTTGTCTTGTTCGTAGGCTACCATAAACTCTGCGACTAGTTCTGTGCAAGGCTGATAACAGTCGCTGACTGTCGCAGAGGATGTGGAAACCCCCACCGTGGGAAGATTATCAATTGCATCATCGTAGGACAATCCTTTGACGAAACAATGTAAATGAGTCATCACCTTATCAAGAGGAATACAAGAAGCTTCAAATCACGCTCCAAGTAAACAGGAACACGCACTTTTCCTTTAACGTGATTCTTCCTACACCTGATTGTCCTAAACAATGACACATATCCACTCGCAAACTCATTGGATGACCTGTGGAACATCTTCGTTCGGTTGGAAGCAGTACATTCCGCTCACACCATGCAATACATGTTTCTTCATCCTTCCCAACTTCGTTAAAGAAACGCCTCCAATTCCACATCTCCAGAATAACAGAGCTACAACGCACGCTGGAAAAAACGCAAGCCAATTATCGCTTAAAACAGGGCGAAACGAGTAAGTAAGGGGGTTTCACGGCTCACGCACTGAGCAAAGAGCGATTACGTAACGCAAACAGCGCGGAAGCTAATACCGATTACAAGGACGCAGCGGCAGCTCCACCTATCACTACACGTGTTATTTCTTGTGATTCCATGAGAGCGTTGGTTGAAGCAGATGACAGGGGCCGAACTGTAAAGTCCATCCAAATTCTTTTTCAATGTATATATATGTAAATAACTAAGCATTGCACGTTATATTACTTAAGACAGAAAAGTAATCTTATCTGTATATAAGTAACAGCAGAAACAGCGGGTAGAAGTAAATAATCCTTTTTTTTTCTTTTTGAAGAACTTCACAGTTGCAATAATCCTTTTTTTTTTTTTGTAAAACTTCACAGTAAATGATCATTTCCATTGTAAAATTTCTCAGTTGTAATAATCAGTTCTATTTTTTGTAAAACTTCACAGTAAATAATCCTTTTTTGTAAAACTTCACAGTTGTAATAATCCTTTTTTTTGTAGAACTTCACAGTAAATAATCATTTTTTTTTAATATCTCAGTTGTAATAATCCTTTTCTTTTTTGAAAACTTCACAGTAAATAATCTTTTTTTTGTTAAACTTCACAGTTGTAATAATCCTTTTTTTAAACTTCGCAGTTGTCATAACCTTTTTTTTTTTGAAAACTTCACAGTAAATAATCCTTTTTTTGTAAAATTTATCAGTTGTAATAATCTTTTTTTTTTTTGCAAAACTTCACAGTAAATAATCCTTTTTTGTAAAACTTCACAGTTGTAACAATCTTTTTTTTTTTTTTTGTAAAACTTCACAGTAAATAGTCCTTTTTTTTTTGTTAAACTTCACAGTTGTAATAATCCTTTTTTTGTGAAACCTAACAGTTGTAATAACTATTTTTTTAAAACTTCGCAGTAAATAATTCTTTTTTTTTTTTTGTAAAACTGCACAGTTGTAATAATCTTTTTTTTTTAACGCTCTAGCATTTACTTCTGTTTTAGTGGTAAATGAACATTATATTTATGTTATTACGAGTGTTACTTCGTTTTTCTTTGGCAAAAAAACCCAATAATGAATAAAAATAATAAAATATGAACAACTTCACAGCAACACATTAATGGACTAATGGCGTGAATCTGCACTTTCACGGCCCTTACGGTTTTTGCCATTAACACCGGACCATCGTCGGCGTCGATTGCAGTGGCGTCATCAGCGAGCGACGTGGAATGCTGCAACTGGAGACGTATAGTGTTCAGCGACGAATCCCTCTCCTGTATGGTTATGAGGATAATGACTGTAGAATAAATCTCGCTACTTTGACCTGACCTTTGACCCCATTTCAATGATATTCTACAGAACCGGTAAAGTATAGTTCCGAAACAGCATTATAGAGTTTTGTCTCAATCGAAGCATTTTTGCATAAGTTATAACGCATAAGAGCGATGGAATGAATCCCTCTCCTTTGTCCTGATCTTTGACCCCATTTCACTCATTTTCAATAGAGTTTGTCCCCAGATGGCCCCCTACCGCATATTAAATTTTAATCAAAATCGAACCATTTTTACGCAGGTTATGAAGCATAAGGGCAATGGAATGCATCCCGCTCGTATGCACTGACCTTTCAACCCATTTCGCCCATTTTCAACAGGGTATGTTTCCAGGTGGTCCTCTACCACATACTAAAATTTCATCGAAATCGAACGATTGTTACCCGAGTTATCTTGCGGACGGACAGCCCGACAAAGCTGGAGCATATATGCTTCTTCAATATACGGTTGGGAAGCGTAAAAACTAAGCTGGAAACAATCCAAGATCACAACTTCTCATGTAGTTAAAGTAAAGTTCAAACAACAGCACACACACACACAAAATTAATTGTACAGCAGAAATCCATCTGAAAGAAATTTCAAAGTTTCCTTCATACATGGACCTAGCTGCCAGTAGAAAGAGTTGTGGCGGGAGCACTATGAAAGGCTTTGGAGAAGGAAGAGGTGCTCAATGTTGAAAAACGTATTTACTTTAGCTTGCCGTAAATAAAAGTTTCAGTTATTATATGATGTGTAAATGTAGCTAATTTTAATAATCATTATTATACGGAATTTCCATATACTTTTATTTATTATTTATTTTTATTTATTTATGTATTTTAATTTTATTTTTATATTTTCATTTCTATATAATTCCATTACGAGTATTATTATACTAAATTTCCGTATAATTTTATTATTTATTTAATATTTGTTCTGGTTAAATATTATTATATATTTGGCCTCATCTTTCCAGTATAAACAACACTTATGGTTGAATCAGAATATATAAGCCGCCGCGGTGGCGCAGTGGTCTAAGCTCTGGCTTATGATCTCTCTTCCGTAAGGGATTCGGGTTCGAATCCCGGTGAAGCATGGATCTCTCTCTTCCCTGGAACCAGTGACCTTAAGTTAGGTACGAGCGACTGCTTATAGCCCATTGAGTTGCTCACGGTGGTCGTTAAACCTTCAATCAAAAAAAAAAATCTATAACAGTAATTATTGAAAATAAGACATTCGAAGCTAAAATACTGAATAAGGCCGTAAGAGTGTGAGCAAAAGATCACTTTCGGTCAATGTACAGGAAACCACAGTGGTATGAAAGACCTTTTCTTAATGGTCGAATGGGTGATGTCATATAAGGGACCGTATATGGGATTACCACAGAGTGTCCAACAATTGTAGGATTTTATACACAGTCGAGCATATTATTGTGCCCATCTCCTACTTTTGACGTCAACAGCGTGTAGCCAATGAAAGAAGGCGCGTGCCGTGAGTTAGGCTTTTTGGGGGGGGGAGATATGCTGTAGACAATCTAAAAGCATATCACTCGTTGCTGTCATGGTTAAAAGGAGCGATTAATCAGATTTACAAAAAGGAATGATTATTTTGTATTCAGGCCAAGGGTGGCGGCATTTCTGAAACAGTGCAGTTTGTGAACTGTTCGCGTGCTGCTGCGGTTGAAGTATATCGTTATTGGAGAAAGGGCACCACTGCTAATAAGCCACGTGGAAACTGCGGACCACTACGTGCCATTGATGTGAGAGGTGAACGTCGGCTTCGAAGGTGCGTGAGGGCCGATCGACACGCTACAATGGAGCAACTCACTGGCAGAATGAACCAGGGGCTACCGGAAGTGTATCTAAAACGACAATTCAGAGAACCCATCTGCGTATGCAGACGGATTGTCACTGCACCTATGCTAACGAAGGTCTGTCAGCAGAAAATGCTTGCATTTTCACGACAGTATCGGAATTGGACCTCCGTTGATTGGCAAAGGATTGCCTCCTCCGAAAAGACCCGTTTTCTGCTTCATCGAATGGATGGACCTTGGCGTATAAGGCGGGAAACATCGGAAAACAAGCGTTCTTCAACCATTAATGGAAGAACACAAGGTGGTGGGTGCAGCGTTATGGTCTGGGGAATATTTTCGTGGCATTCTCTGGGTACACTCATACCTGTGGAAGGCACTATGGACCGAATTCGTTATGAATCCAATCTTTGAGATCACGTACACCTATACATACTGATTGTTTTCCCTGGGGGGATGAGATCTTCCTGCACGACAATTCGACGTGTCGCATAGCTAGAAATGTCCGAGAATGTTTGGAAGAGCACGATGAAGACTTCAGGGTACTTTCCTGTGCCCCTAATTCCCCAGACTTAAACCCAATTGATCATGTGTAAGACCACCTCGATCGTGTTGTTCGCTCCATGTATCATCCACCACGCACCCTTCAGCAGCTGTCAGATGCACTGCAGTAAGCATGGCTCCATATACCTGTGAACACCTTCCATCACCTTATTGAGTCATTCCCAGCCCGTCTAGATGCTGTCCGCGCTGCACACGGCGGTTACCCTTGATATTAGCTGCTGGTCACAATAATGTGACTTGATCGTGTACATGACCATGGTGCGTGCTGACCCTCTAGCGGATCACTGTAAAACAAACGCTGAACGCGATTTTCGCTTTTAGCTTTTTCACGTAAAAGCAAATAACCTCTTTGGATTTGTTTCGGTCTCCGAACACAGGTACTAATGTAGGTCTTTCGTAAAAGTGATGTGGCATAAAGCGAACTTACAAAAAACCAGAGGATACCTGTTACATGTAACGGCGTATAGGACTGTAGCAACTGAGTTTTGTTGAAGTTGGAGCCTCTGATCATAGAGAACTGAACACCAAAACAAGAAATGTTCGTCAAAAACATTATCTGTAAATAGATTTACTAACCTGTTTTACATGAATAGAGTACCAGTGTCCCGCTGCTAAGGGGTAACCATTTGTGAATGGATTAATAAGCCTATGAGGATCGTGAATCGCCACTTGAAATCCTGTGCGTGTAGTTGTGTAGAAGTTTTCCCGTTTATTTGCTATCAGCCAGAAAATCAGATCTGAAAATGTAAATAAGCATATCATGGTCTCATGCATGACAACTCGTAAATATGAAAAATTGTGAGTCTAAGCAATTTCATTATTTAATACACAGATGCGCTTTCCATTATAACAACCCCCAGCCTAGGGAAATGAGTACGCCAGTAGTCCGAATGGTAGCGCAGGTGCAGTTTACACAGCAGTATACAGGGTGTTCGTAAACTGTTTTGACAAAAGAAGAGGGGTGATAGTACCCATCAAGACGAACAATATTTACAATGGAACCTAGGTTCCAAAATCTGAGCTACTAAAATCTCTATTGAAAATATTCGTTTCGCGGACTGATGCCACTCACATCGATAAACCTTCATGGAATATTTTCTTCTTAAAATATTTCCGCCAAGGGGCGTAAACTTATATTTTATTTTTGTCAATATCTCTTCTTCTAATGGTCCGATTTGAAAAATTCTTTCTTTATCGGGTAGAGTTTCTGGCGCACAATGTTTTTCATATAATTTCAAAATTTTCAAGTAATTCATAGATTTTCCGCTAAGGGGCGTAACAGTAAATTACATTTCCCCCGATATCTCTTCTTCTGAAACTCCAATTTGAAAAATTATTTCTGCGCTTGACACATCTCCTCATGGGAAATATTTTGCATATAATTTATAATTTTTGTTAAAAATGGTTCCGCCACCAGGCTGCGTAAGTCTTAATTTTCTCTTCTGATGTATTTGCAGCAACATCTGAGCTCCTAAATTCTCGATTGAAAAATATTTCGTTTGTGGACCGACTACTCACGTCCATAAAGCTTTTCGGAATATTTTTTCTTAAAATAAGTAATGGCGTCTTTGTCAGGGGGAGTAGATGTATATCTTATTTTTGTCAATATCTCTATTTCTAGGAATCCGATTTTTAAAAAATCCTTCTTTGTTGGATAGCGTTTCCCGTGAGAAATGTGTTTCGCACAATATCAAAATGTTCAAGTAACTCATAGACTTTCCGCGTTAGAGTAAATTGCGTTATTCGCGATGGTTCTGCTTCCAAAACTCCGATTTGCAAAATTCTTCTTTTATCGCATACAGCTCCTGATGGGAAATGTTTTTCATATGATTTCTAATATTTGGTAAATAATGGTTTGGCTACCAGGGGGCATTAAGTGTTAATTTCTATACCCGATGTATTTGCAGAAAAATCTGAGTTCCTGAAAACTCGACTGAAAAAATTATTTCCGGGACCAATACCGCCACCATCGAAAAACCTTTTGAGGTCACTTTCTTCTTAAAATAATGCATGTTTTTCCCACCAGGGGGCGAAGATGCATTATCTATATTTGTTGATATCATCATCATCATCATTGTCAACCATTATCAATCCACTGCTGGACGAAGGTCTCCCCAAGTTTCCTCCACAACGGTCTGTCTTGTGCCAGTCTCCTCCATGTCACCCCTGCATACTTTCAAATTTCATCCACCCATCTCCCATGTGGTCTTCTTCTGGGTCTCTTCCTGTCCCTTGGAATCCAATCTAAAATTTCGGCTGTCCATCGATGATTTGTCCTTCTGGCAGTATGTCCAGCCCATTGCCATTTCAGGGATTTAACCCTGATCATGATGTCTTCCACTCTCGTCATTTTTCGGATCCACGAGTTTCTCTTCTTATCTCTCCTGGTTGTACCAAGCATGCACCTCTCGATGCTACTTTGAGTTGTCTGCAGCCTTTGTATGTCTCTTTTAGTTAAGGTCCACGTCTCTGCACCATACGTAAGCACTGGAAGGATGCATTGATCAAACACTTTTCTTTTAAGACATAATGGCATATTGCTCTTGAAAATTATGCTGTTTCTTCCAAAAGCTCTCCAGGCAAGTTTTGTACGCCGATTAATTTCTTCATCAATGTGACCCTCACTTGATATCTGCTGTCCAAGATAAACATACGTATCTGTTATCTCCAGTTTTTCTCCATCAATCGATAAATCTTCATTTCTTGTAAAAGCATTGAACATCACTTTTGTCTTCTGAAAGTTCATTTTTAATCCCACTTCTTTACTCTTGTCAGCAAGTTCCTGAATCATACTCTGAAGCTCTGATGTGGTAGTTGCAAAAATGACTACGTCATCAGCAAAACGAAGGTGGGTTAGATAATCTCCATTAATCTTTATCCCTTTGTTTTCCCAGTTCAGTGATTGAAAGACATTTTCCAATGTGGCATTAAGGAGCTTCGGAGATATGGTGTCACCTTGTCTCACTCCCTTTCCAATTTTTATGTGTGTTGTATTTTCAAACAGCCGAATCTTTGCACTTGCATTTTCATAGATGTTATTAATAATATTAATGTATGCATCTTCAATACCGCAGGATTTCAGAGCCGTGGTAACTGCTGATGGTTTCACCGAATCAAAGGCTTTTTCATAATCGATAAAAGCCATGCACAATGGAAGTTCATATTCCCTCGCTCTTTCAATTAGTTCTCTCAGTACGTGGATATGATCTATTGTGCTGTAGCCACTCCTGAATCCAGCTTGTTCTCTCGGTTGAGCCATGTCCAGTGTTACCTTCAAGCGGTGTGAAAGAACTTTAGTGAAGATTTTATAAACCACTGATAGGAGGCTGATAGGTCTGTAGTTCCTGAGATCCTCAATGTCACCTTTTTTATGTAGCAGGATCATTGTAGCATTGTTCCAATCCTCAGGAATCTTCCCTTCATTAAGGCATCGAGTGAAAATTTGGGCGAGTACTGTTTCGATTTCTCCACTTGCTTCTTGTATGATGTCTATAGTAATTCCATCTTCTCCTGGAGCTTTCTCCCGCTTCATGTTCTTGATTGCATGAGCAACTTCTGCTGGGAGGACTGGAAGAACTCTGGTACCTTTCATGATGTCTGGAGTACATGTATCATCCCTTTCATATAATTTGGAGTAGAAATCTTTCACTCTTGTCAAAATTTCGCCTCTATTTCTTGTTATAGAACCATCTTCTTTTCTCAGAGCCATAATCTGCTTTCTTCCCTTACTGAGATGTCCCTTTGCTATCTTAAGGCTTTGGTTGTTTTCAATTGCTTTCCTCACTAGCTCACAGTTGAATTTCCTTACGTCTTCAGTGATACTTTTTCGTGTTGTCTTGCATAGCTCTATATATTCCACTTTGGAAGTCACATCTTCTTTAGTTGTCCTCATCTCTCTTCTTTTTTGCATCAACATTTTGGTTTTTCCTGATAATTTGTTCACATGCAACTTGTTCTTAGACCCAGCTAATTTTGTTGCTGTTTCCATTAGAGCTTTGGTTACTTTTCTGTTAACTTCCGAAATATCCACTTCTTCCGATGTTAGGCCTTCTAAAGCAGAGAATCTGTTCTTCAGTTCCAACTTGAAAGTATTATGGTGTTTTTTAAGGTTGGTTATGTCAATACATTTTGTTTGTCTTATGAGCTTGCCACGTTCCAGTTTAGTGTTGAGGTGCATCTTACATCTCACCAATCTATGGTCACTACCTGTGTTGAACTTGTTCAGCACACTGCAGTCTTCGATGACGAATTTTTTGTTACACATAATAAAATCAATTTCACTTGTCGTTCCAATTGGATGTCTCCATGTCCATTTCCTGTGTGGCTTTTTCTTGAAAAAGGAGTTCAAGATGAAAAATCCTTCTGCCTCTGCAAACTCAACGAGAGTATTTCCACGCTGGTTTCTGTTGCCGTGACCGAATTTACCTACTGAAGTTTTATTCTGTTGCCGTTGCCCTATTTTTGCATTGAAATCTCCCATAATTATCTTCAAGTGCTGCTTACCTTTATTATTTAGATGACGAATTTCCTCATAAAATTTTTCAATTTCTTCTTCAGGATGACTTGTGGTGGGTGCATAAGTTTGAATAATCTGAGCCTGGTATCTTCTCGATAGTTGGATAACGAGTCGTGCAGCTCTGTCAGAGGAACTTTCAACTTCTACCACTTTATCCTTCAGTTTCTTGTTTATTATAAATCCAACACCACTAGTTCTGCCAGTTTCTGTCCCACGATAGTAGAAGAGATGTCCACTTTTCAGTTCAATGAGATTTTCTCCTTTTCTCCTTACCTCACTTAGCCCGACGATGTCCCACTTGATCCTTTGTAGTTCCTCTTCCAATTCAAGAAGCCTTGAATCAGAAGATAGGGAGCGTCCGTTATAGGTAGCCAAGGTCAGCATCAAATGGCAGCCTAGTCCGGTCCTCCGGGGATTCTTAGCACCCTCTGCCTTCATGTCGCACTGGCCGCTGCCTTGGCCAGGTACATTCCAGCTGCCGGAGACTGAGGGCCAAGATTTAAGTTGTAGAGTCATTTTGGAGGTGTTTGGCCATAACTCACCACGCTGGCCAAGCGGGTTGGTGAGTGTGGGATAGCATTTCCTCTGATCCCGATGGTATAGTTATACCGCTATTGGCGGTCGTCAGAGCCCCTTTAGTGGGAACAGGATGCACCACGAGAAGGCGGGGTTGACATTTGTCAAGGAGAGGCTGTGATGTTACGCATCACCTGACTACCTGCTTCTAAGTGTCTGATTTGAAAAATCCTTTCTTTCTTGGAAAGCGTTTCCGCTGCGAAATGTTTCTCATATAATTTAAATTTTTTTAACGCACAAGTCTGCAACAAAAGGGCGTAAGCTCGCGTTTCCGTTTACAGAAATATCTGCAGGATTAAAACCCGACTGAAAATTTTTCCTTGGTCAGGTACTAACTACTGTTTTCCATCCCGTTCCATTGATTTTGAATATCTTTGATAAATTTAATTCGCATTAGGACGGATTCAAAAGACGTGCCCATTACACTCAAAAATTCAGTGTCAACTTTCTTATTTTATTTCTCATCACTTTGAATAAAGTAACGAGAAAGAGTTTAAAATCGAGGTAGTGAGGATTTATATTTTAGCTGTACTCTCATCGAGTACAATTAGGCGATTACCAGTGCCAGAAAAGCGCAGACTCTAACAGTACACGTATAAGTTCGGAAAAGAAACTTTATTTCACTTCTTAATGAGATTTTTGGATCTCTTTTGACATTAACGTATTCATCAATGCTTGGTTCCGTTGGCACAACTGTTTGAAGTTCGAGTCTAAATTACATTTTTAGGGGACTGAATGTCATCCCCACAGGTAAGTCACGCATATTAAGAAGATTTTCCGTTTCTAATAAAAGCAGTTCCTCCCATTCACTATTAAACTTCCGAAGGAGACTATCGTCTTCTTACTACCTGTCAGAAGAGGGTGGCTTAGAGCCATTTCAAATCAACCATAACTGCAGTTTTAGTGGCGCATCAATAATATTTCACGAAGTAAAAAAACGAAACACCAAAGTCAAGTGTTTCCCAAAATTTTTTAAATGGCGGCTCAATTTTCAGAACGACCCACCAAGCTCTAATGGACCCAGGAGCGATATTTTAATTTTATTATTTTTTATTTTTTATTTATTGATGTACATACTTTTACAAAGAATGATATATATTTTTTAACTTAAATATTATTACTATCGTTTTTAGAACGTCCTTTGTAAAGAAAAGCACTTGCTCTTATTAGTATCACTTCGTCCGTCCGTACGTTCGTAAGTGGACACCTGCAACTACGAGGGTGCAAAAGTGGGCATAACTTTTTTATTAAGTGGCAGCGGTCGTTCAAATTACACATGTTGTTAGAGTAACTCATCCTGTATAGTAACTCTTCTTCTTCATTCCGGTAGATGATGGATTCCAAGCAGAAGCAACGTGCCCTCATTGAGTTCTTGACAAAGTAAGGCTGCTGGCTGTCCGACATCCACAGAAGGCTACAGAATGTTTAGGGAGATGACACCATTGACAAGAGCAATGTGCACAGATGGATGAAGAAGTTTAAAGAAGAGGAAACCAGCATTGAAAAAAACATGCAGTGGGACACCAGCATTGAACGCAAACCATGCAGTGATAGACCAGCATTGAAGACAAACAATGCAGTGGGAGACCAGCATTGAAGACAAACCATGCAATGGAAGACCAGCATCGAAAACAAACCATGCAATGGGAGACCAGCATTGAAGACAAACCATGCAATGGGAGACCAGCATTGAAGACAAACCATGCATTGGGAGACCAGCATTGAAGAAAAATAATGCAGTGGAAGACCAGCATTGAAGACAAACCATGCGATGGGAGACCAGCATTGAAGACAAACCATGCAGTGGGAGACCAGCATTGAAGACAAACCATGCAGTGGGAGACGAGCATTGAAGACAAACCATGCAGTAAGAGACCAAGCATTGAAAACAAACAATGCAGTGAGAGAACAGCTTTGAATACAAACCCTGCAGTGGGAGACCAGGATTGAAGGCAAACAATGCATTGGTAGAACAGCATTGAAGACAAACCATGCAGTGGGAGACCAAGCATTGAAGACAAACCACGCAGTGGGAGACCATCATCTTCGTCCAGTGACACGAATCATCAGCGAGGGAATGAATTGATTCGCGAGGGAAGTTGAGTCACAAACAGTGAGCTTGTTGCACAACTGGACTGTGGTCACAGTGCCATTCAGAAGATGGTGGAAAACTTAGGGTATCGAAACCTGAGTGCAAAGTTGGTATTTAGGCAGTTGACAGCGGATTTGAAGGAGAGAAGATTGGAAATCTGCTCTGATCTGCTGGAAGCGTTTGAAGCCGATGAAAAAACGTTTTTTTTTTTTTTTTTTCGATCTGATGACAGGAGATTAAAAGTGTGCGTATCTTTACGATCAGGAAACTAAGAATCAATCCATAGAATGGCGTCACGCCTATTCACCAAGGCCTGAGAAGTTCAAGAGCCAGCGATCAGCACAGGAAGTCATGGTGGCTGATTTTTGGGATGAAAGGGGTGTTATTCTCCTTGATTTTCTGGAACGTGGTTGTGCTTTGAGCAGCGAGCGGTACATTGAGACACTCAAGTAGCTTAAAGAAGCCATGAAGAGCAAGACACAGAGAAAGAATCTGAAAAGGATTCACATTCACATTGAAAATGCGAGACCACACACATCTTTGGCAACAAATCAGGTGATCAGCAAATTAGGCTGGTCGGTGATCCTCCATCCACCGTGCAACCCTGAGCTGGCATTATCCGATTTCCACCTGTTCCGTCCAATGAGGGACAGTCTCCGTAGACAACGACTTGAGGACACAGATGAGGTTAAAGTGGCTGTGAAGAAGTGGATACAGCACTCCACAACTGAATTTTTTCAAAGAGGTTTCGAGAGCTGTGTTCAACGATGTCGCAAATCCATCGCTTGAGATGGAGACTATGTTGAGTAGTACTGTTGTGTAAACAGTTACTCTACCAACATGTACAATTTGAACGACCTCTGTCAGTTAATAATAAGGTTACGCTCACTTTTGCACAACTTTTGGTATAACCCTCGTATTAGTGCCATTCGAGAAATTCTTTTCGTATTGAGATGCCCGAAATGTGAAAATGATTATCCTTTCTCTCCCATTCTTCTCCAATGTATGACGTTGCCACTAGGGGACGTAAATGCAAATGCTATGGAGTTTAAATACATTTTATTCCTTATCTTCGCTTTAAAAAAAATTCCGGTGGAAAAATTCCTTTGCATCAATACAATTTGTAATGAAGACTATTTAGGGTAGTGTTTCTTTTTCAAGTAATGAGTAGTTTTTCCGCTATGCAGCCTAAGAGTTAAATACGATTTCTCCGATATCTCTGCTCCTAAAAATCCTGTTTCAAACTTTTATGGCGACGAATAGCGTTTACGATGGGACACGTTACAGATGTAATTTCTTATTTTAGTGAAGAACTATTTTGCCACTATCAACGTAAGTGTATATTTATGTTTCTGATAAATTTGCAACATTATCTGCGGTTTTGAAAGCTCAACTGAAAACAGATACCGTTTACCAGGACAGGTTTCTTATGTATATTTTCACTTTTAAAAAATGCACAGTTTTTCCGCCAGGGCCGTAAGTGTATATCATAATTTTCTCGATATCTCTGCTTTCCACAGTCCGATTTGAAAAATTATATTTTGTAGGACAGCATATCTGGCATGAGATATTGCGCATATCATTTCAATTGTTCTGAACTCAGAAATTGTTCTGAACTATGGACGTAATGATACAGATGATTGAAACACATGATTCCAAAAACAGAGCTGCTGGGAAATTATAGACGGATCTGTGGCCCGCAGGTCGATCATCTTCAGTAGCGCGTCGCACCATCTCGTGCTGCGTTACATTCTGCAATACGGTCCGGCATGGAGGCGAACAGACGCCTGATGTTGTCCTGCGGAACACTGGCCCACACGTGTTAAATGGTGTGTTTCAAATCCCGGACAGTGCGGCACGGCGGCAGCCGTCGTTTCAACTGATCCAGCACATTCTCGATAGGGGACTTGTCCGGGGAGCGGGCAGGCCATGGAAGTGTCTGGACATGACGTAGGTAGTCCTGTGCAGCCCCAGCAGTGTGCAGGTGGGCATTATCCTGCTGGTTTATGGCACCTGGAATCCCGGCCAGGAATGGGAGCACATGGAGCCGTAGGATCTCATACACTTACCGCTGGTC
This sequence comes from Macrothele yani, assembly GCA_039090855.1. Lineage (NCBI taxonomy): Eukaryota > Metazoa > Arthropoda > Arachnida > Araneae > Macrothelidae > Macrothele > Macrothele yani. Next base: position 19,571,045 of record CM077032.1, on the reverse strand, counting down.
CGTCAATGATCCGCGTACCACTACTAGAGTTGATCGCTTATCGTAAACAATGGCTCCCCAGACCACAACGCCTGCAGTGGGGGAAGTGTGGCGCTGGATTGCGAGGTTGGGATTGTGTCGTTGAACCCGAGACCTCCACACCCGGACACGTTGATCATCTGTCCCCAAAACGAAGCGGCACTCATCGCTAAACACCACACGTCATCAGTCTGTTGCGTTCCACGTCGCTTTAGGTGGCACCATTGCACACGGAGCCGATATGCCTGTAGAGCGGACAGGGTCCCCGTGGGATCCTTTCTTGCCTTCCGCAGGATCCGTCTATTCTCTCTATTGGTGGTCCTCCTGGTCTGTCCGGAGCCGCTCCGCCATGTGGCAGTGCGTCACGTGTCCACTACTTCCATCACAGTCGGACAGTATGGTCAGAATGATCGAAGTGGCCGGCTATACGGCGCGCCGACCAACCTGCCGTTTTTAGCATAATGATCCGGCCTCTTTCAAAGTTCATAATTTGCGAAAATCGACGTCCCTGGCGTCTACCTGGCAGTCTTGTCACTCTGCATTCTTGCTTGCGTTGACCGATGCTTTTCACTTTCGTGGAGCATCGACGATACGCCGGTTTATAAGGCTGCCGGTTCGTGCTTGCAGAACCACCACAGGGTGTAATGTCATACGCACTCGCACCAAACGTTGATCATTTGCATACCACCACACACTCTAGCTACTTGCAAAGTTTCGCGGTTGTACCATGTTTCCTTCGAAGTGCGCAAATTTCATTTTCCGTGAGTGCACTAGATTTTCGACCAGGATGCACAAATGTTTAATCGACTTTCTCGATATCTCTGCTTCTAGAAGTCCGTTTTAAAAAACTGTTTGAAGACCAGACAATATTCACTTTGTTGAACATTTTTCAGGTACTGTTATTTTTCTTTTCATTCATTTTTTTTGTGTTTCGTAGTTCAGAGTTCTGGTGCTAGCAGGTGTTAGTGTGTGCTTAGGTATTCAAATGTATCTAAAAATCCTTTTGAAGCATTTCTTTTTTTTTTTTAAGTATGGCATTTGCTGCAGTAAAGATTGGGTATATTATCATCTTTAAATAATGCACAGTTTTGCGTCTACAGGGGCGTAAATGGCAAAACTATTTCTTGCAATCTCTGCTCCCAGGAAAGGGATTTCGAAAAAATCACTTTTCCTTAGCATAACTCTTGCTGTGAAGAATAATTTTCGCATAGGTTCCTTTATTCAAAAATCTGCCGCCTGAGGCACCAGCGTAAATTTCTATTTAAAAGATTTTATTCAGTCCTAAAATCATCTTAGAAAATTTCTTTTTCAAAGGGATACTATTCTTTATGAGTGCAAAATACTCTTCATTATGAAGAGTATTTTGCACTTATTATCTTCCTTAAGTAACGCACAAATTTTCCGCCAGGGAGCGTATGTCATATGATGTTGCATTTTATGCCGTCTTCTATTTGTTAAATTTGAAAATCTCCTTTGCTTCTGATGTCTTCTGCGATGAAAAACATTTTGCGCACAATTCCTAATTTTTTTTTATTCTCTTCTCAGTTGGTAGTGAGAGTACCAAGCTATTATAAGTTGTCGATATTTTGTCGATTGTAGAAATACTTTTAATTTTATTTATTTATTTATTTATTTATTTATTTTTTGTAATCGTTCCATTCCTTAGAAATAACACTATTCGCGTTGTACACTTTAAAATAAGTGAAACTTTCCCTTAGGCACAGCAGTGTCTTCCTTTTTTAAGCTGACTTTTATTCAAAAGACTGCGACGTATACTCTAATTTAACTTTCCTTTTAGTTTCTTTCTCTATGTAAATTTGAGTTCGTTCTCCTTACCATTTTTCATGTAATGTTAACTTAACGTGATATTTTCTCCCTCGCTAGAGTATCGTTGGCAACGCCCTGAGGTCAGAACAAATGACGTGTGGATATCTGATATGAGAACTAAACGACCCAGCAAAAACAGCCTTGTTGGGCCAGCAACGCGCCCCTGCTGGCTGCCGGCAGTGCTAACTCTGACTCAGCACCATGTTGTTGTTACATGAACCGTCAATAAAATCTAATAAATGTGGGTTCCATGGATTACACACCTGAAGTCGTTAATGTTCTAAAAACTGTTGCCGCAAGAACCAACTGGACGTAGGAATCCGAACAAGAGATATTGTATTCATGGTAAAGAATGACAGAGACAAGGTTAAGGTAGATATAAACTATGGGATTTACCACATCCCCTTAAAGTCGGTTGATGGATCTTTCCTTGATCAAGCATAAATTGGTTCCACCATAAGATAAATCAAGACAAGGCTGTCCGAGCACAGATATGCAATTAAAACTGTTTCTCAATCTGTGAGTTATGCAAACGTATCCACATACGTTCAGTCGAGGAACCCACCAACCACAGTGGAAAAACACTGCGATCTTATCAACACTATCCACAAAATTTCATACACTGTTTGCTGAAAGTTTGTGCATACACAGTGCGCCAAAGAATTTATAAGACTGGGTCTGTAAAATGAAATAGAGAAAATAAATTATAATTTGTTTTGGTTTGTTATTCAAAATAAGTCCCTCCGGCTTCAATACACTTGTTACAGCCATTTAATAATGATTCGAATGTCAGTTCCAGTTCACTTTGCGGAATTGCCTCCAAAGCACGCGTCGAAGCTGTTTGTATGGTCGAAATATCATCAAAATAACACCCTTTTAACGTTCTTTTAAGTTTTGGGAACAAAGAAAAGTCGCATGGTGCTAAATCAGGCGAATAAGGTGGATGATTCAGCACATAGACGGTATTTTTCGCCAAAAAATCTACGAACAAGAAGTGAGGTGTGACTTGGTGCATTATCGTGCAACAAACACCAACTAATTTCATCTCGATATACTGGACGAATGCGACAAAGTCTGCCCATCAAACGCCTCAAAACATTTAAATAAAACTCACCAGTAATTGTTTGTCCACTTGGAACGCATTCTTTGTGGATAATACCCTTACTGTCGAAGAATGTAATGAGTATTGTTTTGATTTTCGATGGAACTTTTTTGTTTTTTTGGCTCGTGGCGAGTTTTTTTGACTTCCATTCCGCACTTTGTCGCTTTGTTTTAGTATCATATTCAAAACACCATGTTTCCTCACCAGTAACAATCGATTTTAAGAAGTTTGGATCATTTTCAGCGGCTGAAATGATGTCTCTGCAATGTGCACTTCTCCTTGATTTTTGTTCATTGGTTAACGTGTGTGGAACAAATTTAGCACAGACTTTTGTTTTGCCCAAATCTTTATGCAGGATGGTTCAAATCGTTTCTTTGTTGATGTTTAAAGACTCTTCCATCATTCTTAGTGACGCACATCGATTTTTTGCCACAAAATCACGCACTTTTTCAATAATCTCATGTGTCCTAGATGAACTTGGTCTTTCGGTATGCTTATTATCTTCTAGCGTCTCTCTTCCGTTCAGATAATGTTTGTGCTACAGGAAAACATTTGATCTATTAAACAAAACTCACCGTAAACTTGTTCCATCATTTGGTACGTTTGCGAGGCACTTTTACCAAGTTTTGCGTTAAATTTAATAAAAGCCCTTTGTTCCATCTTACACTGGTGGCGCCACCGTAAGCTGAAATCTAGCGCCAGTCTTGAATTCTTTGACAGACTGTGTACATAAATTTGGAAATACTTTTTGTAATGATGACATCTTTTCTTAATTGCGCAACCTTGGTAACAAATTTTATAATTTCCCCCTATTCTTTACTGTGTTCTGTATTATTGTAATTATGACTGATAATACTGTTGTTAATATCATATTGTATAATTACCATCTCCTAGAGTTAAGCTATCAATGTAACACTGTGTAGTTCATAACAAATACACTGACGGAAAAAAATTCCAACACCAAGAAGGGGTTGTGTTAGATAAACGACAGTTGGTAGGCGATAAGAGTACATCTGTAAGATGACGTCTATGCAAGTTTCGCGCTCGGCGCATACGTGTGGCGCTAGTAGCGCCCCTCGGAACATGCAAAGCAGGTTTGCTGTAAATACGCGCTGTAACGTGTGTGAGCGTTAGTTATCGTTGAGATTCGACGTAGGGTGTTGATGTTAGTCAAGAATGCCTTTAAGAGCACGAAGAAGCCATTATCAACAGCTCACGGAGTTTGAACGAGGTCGTGTAATAGGGCTACGAGAAGGTGGATTTTCTTTCCCCAATATTGCAGAACGACTTGGTAGGAATGTAGCCACTGTGCATGATTGTTGACAGCGGTGGTCAAGGGAAGGTACTGCCACAAGAAAACCGGGTTCCGGCCGACCACGTGGCACTACTGAGAGGGAAGACCGCCGTGTACGGCGTATGGCCGTGGCGCATCGTACCGCGTCTGCGGCAGCAATTCGAGCTGCAGTTGCCACCACAGTGACACAACGAAGTGTCACAAATCGGTTACTTGAAGGACAGCTCCGAGCCAAACGCCCTGTAGCGGGCATTCCAATTACTCCAAACCTCTGCCGTTTGCGACGTCAGTGTTGTCAAGCTAGAGCTCATTGGAGGACGGAGTGGAGATCTGTTGTGTTTTCTGATGAAAGCCGGTTCTGCCTGGGTGTCAGTGATGGCAGTGTGTTGGTTAGAAGGGGGGCCAGGTGAGCGCCTGCAACCAACCTGTCTACGGCCGAGACACACTGGACCTACACATGGAGTTATGGTCTGGGGAGCGATTTCCTATGACTGCAGGAGCACTCTCGTGGTTATCCCACGCACCCTGACGGCACAGTTGTACGTCGATCTGGTGATTCAACCTGTTGTGCTGCTATTCATGAACAGCATTGCAGGGGGTGTTTTCCAACAGGATAACGCTCGCCCGCATACCGCTGTTGTAACCCAACATGCTCTACAGGGTGTCGATGTGTTGCCGTGGCCTGCTAGATCACCAGATCTTTCACTAATCGAGCACGTACGGTACATCATTGTACGACAACTCCAGCGTCACCCCCAACCAGCATTAACAGTCCCTTTATTGACCGAACAAGTGCAACAGGCATGGAACTCCATCCCACAAACTGACATCCAGCACCTGTACGACACAATGCATGAACGTTTGCGTGCTTGCATTCAACATTCTGGCGGTTACACCGGTTATTAATGTACCAGCATTTCACATTTAAAATGGCACTTCTCGCGCTTACATTAAGCTGTGATCTTGAAACCTTAATCGATTAAATATGTTACCTATACAAATGTATTGCCGCCATTTCATTCCTCTACAACTATTTTTTCGTGGCATTGGGATTTTTTTCCGTTAGTGTGTTTTTAGTCGGTTTCACATTGAGTCTATTGCGCATGTAATGACACGTGACATGACGTCAGTTGAACTCTAACTAAACAGCATTTAATTTGTTCCATGCGACTGTGTTAGCTTTAATGTCTAATGATGGCCCTACAGTAGGATTGCCGAAAGGTCTCACATGCATTGTTTTATTATGTAAATACGTGGTTTTATGACTCAGGTTATGTGAATTAAAGTCATTTAATACATTATGGATTTTAATATTTTTCATCCACAGTTCCAGATCGCGAAATTGCGGGTAATATCTTGATTCTTGTACTTCTAGTACGAATTTGAAATCAATCAACTGCACTTCAAAGATTAAGTAGAAATAGTGGGATACGTTTGCATAACTCACAACCAGCTTTGCGGCTATTTTTTGCTGTTGAAATGACAATAAATCACGTGACAATATGTAATTCAAAATCTTTATCTCACCACTACAAAAAAAAAAAAAATATTTTTGGATTCTTTTGGTTACGGAAAAATAAACTTTTACTTTCACAACGAGACAGTCTTTAAGCCGAGTACAAATAAGTAGAGCTGAATTCACAATTTCTCTGTTAAAAAGACTTACCGGTCGTTTTTGGAACCTGAATAGGATTCGCTGTTGCGTTCCCCCATAAAGAATTGAAAACGTAACAATTATTGGGAAGAGCCGCAGCATCCGTTACTCCAACCCAACGTCTGGTAGTCCTGGAAAGAAGAAAATTCATTCATCAGAATTTTTTAGTTTTATAAAAAAAATTAATTTAACAAAAAAAAAAATTGGTAGGGGAGGGGGTGATGCATGGAACTAGCAGAGGCCAGTCGAAGGTTTTGCAATATTAGCATAAACGCATGTGCTGAGGCGTGCATGTCACGTGTTTAAACTGGTTAAAGTCGCGCATTGCAGTCAATCAAAACGGATATAAAGTGGTAGTCGTTGCTGAGAACAGCATTGCATGTCGTTGACTAGCGTCTCTAGACAGGAATGATTCCCCATGGGAGTCTTACTGCGCATGCTCATGGACATGGACGCTTAAGATCTCGAGGACTTCAGTTTCGGTGATCGTACACGTATTGCAATAATACAATGGATCGTACACATATTGCAAACTTGGTCGTTCTGGGTGGTGTAGTGGTTAGCATACCGGGCGTTTTCTGGGAGACGCGGATTCAAGTCCCGCTCCAGGACGATGAAAATTTTTTAAGTTTTCGGATATTATCTGTCTTACCATCCTTGTCATATTTACTCCAAAAACCGGATTGTCATCTCCAAAATTTTTATTATATGGCGTAATCCCGTATTTCTTTCATTATTTATCTGCTTCTCCGGGCAACACACGGGATAAGATTCTTAACCTGCAGATTCGCTAAACATGAATGCCGGTTGCTTCGACTAGCGAATCCTGTGATGGTTATATTCAAATTGATCAGAAACTTGAAACTTGGTCGTTCTGGGTGGTGTAGTGGTTAGCATATCCGGGCGCTTTCTGGGAGACGCGAGTTCAAGTCCCGCTCCAGGACGATGGAAATTTTCAAGTTTTTGGATATTTTCTGTCTTACCATCCTTGTCATCATCATCATCATCATCATTGTCAACCATTATCAATCCACTGCTGGACGAAGGTCTCCCCAAGTTTCCTCCACAACGGTCTGTCTTGTGCCAGTCTCCTCCATGTCACTCCCACATATTTACGAATTTCATCCACCCATCTCATATGTGGTCTTTTTCTGGGTCTTTTCCTGTCCCTTGGAATCCAATCTAAAATTTCGGCTGTCCATCTATGGTCTGTCCTTCTGGCAGTATGTCCAGCCCATTGCCATTTCAGGGATTTAACTCTGATCATGATGTCTTCCACTCTCGTCATTTTTCGGATCCACGAGTTCCTCTTCTTATCTCTCCTGGTTATACCAAGCATGCACCTCTCCATGCTTCTTTGAGTTGTCTGCAGTCTTTGTATGTCTCTTTTAGTTAAGGTCCACGTCTCTGCACCATACGTAAGCACTGGAAGGATGCATTGATCAAACACTTTTCTTTTAAGACATAATGGCATATTGCTCTTGAAAATTATGCTGTTTCTTCCAAAAGCTCTCCAGGCAAGTTTTGTACGCCGATTAATTTCTTCATCAATGTGACCCTCACTTGATATCTGCTGTCCAAGATAAACATACGTATCTGTTATCTCCAGTTTTTCTCCATCAATCGATAAATCTTCATTTCTTGTAAAAGCATTGAACATCACTTTTGTCTTCTGAAAGTTCATTTTTAATCCCACTTCTTTACTCTTGTCAGCAAGTTCCTGGATCATACTCTGCAGCTCTGATGGGGTAGTTGCAAAAATGACTACGTCATCAGCAAAACGAAGGTGGGTTAGATAATCTCCATTAATCTTTATCCCTTTGTTTTCCCAGTTCAGTGATTGAAAGACATTTTCCAATGTGGCATTAAAGAGCTTCGGAGATATGGTGTCACCTTGTCTCACTCCCTTTCCAATTTTTATGTGTGTTGTATTTTCAAACAGCCGAATCTTTGCACTTGCATTTTCATAGATGTTATTAATAATATTAATGTATGCATCTTCAATACCGCAGGATTTCAGAGCCGTGGTAACTGCTGATGGTTTCACCGAATCAAAGGCTTTTTCATAATCGATAAAAGCCATGCACAATGGAAGTTCATATTCCCTCGCTCTTTCAATTAGTTCTCTCAGTACGTGGATATGATCTATTGTGCTGTAGCCACTCCTGAATCCAGCTTGTTCTCTCGGTTGAGCCATGTCCAGTGTTACCTTCAAGCGGCGTGAAAGAACTTTAGTGAAGATTTTATAAACCACTGATAGGAGGCTGATAGGTCTGTAGTTCCTGAGATCCTCAATGTCACCTTTTTTATGTAGCAGGATCATTGTAGCATTGTTCCAATCCTCAGGAATCTTCCCTTCATTAAGGCATCGAGTGAAAATTTGGGCGAGTACTGTTTCAATTTCTCCACTTGCTTCTTGTATGATGTCTATAGTAATTCCATCTTCTCCTGGAGCTTTCTCCCGCTTCATGTTCTTGATTGCATGAGCAACTTCTGCTGGGAGGACTGGAAGAACTCTGGTACCTTTCATGATGTCTGGAGTACATGTATCATCCCTTTCATATAGTTTGGAGTAGAAATCTTTCACTCTTGTCAAAATTTCGCCTCTATTTCTTGTTATAGAACCATCTTCTTTTCTCAGAGCCATAATCTGTTTTCTTCCCTTACTGAGATGTCCCTTTGCTATCTTTAGGCTTTGGTTGTTTTCAATTGCTTTCCTCACTAGCTCACAGTTGAATTTCCTTACGTCTTCAGTGATACTTTTTCGTGCTGTCTTGCATAGCTCTATATATTCCACTTTGGAAGTCACATCTTCTTTAGTTGTCCTCATCTCTCTTCTTTTTTGCATCAACATTTTGGTTTTTCCTGATAATTTGTTTACATGCAACTTGTTCTTAGACCCAGCTAATTTTGTTGCTGTTTCCATAAGAGCTTTGGTTACTTTTCTGTTAACTTCAGAAATATCCACTTCTTCCAATGTTAGGCCTTCTAAAGCAGAGAACCTGTTCTTCAGTTCCAACTTGAAAGTATTATGGTGTTTTTTAAGGTTGGTTATGTCAATACATTTTGTTTGTCTTATGAGCTTGCCACGTTCCAGTTTAGTGTTGAGGTGTATCTTACATCTCACCAATCTATGGTCACTACCTGTGTTGAACTTGTTTAGCACACTGCAGTCTTCGATGACGAATTTTTTGTTACACATAATAAAATCAATTTCACTTGTCGTCCCAATTGGATGTCTCCATGTCCATTTCCTGTGTGGCTTTTTCTTGAAAAAGGAATTCAAGATGAAAAATCCTTTTGCCTCTGCAAATTCAACGAGAGTATTTCCACGCTGGTTTCTGTTGCCGTGACCGAATTTACCTACTGAAGTTTCATTCTGTTGCCGGTGCCCTATGTTTGCATTGAAATCTCCCATAATTGTCTTCAAGTGCTGCTTACCTTTATTATTTAGATGAAGAATTTCCTCATAAAATTCTTCAATTTCTTCTTCAGGATGACTTGTGGTGGGTGCATAAGTTTGAATAATCTGAGCCTGGTATCTTCTCGATAGTTGGATAACGAGTCGTGCAGCTCTGTCAGAGGAACTTTCAACTTCTACCACTTTATCCTTCAGTTTCTTGTTTATTATAAATCCAACACCACTAGTTCTGCCAGTATCTGTCCCACGATAATAGAAGAGATGTCCACTTTTCAGTTCAATGAGATCTTCTCCTTTTCTCCTTACCTCACTCAGCCCGACGATGTCCCACTTGATCCTTTGTAGTTCCTTTTCCAATTCAAGAAGCCTTGAATCAGAAGATAGGGAGCGTCCGTTGTAGGTAGCCAAGGTCAGCATCAAATGGCAGCCTAGTCCGGTCCTCCGGGGATTCTTAGCACCCTCTGCCTTTATGTCGCACTGGCCGCTGCCTTGGCCAGGTACATTCCAGCTGCCGGAGACTGAGGGCCAAGATTTAAGTTGTAGAGTCATTTTGGAGGTGTTTGGCCATAACTCACCATGCTGGCCAAGCGGGTTGGTGAGTGTCATATTTTTGTCATATTTCATATTTATCCTTGTCATATTTACGCCAAATATCGGATTGTCATCTTCAAAATTTGTAACGAAGGCTGCAGCCCGACTTCTACTCTAGAACACAAGTGTTGTTTACATTTCGTCAGCGGAGCGCCCGACTTCTACTCTGCAAATTGATAAGTGACAACAATTTCAGTAGCATCATTCACCTGCTGAACAACGAGCAACAATCCTGGCAGGACAGGTTTTGTGGCCCCCAGTGCATTTTAAACGAAGTTTTCTTTCTCCTTGCATTTTACATTTGTACATGCATGCCACTCCGATGATAGGAAAAATACATTGATGTGTTGCCATCTGCCAAATTTTTATTTCCTGTGTGTTTAACAAAATAGGACTGAGTCTCGCGTTCCATCTTCTCCTTCCAAAGTTCAAAATCTTCCATGGAATGAAATGTAATTTGTTCATATTGTAATTCAATGTCCGTATACAATTTTAAAGTCGACCAAACGCCTGAAACTCTGATTAGAAAGACCAATGAGGAAATTGGTTGAAGTTCCAGGTATTTCTGTTGGATGACAATGAAAATTTTTCACGTGCCTTGATAAATTACTCTTATTACTTTTCCCAGAAAACTCACGCTTACAATAAGCACAAGCAACAGTTGTGGCGTTCGACATACATACTTCAAGTTTTTTCGAACTACTTATCTTCTGCGCACGAGAGTAGATGTCTACCGACCTGACAGCAATATAAATAACACCTGCGTTCGAGAGTAGAAGTCGGGCTTCCGCTTTCATCAATGTAATATGTACGGCACCCGAAACTGAAGTACCCGACATCGTGAAGCGTCAATACTTATCTTCTGCGCGCGAGAGTAGATGTCTACCGACTTGAAAGCAATATAAATAACACCTGCGTTCGAGAGTAGAAGTCGGGCTTCCGCTTTCATCAATGTAATATGTACGGCACCCGAAACTGAAGTTCCCGAGATCGTCAAGCGTCAATACTTATCTTCTGCGCGCGAGAGTAGATGTCTACCGACTTGAAAGCAATATAAATAACACCTGCGTTCGAGAGTAGAAGTCGGGCTTCCGTTTTCATCAATGTAATATGTGTACGGCCCCCGAAACTGAAGTACCCGACATCGTGAAACGTCAATACTTATCTTCTGCGCGCGAGAGTAGATGTCTACCGACCTGAAAGCAATATAAATAACACCTGCGTTCGAGAGTAGAAGTCGGGTTTCCGCTTTCATCAATGTAATATGTACGGCACCCGAAACTGAAGTTCCCGAGATCGTCAAGCGTCAATACTTATCTTCTGCGCGCGAGAGTAGATGTCTACCGACTTGAAAGCAATATAAATAACACCTGCGTTCGAGAGTAGAAGTCGGGCTTCCGTTTTCATCAATGTAATATGTACGGCCCCCGAAACTGAAGTTCCCGAGATCGTCAAGCGTCAATACTTATCTTCTGCGCGCGAGAGTAGATGTCTACCGACCTGAAAGCAACATAAATAACACCTGCGTTCGAGAGTAGAAGTAGGGCTTCCGCTTTCATTAATGTAATATGTGTACGGCCCCCGAAACTGAAGTACCCGAGATCGTGAAGCGTCAATATTTATCTTCTGCGCACGAGAGTAGAAGTCTACCGACCTGAAAGCAAAATAAATAACACCTGCGTTCGAGATTAGAAGTCGGGCTTCCGCTTTCATTAATGTAATATGTGTACGGCCCCCGAAACTGAAGTTCCCGCCGAGATCGTCAAGCGTCAATGTCGGTGAGCATGCGTAGTTAGGGCCTGATTTCTGCACGTGCACAGGGCCTCAGAATTTGGAGGGGCGTCCAAACTACCTTAATAATAATATAAATTTTCAGAACTAAAATATGTTTTCCTTTATAGCCCAAAATTACTATACGGTTGGGTTTCAAAATTTAGGATGAGATTTTGGAAACCGAATTATTATTATTTCTTATAATAAAGCTCAAGTGTTGCGCAAAGCTGTGATCGGCCAGTGTAACATCTTATTCTCACCCTTATTTGTAACAATCAAAATGCAATGGGAACAGCCTAAATTCGGAGCAATATGGTATAGTATACATGAAAAGCATTTCAGCAAACATCTATAATTTACTAAAAATATTTTATTATTAATATTAGTCTTGTGAAAACAAAAATTTTGAATCACTATTCATCATTATGTAGGGTTTATTTTTACATAAATAAAAATGCAAAAAAAGTTTAATTGACACTACTTTATTTAAAGACTGTTGTAATAATCTACATGGAGTGTTGCAATAATTTCTTACAATGTGTGTGGTCAGCTGTAAGACTTTGTGAGGAATTACTTCGTACAGCTTAAACTAATATTAGTCCATCGTTTCCATTTAATTTATGGTAAACTAGGTGTTTTAAACTATATTTCTGGGAGGATAGTTATTTGCTTACGCTTTCCAACCGTAGTTTGAAGAAGCGTATAAAACCGATATAGTCACGTTCCTTTCGAGCTCTGTGTTTGTGCCCAGTTTTTGGAAGTGTATAGTAAGTGTTTGTTCCTATTTTTGTGTTCCCCTTCAAGAAGAAGATCTGTACATTCTTTTAGCTCAGCTCCCAAGTCGGTGAGTTGCATATTTTGTTTGCATTCAGCGTTTTAATATTTTCGATCAAGCTGATCGATCCTAAAGTTAATCCTTGCCATTTACAATTGCGGGCACTGAGAAGGGTGATGTCCACGCCCACATCAGTGATGCTCATTCAACCTCCTTCTCCTCCTCACTCTAAGGATACCAATCAGCATTTAAGCACGTCAGAGACGTCATACACATACAAGATGTGACCCGCGACTCCTCTGCAAAGGCTCAAGCTGATATCCCTGCCCAGGAGAGTGACGTCACCTTGACGCACGTCCCTAGTTCATTTGTCGAAGCTATGGATGTGACCGATTGCACGGTTGCGTTGCCTTCAACTGGCTCAACTCAGTTTACCAAGCCGCCACCAGCAATCAGCACTGTGTCGCATCCTTCTGCTGACAACTCTACGTCTCTCACTTACTCCAAAGTGACCTCCGGAGCGAGAGTTCCTTCCAAGTTTATTGCTCCCGTTTTTCCTGACTCTTACGTCAGTGTTGAGGGTAGTTATGCCACCATCGATATCCCAGAGGATTCCCCAGCCGGGAAACAATTTTTCTCCACAATGGATTTCGGTGTCTGTTTTGATGCATTACCAGACACGAAACTCAAGGAATATAGTATTGCCCTAAAGAAGATGCTTCCTGCAGGAGCTTATATCACTCATATGGCTCGAAAGCCACGGGCCGTATTAGTGTATTTTGCCCGTAAAGAACATGCAGACCTTGTGATGACTGCTGGCTTATCCATTAAAGATGTGCATCTTCTGGCTGAACCTGTGGCGCAGCGACCTATCCAGGTCACTTTCCACCCAGTCCCGCCTGAAGTCTCAGATGTCGCTTTATGCACTTTACTCAGCAAATTTAGCCGAGTGGTTGGACCAATAACGACCCTTTCGGCGGCGCCCAGAGATCCCGATGACAAATCCATTGAAGGGTTTCGTCGAAGTGCCCGTGTCATATTTCCGTCGGACGATCATCTGCTTGCGTACCCGAAGATCCTAACCGTACGGTGTGGCCAGCAACGTCGGAGAATCGACGTCATTACCTCCTTGCACTGCACGCTTTGCCATGGCGAAAACCATCTTCGCGTGCATTGCCCACATCAAGTTCCACCTACTCCGACTAGCACTCCTACAGGTACTGTTCCTACCTCGAAGCGTACTACACCATCTACTTCAGCACAGCAGGCCTCGGAGACAAGATATGATGAAAAACGTTCGCTTACAGACGTTGGTCAACGCAACGCTCCCACAGCCGCTTCCTCTTTTTCACTAGAGGACTTTCCTACAATTGCCTCCTCACTCCCGCAACGTCGTCGCTCCACCACTGAGTCCCTTTCAGAAGGTTTACAACCAGCTATTACTACTGGAACCTCCGAAACAGCTGATGTGGAGTCCGTTGGTCCAGAGACGCAGTGTGATAATGAGACGACCGAGCCTCCACTGAGGCGCCGCGGCTCTGGCCGCATCAGGCGAGTAGCGAAGAAGTAAAACTCTACTTCACCTCGTTCAACCTCCCTCTCCAGCAGTTCTCCTCGACACACCTCGCCAGCCGAAGTCTCCTTTCCCACGGTCGAAGAGTTCGCTGCATTTCTCCTGACAGCCAATATACCTCCCGTACCACTCTCATACATTGATCTCCATACATACTTAACGAATCCGACAAGCTACGCAATAGCACGTGCCTTAGCAGTCAAGAATCCATCGCTTCGCCAACTTGTGCCGGAGCAGATCTTCAATGTGTCGCATTTCTGCCGCCAGAATGTTCCCACCCATCCGTGGGCACAAATCTTCTATAATCGTCTCAAGTCTTTTCCTCCAGCTCTGAAAGATCTTCAGCTAGAGGCAAGGAACCCTACAATTCAAGATCGTGTCACTTAATTGCAGGGGATTCGCTTCCCCCTCAGCAACTCTCTGGCATATGAAGACCTCAACCCGTTGGGGGCTGATATTCTCCTCCTTCAAGAGACGAATTGCAAACCAACTGCCGTCTATTCTCGATGGCGCCAGTGGAACTTTGTGTTTCATCACGCCTATGGACTAACATCTCATAGCGGTCTTGCCATCGGCATTAGTCATACTCTCAATTCTATTATCACATCCCTCTCTGTGCGAAATATTTGTCGAGATCTCTTACAGCATGCATCCTTTACCATCGCGTCTTCCAGATACCATTAATTCAATATCTATATTCCAAGCACTACAACACATTTATCAATTCTCTTCACGCGTCTTCGCAGAGCACTCGACGGTATCCCACCGTCAGACCATGTTCTCGTTGGTGGGGATTATAACTGTACCCTGGATCCTCTTCTGGATAGGTCTTCTACAAATAGAGAGCGCCTGCATGCCCTGGCGAACCTGCTCCAGACAGTTGTCACCAACAACGCTCTTCATGATGTACATCGGCATGTTCATCCATGGTTGACTAATTACACTTGGCACTCCTCTCATGCGCAAAATCCTTTCTTAGCCCGCCTTGACAGGTTTTATGCCTCCAGTACTCTACTTCCTGCCGTGACAGAATCGAGTGTGCATCCCACTGCCTCATCTGACCACTGCGCCATTGCCATCATAGTCCATACTGCACCATTCAAACCCAGGATAATTCGCCCGTGGACATTTGATGATGCACTTCTCTCCGACCCAGCATTCTGCTCTTCGGTCCGGTCATTCCTGATTGACAGACGACCGCAGCTTCAATCGGCACTCTGCGGATTACATTCTTGGTGGGAGATCAAGCAACAGCTCGTTCTGCATGTCCGAAACTACTCTTTCCAATTCAAGACACTCCAGAACATGCGCCTTGACTATGTTCGTTCAATGCTATCCATGCTCAGTTTCAGTGATCCTCTCTTCTCCTCCTTTCAAGAAGAGCTTCGATCTCTTCTCACTCCTCTGGCGCAACAAGCTCTCCGCCGACTTCGTTTGCAACACCTGACGCCGGATGCTCACAACTATGAGTTCCTGACGTCGGTGGAAAACACCGACGAGCTTCGTCCATACTTCATCATCTACGCCTTTCTTCTGGAGAGGTATCAGATGAGCCGATGGCGCTTTGTTCCCATGTCCGTCAGTACTTTTTCCATGAAATTCAGTGAACCTCCTCAACCATCCTCAGCATAATGGATTCTCTCCTTTCTAATCTACCTCAGGTTCCCCCTATCTCGCTTCTTCTCTTCTCCTTTCCCCCACGCCCTCTGAACTAAACACTACATTTATTTCTCTGAATTCTAGTGCCGCTCCGGGTCCGGAAGGCCTAACCTTTAGCTTTTATAAAACTTTTCTGCATCTTCTTCTTCCGTTTCTCCTATCCGCTTTCTCTGTTGCCTTTACTTACTCTCCTCTCCCGAGGGGATTCACAAATGCATACGTTGTCCTTTTCCTCAAGAAAAGTGATCTCCTTGACTTGGTGAACTGGCGCCCAATTTCGCTACTGAATCTCGACTACAAACTTTATACCAGGCTCCTTTCACAACGACTAAATCCCATCCTCACTTACATCCTCTCCCCTAACCAGACTTACACAGTTCCCGGCCGTTCCCTATCTCACAACATCCATCTCCTGACTGATCTAATTCACCTTGCGCACTTCCGCTCTAAACCCCTCGCCCTCCTCTCTTTAGACCAACAGTCCGCCATTGATAATATCTCCCACACTTATCTCTCCGCCACACTTCTCCGATTTGGATTTCCATCTCCGTTTATTTCTCTCCTCACCTCCCTCTACCAGGACGCCAGTTTCCAGGTCAAGTTGCCCACCTTTCTTACAGCACCAATCCTCTTCCGCCGTGGAGTGAGGCAAGGCTGCCCACTCTCCGGTCAACTTTTCGCTATAGCCTTAGAACCTTTTCTCCGCTCCGTTCAACGCTCCTTTCAAGCCACCCTGCCGCCACTCATCGCCCGCACGAGACACCATGTCACCACTTCCGTAGCGTATGCAGACGACGTTACCTTCTGTATACGCCTGGATTCACAGTTCTCTTTGCTCCAAAGTCTTTTCGCCGATTACGCCTCCTGCTCTGGAGCTGCGATTAATACAACCAAAAGCACAGGCCTGTGGTGCGGCTCATGGGTTGACCGTTTGGATTCCCCATGGGGAGCGCACTGGTCTTCAGCCTCTCAACGTTTCCTTGGCGTACATCTTAGCGTCCCAGGTAAAGCCTCCAGCACAACGTAGAATACCATCCAGCCACGTCTTCATCGGTTAACTGCGTTTTGGCGAAAAGCGCAGTTCTGCACCTCATATTTTCAACGTGCACGTCTTGCGCAAACCTATCTTCTCTCCATGTGCACACATTCCTGGCTTGCTACTAAATCCCCACTTCTTCGTCTCAATGATATCACTCGCTGCTTCACCTCAGTTATCTGGACCGGACACCACTGGCTCAGTGCCCCTAAGCTCAGCCTTCCTCCTGACCAAGGTGGCATTGGCCTAATTGATACACGAATGTACTATCAAGCTCTCCGGATTACTTCGTTCCTCCGTCTTCATACTTCACCTGTTGCCGACGCCGTTACCGCAAGGAATGTCATCACCTCTTCGAGCAACACTAATTTCACTTTTACTTCTTTCATTCTAATGGACCTCCGTACTACCATTCACTCTCGCCTTCCTCCTGCCTTACGGGAGACTCTTACCTTTCTCCGCTCTCTCCCGCTCACTCGATCCCCACCCGATTCCACCACTGAACTCCTTGCCGAACCCCTGTTCTTCTCCTCCCTTCTTCACCCCCTCATCTTTCATGCTTCGCCTATCCTTCTTGGCTCCGAGTCGGAGTTGTAACCGTCAAAGACCTTGTAACCTTAGATCTGTCCTGGCGACCCTACGCCAGCCTCCCACCCACCGTTCTACTTTCACCCTCCTCTCGCTCTGTCTATGACTCCCTACTCTCTACCATCATTGCTAAGTTTCCTCATCTCGCAACCACCACCGGCCTGACCTTTGTTCCTTCCGCCTCCCTCCCCCTTCCTGTCTTTCTTTCAGTCGGCAGATCTACACCTCCACTCTCCTCTCTTTCAACCTCAGTTCTCTATCGGTTACTTTTAAAATCCCACTCTCCTTCTCCCCTTCACATCCCTGATGTCTCCCAATCCTCTCTCACCGCTGTCTGGTCTGCTACCCTTTCTCCTCTTTCAGCTCCTCTTGAAATAAACACTCACTGGCTTTTTCTCCACCGCCGTCTTCCCGTTCCGTCCATCCTCCACCGCATGACCATTCTTGACTCACCTCTTTGCCCCTTCTGTGCTCAAGTAGCTGATGTTTCTCACGTTTATCTACATTGTGTCATTCTCCTTCCACTACTCCATCTTGCATTTTCCATTGCTCAACGTTCAGCCACAACTGATCTTCCTTTCGATGCCTATAAGACACTCCTCCTGCAGGTCTCTCCGCCAGTCAAGCTTCCACCCATCTGCTCATATATTTTCATCCTGGTGAAACACGTCATTTACGTATTTCATCAGCGCTGCCGAGATATCTCATCTCCTTATACCATCCACCAAGCGTCTGTGGAACTACTGTGCCACTTTCGGGAGCGTCTCCTCTCAAGACTTCGTCTAGAGAACCTTGTGGCCGTTGCCCAACAGAGAGAACCACTTTTCCATTCCACCTGGTCTCCGGCCGCTTCCTGGTTCGCCGGCATGCCAGCGACGTTGCAAGTGACTGTCGGTAATTTATAACCTCGTTGTTCCTAGCTCTGTTGAACTTCAGTTCAACGTGCATGCTCACCATTGGTTTTCGGAATGAAACTTCAACATAAAGCTTATATCTTCTAACAAATGTGAATATAATATGCACCATACTGTACAAATGTACATAGTCTTTCTTGCTTTTTCTCTTTGATTATCATTTTTTCTACCAGTGCTAAGACATCGTTATTCTGTTTGCCTTAGGTTTCACATTGTCTACTTTGTCATCTACAGTTCTCCTTTTGTACAGTGCTTCATTATAATATTCTCGTTCTGTTATTTGTCAGCACTATAATATATTTATGCTTCGAGACGAAATGTTTCGACAATCTCTGTTATTGTTCTTGTGCAAAATGCCTGCACCTCTTACCACGAGGCTCCTTTGTGAATCAATACATCGTGCTGTATGTAATGTACATATAATTTTAGAGTTTGTATATTTTACCGTACAATATATGTATCAGGATGCCCATGTTCGCCTCCTGAACCCAACCTTGTTAATAAAATTGTGTTGAACTGAAGAAGTGTATATGCTCCAGCTTTTTCCGTCCGTCTGTCTGTCGGCACAATACCTCACGTAAAAATGGTTCGATTTCGATTAAATTTTAGTATGTGGTAGGGGACCACCAGGGGACGAACCCTACTGAAAATGGGTGAAGTGGGGTCAAAGGTCACGCCATAAGAGCAGGATCCATTCAATTGCCGTTATGCGTCATAACATGCGTACATATGGTTCGATTTCGATGAAATTTCAGTATGTGGTAGGGAACTACCTGGGCACGAACCCTATTGAATATTGGCAAATTGGGGTCAAAGGTCAGGCAGGGTATAAGAGCGGGATTTATTCCATTGCCCTTATGCGTCATAACTTGCGTAGAAATAGTTCGATTTCGATGAAATTTTAGTATGTGGTAAGGAACCACCTGGGAACGAAACCTATTGAAAATGGGTGGAATGGGGTCAAAGGTCAGGACATAAACGCAGGATCCATTTCATTGGCTTTATGCGCCATAACATGCGTAAAAATGGCTTGAATTCGATGAAATTTTAGTATGTGGTAAGGAACCACTGGGCACGAACCCTACTGAAAATGGGCGAATGGGGTCAAAGGTCTGGCAGGGCATAAAAGCGGTATTTATTCCATTGCCCTTATGCGTCATTACTTGCGTAAAGTAAAAATGGTTCGATTTCGATGAAAGTTTAGTATTTCGTAAGAAACCACCTGGGGACGAACCCTATTGAAAATGGGTGAAATGGGGTCAAAGGTCAGGCCATAAAATTGGAATCCATTCGATTGCCTTTATGCGTCATAACATGCGTAAATATGGTTCGATTTCGATCAAATTTTAGTATGGGGTAAGGCACCACCTGGGCACGAACCCTATTAAAAATGGGCGCAATGGGGTCAAAGGTCAGGCAGGATGTAAGAGCAGGATTTGTTCCATTGCCCTTATGCGTCATAACTTGCGTAAAAATGGCGCGAGTTCGATGAAATTTTAGTATGTGGTAGGGAGCCACTGGGGACGAACCCTATTGAAAATGGGTGAAATGGGGTCAAAGGTCAGGACACTGGGGTGGGATCCATTCCATTGCCTTTGTGCATCATAACTTACCAAAAAATGTTTCGATTGCGACAAAACGTTATCATGTTGTTCCGGAGGCATAGTGAACCGGTTTTTGTTGAATATAAACGAAATTGGGTCAAAGGTCATTGCACAAAAGCAAGATTTATTCCACAGCCATTATTCTGATAACTTGCGTAAAACTGCTTCTATTGCGAAAAAACTTTAGTATGTTATTCTTGAGATGTACTGAACCGGTTCTGTCGAATGTCGTCGAAATGGGGTCAAAGGTCAGGACACAGGAGCGAGATTTATTCCACAGCCATTATTCTCATAACTTGAGTAATAATTTCTTGGATGTTGGAAAGCGTATCATAATCAATGCATTGTATGATTTTACTAACTTGCTTTCCGTAAATGATACTTTAAAACGAAAAGAGAATTCCAGAGCAAAAAATGTTACAGCTGTAAGCTCTGCGGGTGCGAGGAAGTACAAGTGGTGTGAATCCTCATCTCCTCGTCTATAACATGCCACATTGGCTGTAAAGTTGACGAACATGTCGGATGTGTTTTACTGTTTTTACTGCTAGAAAAACTGCTTGCAAGAAAAATGTTTACCAGTAAATATTCTTTTCGACTATTGACCGAAAATTTTAATCAAGGGGGCCCCAGAAATAGGACGTGCACAGCGCCCCAACTGGCCTAAGTCGGGCCCTGTGCGTAGTGAGACTCCCATAGGGAATCACTCCTGTATAGAGACGCTACTTATGTCGTTGTTCTGTCTGTGGTTGGGACGCCTAAAAGATGAACAGCCACAACCGGCTAGTTAGCGAAATTTTGCTTAACGAGTTTGAAGTCGGACATAACGCTGCTCAAGCAACACGAAACATTTCTCATGCAAAAGGGGAAAGTTCCGTAGACCACAGCACCGCAACCAGATGATTCAAGAAATTCCGGTGAAGTGACAGAAACCTCGACGATCAGTCACGGTCAGGTAGTCCACGAACGGTGGATTCAAAGACCGCAGAGGCATCAGACCTTCAGCACTCGGAGATTATCAGGCGAGCTGGGCATATCACAGACCACCGTAGTTCGTCACCTTCAGAACGTCTGCCAGGTCTCCTGGAACTTCCGTATTGCCCCCCACGAACTGATGCCAGATGAAGCTAATCGCCGAGTGGAAGCGAGCACGAAACTCCTAGAAAACCCGGGCGATGTACGTTTCATCAAGAGAATTGTTACGTGCGATGAAAAGTGGGTCTATTTCCGTAATCCTAACACACAACGGCAGTGGTTGATCTCGGGCCAGCTTCCTGAACCTTGTCCAAACATTTGCGCTTCGAGCACAAAGTGATGCTCTGCGTCTGTTGGAATTTCGAGGGGATAATCCATTACGAATTTCTTCCAGACGGTCGGACCATCAACACCAACCCACACTTTGAACAGCTGGAGTGTACTTATGCCATTTTGGAGGAGAAGTACCCTGCACTGGTGTACAGAAAGCGCGCTCTCCTACAGCCGGACAACGTTCGACCTCCAAACGACCAGGGCAAAAACTCCGGGAACTTGACGGCATCGAACTTATGCCACTCTCAGCACCTCGTCCGGATTTTTCCCTGTTGTATTATTAGTTACTCCGGTCCATGGGCCACTTCCTTCCCGTGCGGTATTTCAACAACCATAAGAAGGTGGCAGCTGGGGTGAAGGAGTTCTTTGCCTCGATGGACAAGAACTGGTACCTCCGCGGAATCGAAGGACTGTCAGAAAAATTGATAAAGACGGTGCAACATGACGGCCAATACTTTAAATGCTAGTCGTCAGCTTTCGTCGTAAAGGTACGTATGAAGACATGAAATGATCCATATAATGCAAAACGCTTGACTCATCCTCTGTACAAGGAAGCACGTATCAGTGTTTACTATCATTTGACTCAAAGGTACAGAACACGAAATCTTATCGGCATTCGTATGCAAGATTTTTTCAAAAAAAGCAATAAACCAAATAAATGTACTCAAAGACATAGATAGCATTTATCATTCTCTGTTATACACTGCTGGACAATTGCTAAAGACGGATCATAAACGGCTATATAGCGCATAAGAAAGTAAGTGTGGTTGGATGCCAAGTGAAATAAAATAATGTCAGAATGCCAGGACATTACAAGAAAGACAGTTTATTGTGCTCTGAAATCCAGAAGGCTTTGGAACGTGTTCAAGGGACAAACAGGCCATTTTGTGCAGAATACGTAAACGTGAAAAGAATGCAATTACCGTCCGCAGGCGTTCCGGCGTAAGATGTCAATACGGGATATGGCCAACATGGAGGGCGATGCAAGATTCCACACGTCGTGTCATGTTTTGCACAACATTATCAAGCAGCTGTTGGGGTAATTTATCCCATTCCTCAGTCAGTGCACGGATGAGGGTGTCCTTGTTTATTGGAGAGCATTGGCGATCAGTAAGACTCGTCCCCAAAGCATCCCACACATTTTCAATGGGATTCAGATCAGGAGAACGTACTGGCCATACAAGGCGTTGAATAACCTCGCTCTGAAGACACTCCTGGACAGCGACTGTTCGATGACATGTTGTGTTGTCGTCAATGAAAATGAATCTATCACCGACAGCACCACGGAACATGCAAACATGAGGTAGCAGAACATTATGAATATATCGTTCGCCAGTCATACTCCCAGTTGGAAGCACATAGAGGGTTGTTCGGCCATTGATCATGATGCCAGCCCATACCATGACACTACATGTCGGATATCGGTCCCTTTCCTTCATGTTTGCTGGACAATATGCAGTACCACTATCACGCCAGATCAGTTGTCGTCGACAATCTGACGATAGACTGTATCTACTCTCATCTGAGAAGAGGACAGCAGACCAGTCGTTATCAGTCCAAATGCGATGTTGATGGCACCATTGCAAACGGGCGGTACGGTGACGTCTGGACAATGGGATGCACACAACAGGACGGCGGGCGTATAGTCCTCCTTCATCCAAACGTCTGGCGACAGTTTTTCGGGAGATCCGCTTGCCAGTAGCAGCCATAAACGGATTTGCTACCTCACTAGCTGTGCTGCGCCGGTGTCCTTTTCTTGATAGCACTATGTACCGATCTTCTGCAGGTGTCGTACTGCGAACACGACCACTCCAGTGACGTTTGCTACACTCTCCATTTGTTTGAAATGATTTCCAAAGCCTTGAAACAACACTGTGGCTGACGTCGAACTCCCTGGCAACATCTGTTATTTTTCGCCCACTTCAATCTTGCCAATAATACCGCCACGCGTAAAATCATCTAGGTAATGTCGGGAAGACATACTGAAAATTGCAAGTTCGTCAATTGATTCTTTTCCTTTCAACTTTGCGTTTGAACAACAACGGCCAATACGCGTCAAATCCTTTATATCTTTTATCAGCGCTATGACGTCACGAACAAGTTCGGCAATCCAAAATTTGCATACGCACAACACGTCTTACTGTATCCCGCACTTATGCTAATTTCCACATTTTCCTGCCTTCCATTTTATGGTTGCTATCGTTGCTATTGTCATCCGTCCTTAGAAATTGTCCGGCAGTGTAATTCAAGAATACAGAAATTTGAAAAGAGGGGAAAAAAAAAGAAATTAGTGGATTGGTACAACTCCTGATACTTATGGCATAAATCATTCAATCTTGGGGTTCATTCTTCGTTCAACATTAACGAATAATAATTCAGAAGAATGACCATTCTTTTCTAGGTTGTCATTACGCTTACTGAGTTAATCATTCATTGCAGGAATTTCGTGTTTACTTGTGATGGCATAAATAATTCCTTCTTGGAAATCCATTCAACATTCACGCAAAAGAATTATTCACGTATGGTCATTCAAACGAATAATTCAATTTCTATATTGTCATTACTCTCACTGGGTAGATCATTCGCTGCAAAGATTTCGTGTTAGCTAATCAAGGCATCAATAATTCCTACTTGGAATTTCATTCAACATTCACACAAAAGAGTCATTCACTAATGATCATTCAAATGAATGATCCAATTTCAACATTGTCATTACTTTCACTGAGAAAATAATCCTAAGTAATTCGAATCTCGTGTTTACTAGTGATGATATATATAAAATTTCTTCTTGGAAATGCATTCAACATTCATGCAAAAGTCATTCAGGAATGATCATTCAAACGAATTATCCAATTTCTACGTTGTTATTACTCTCACTGAGTAAATCATTCGTTGCAGGAATCTCGTGTTTACTAGTGATGACATGCATGCTTCCTACTTGGAAATTCATTCTACATTCACGCAAACTTCATTCACGATTATCATTCAAACGAATGACCCAATTTCTACGTTGTCATTACTCTCACTGAGTAAATCACTCGTGAGAAAAATATCCTGAGTAAATCGAATCTCGTGTTTACTAGTGATGGCATACATATCATTCCTTCTTGAAAATTCATTCAACATTCACGCAAAACAGTCATTCACAAATGATCATTCAAACGAATTATTTAATTTCTATGTTGCCACTACTCACACTGAGTAGATCATTCGTTGCAGGGATTTCGTGTTTACTGATCATGGCGTAAATAATTCCTTCTTGGAAATTCATTCAACGTTCACGTAAAAGAGGCATTCACGAATGATCAAATTTCCAAGTTGTTATTACTCTCACTGAGTAAATCATTCGTTGCAAGAATCTGGTGCTTACTAGTGATGGCACATATGATCCATTCTTGAAAACTAATTCAACGTTCACGCAAAGGTCATTCACGAATTATCATTCAAACGAGTGATCCAATTTCTACGTGCTATTATTCTCGCTGAGTAAATCATTTGTCACATTAATCTCGTGCTTACTGGTGAAAGCACATATGGTTCTTTCTTGAAGTGCATTCAACATTCACGCAAACGTCATTCACGAATTATCATTCAAATGAATGACCCACTTTCTGCGTTGTTGTTACTCTCACTGAGTAATCATTCATTGCAGAAATCTCGTGTTTACAAGTGATAGCATATAAAGTATGATTCTCATGAATGGAATACGGTATTACACCATACAACACAAATTTTGAAGATGACAATCCGTTTTTGGATGTAAATACGACAAGGATGGTAAATAAGATAATATCCGAAAACTTGAAAATTTGCTTGTCCTGGAGCATAAAACGAACTCGCGTCTCCCGGGTAGCGTCCGAGTATGCTATCCACTACACCACCCAGAAAGACCAAGTCTCAAGTTTCTGATTAATTTGAATATAAACATGAAATTTTGAAGTTTTCTGATATTATCTGACTTACCATCCTTGTCACATTTACAATAAAAAACGGATTGTCATCTTCAAAATTTGTAATGTATGGTGTAATTCCGTATTCCATTAAGGATTTATCTGCTGCTCCGGGCAATCACGGGATAGGATTCTTAACTTCCAGATTCGCTAAACATGAATGCCGGTTGTTTCTACTAACGTGATGGTTTTATTCAAATTAATCGGAAACTTAAGACTTGGTTGTTCTGAGTGGTGTAGTGGTTAGCATACTCGTGCGCTATCCAGAAAAAGCGGATTTGTTTTCCGCTCCATGACAAAGAAATTTTCAAGTTTTTGGATATTATCTGACTTACCATCCTTGTCATATTTCTCCAAAAAACGGATTGTCATCTTCAAAATAGGTATCATTCTCTTCCTTGAAATTCATTCAACATTCATGCAAGAATCGTTCACGAATGATCATTCGAAAGAATGATCAAATTTCTACTTTGTCATTACGTTTCACTGAGTAAATCATTCGTTGTAGAAATATCGTACTTACTAGTGATGGCACGTATGATTCGTTCTTGAAAATTTATTCAACGCTAAGGCAAGAGCTATTCACGAAATATCATTCAAACGAATGATCCAATTTCTACGTTGTTATTTGTCTTACTGGGTAAATCATTCGTTGCAGAAATCTCGTGTTTACTAGTGATGGAATTTATGATTCCTTCTTGGAAATTCATTCAACATTCACGCAAAGCAGTCTATCATGAATGATCATTCAAAGGAATGATCTAATTTCCATGTTGTCATTACTTTCACTAAATAAAGCATTCGTTGCTGGAATATCGTGTTTATTATTAATGGAATAAATCATTAATTTTTTTGGGAGTTCGTTCAACATTCACACAAAATAACACTGGGGAACAAAGTTTTTGTTGCATTGATACCAACATTTGTTCTTATCTAATTGTAGTGTGCTGAATTCGAATATGAAGTCAGTTCTTCCCTAAGCTCTAGATTTTTTGCAATTCAACATTTTCATTTTTCGTGAAATTTTGACGCGTCTCGCATGATGACAAGGTCTATCTGAGGAATTTATGGTCACGCAGTCTTAAAATTAAGCTTAAACAACCGTCAAGAGACGCATATATGGTATTAAATCTGTTTATTTTTGTGACGTAGTAAGTACAAAGATTCGCCAAGCTTTCGCACTCAACTGGGAGGCTTTTTCAAGGCAATGGTAGCCATAAAAATGTAGGAAATTGGAACACGAAAGGAACAAAAACGATTTTTGAAAATAACGGGATGACATCACGAGCATATTACAAGAATTTTTTATCACGCAATTATACGGTGCGTTGCGATATGTTTCCATCTTTTAATAACGCATGCCAAAACTTGGTAGTTCAGTAGAAACTATATCATTGCACGCTAGTTTGCTGGATAGGATTTCGACTGATTCCCTGATGGCGTGATCAACGGATTTAATAGCTATATGAGTCTCTTGAGTGTTCACATTATTGTGTATTTATAATTACATTAAACAACCGTTTTGGCAGAAATATTCTTCATATATTCATAAAAACATGTAGGTGCATCGTAATATGCATTAAAGTTTAAAATAAGGCGAAAAAATATTACTTGTGTGGTGTAAAATATCTATCGCCACTTGTCAAATCTGAAACGTTTATCCATTATAATCAAACGTGAGTATGCACTAATAATACTTTTCACTTTAAATTAACATATATTTCGACAGAAAGATGATAGGTAATTCAGAACGAATGATAAGAATGGGATGCAAAGTTCAAATATGTCCCATTCAGGCAAGCCTTTCTATTGACTAAGGAGGAATTTGATTATTTTCCAGTCCGCACAAATGATCCAGTTGTGCTCGTGATATTTGAGTAAATCGCTGACCATTTTGGTCATTATGTTCTTCTCGCAAATGCACTGAGAGACCAACTGGAACCGCTCGAGGCAGAACAGCAGTAAATATTCTACTGCCGGAACCTGATTCGGACCCGGGCTCTGCTTCGGACTTTCCGACTCTGGCTCTGCTTCGGACTTTCCGACTCGGGCTCTACTTCGGACTTTCGGACTCGGGCTCTGCTTCGGACTTTCGGGCTCGGGCTCTGCTTCGTACTTTCCGACTCGGGCTCTGCTTCGGACTTTTGCACTTGGGCTCTGCTTCGGACTTTCCGACTCGGGCTCTGCTTCGGACTTTCCGACTCGGGCTCTGCTTCGGACTTTTGGACTCGGGCTCTGCTTCGTACTTTCCGACTCGGGCTCTGCTTCGGACTTTTGCACTCGGGCTCTGCTTCGGACTTTCCGACTCGGGCTCTGCTTCGGACTTTTGCACTAGTTCTCTACTTCGGACTTTCGGACTCGGGCTCTGCTTCGGACTTTCGGGCTCGGGCTCTGCTTCGGACTTTCGGGCTCGGGCTCTGCTTTGGACTTTTGGACTCGGGCTCTGCTTCGGACTTTCGGGCTCTGGCTCTGCTTCGGACTTTAGGACTCGGGCTCTGCTTCGGACTTTTGGGCTCGGGCTCTGCTTCGGACTTTTGGACTCTGGCTCTACTTCGGACTTTCGGGCTCTGGCTCTGCTTCGGACTTTCGGACTCGGGCTCTGCTTCGGACTTTTGGGCTCGGGCTCTGCTTCGGACTTTCGGACTCTGGCTCTGCTTCGGACTTTCGGGCTCTGGCTCTGCTTCGGACTTTGGGACTCGGGCTCTGCTTCGGACTTTCGGGCTCGGGCTCTGCTTCGGACTTTTGGGCTCGGGCTCTGCTTCGGAGTTTCGGACTAGGGCTCTGCTTCGGACTTTCGGACTAGGGCTCTGCTTCGGACTTTTGGGCTCGGGCTCTGCTTCGGACTTTCGGGCTCGGGCTCTGCTTCGGACTTTCAGACTAGGGATCTGCTTCGGACTTTCGGACTAGGGCTCTGCTTCGGACTTTCGGACTAGAGCTCTGCTTTGGACTTTCGGACTTTCGGGCTCGGGCTCGGGCTCGGGCTCAGGCCGTCTCAGCTCTGGTGTGTAGCAGCCTCATACATAAGAGAATGCATCAGGATTATTTACGCATTTATGTCTACTTGAAGAAGCCATGATCAGATCCTAAACAAAGGAAAACAGGTTTTTTTTGTGTAAATCAGATAAATCTCTAGAATCCAAAATTAAGAATAAAGATAAAGAATAATGATGTTTGTAAAAAAATTTAGCCTAATTAGTCTAAGGTTAGGGTAGCCTATTTTTCAAGCTATTCCTAGTGTAAAATCACAAATTTCAAATTGCATGAAAACTAGAGCATGCACAGGAAACCCGATTTCATATTTGAAATCAGCTTTGAAAAAATACTTAGAACCAGTTAAAAAATCTCATGCAACAGGAAATAAGAAAAAATGTGTCCCCTAGTGTAATCATTCGCAAATAATCATTCGGAAGAATGGCCATTCAATTTCTAGGTTGTCATTACGCTCACTGAGTAATTCATTCGTTGAACTGTTCTCGTGTTTACGACCAAAGCGCGTCAATGCCACAGCGTTTTTAGACATCTGCCCAAAAAATGATTTGCTCGTGGCGAACAATTCGCGAACGCCATCCAAATGAGTGACATTCATGTATAATTCACATTCTTAAGTTTCACCATTATTTCCTGTGTGTCTACATTTTGCACACCCACAGAACGGCTGACACATATTAATTTCCGACATTACTTTCCTTATTAGGAATTCGTTTCCTCCATTTATTAACTCGTGCTGCGATTTCAGTGAATGTCGTAGTAACGGTGAATTGAATGATCATTCACAGGAGTGAAACTGATCCATTCACGGTGAGGAGTCATTGGTTGTGAACGCATCGTTCACGAATGGTCTATCATGAACTATTGAATTTGGTTGAAATGAACAAGAGACAATGAATGAAATTCAATGAATAAATACGGGATTATCCCGTTTTACAATACAAATTTGGAACATGTGAATCCGTTTATTGGTGTTAATATGACATTGATGTTAAGTCAGATAACATCCAAAAACTCGAAAATTTCGTCGTCCTGGAGCGATAGCGAACCCGCGTCTCCCGCATAGCGCCCGAGTATGCTAACCACTACACCACCCAGAACGGCCAAGTTAAAAGTTTCCGATTAATTTGAATATAATAGTCACAAGATTCGTTATCGTAGCAACCGGCATTCATACAAGAACAAAAGACGACAGAATTATTGCCTGCTAATTCAAGGTACAGCGTGAGGTGACATTTTGTATCACGTCTTTTTTAAAAGAATATTGTACTTAATGTTATCACTTTGTCCTTCTGTCTGTTTGTGAATACCATATCTCTGCAACTATTAGTCCGATTTTTTTTATATTGCAGGTTTAACGACCACTGTGAGCAACTCCGTAGGCTATAAGTAGTTGCCCGTCCCTAATTTAGGGTCAGTGGTTCCACGGAAGGAGAGAGAGCCAGTACCGTAAGACAAACACAACATCCATGCCTCACCGAGACTCGAACCCCTTTCGGACGAATGATCAAAAGTCATCGCTTAGACCACTACGCAACCGGGGACGGCGAGTCCGATTTGAAAAATTGTCTTTGCATTGGAAAGTGTGAAATGCGAAAATGGTGACACTTGCATTTTAAATTTTTTTCCCGATTCACAACTTCGCCGATTGAGTGCGTAAATATAGATTTTATTTCATATACACTGGCATGCGAAAATTAAGGACGAAACGGTTTTTCGAATGTAACGTCGTGCAGAAGTGCTCCACATAGACTCAAATTATACCATAAGATCCCCAAGATCTAAGAATATGAGACAAGTGAGCAAAACCGTCCAAACAAGGAATCCAAAGGATACAAAGGCATTTTATTGAAACGGTAGCTTCGAGCACAACTGGACAGAAGTTAGAAACGTCCATGTGACAGGCGGCTGCCAAAAAAGTACAATCTTCAGTAAGGGATAGGATCACCCCTGACTGCGTTGCAAGATTTACAACGTCTGTCTATGCTGAGGACGAGGTTGTCAAGGAGCTGTTGAGGCATCGCGGCCCATTCCTCTTGTAGCGCCAATCGCAGCTGCGGAATCGTTGCTGGCGGCTGGTGACGTGCTGCCAAGCGTCTCCCGAAAAGGTCCCACACGTGTTCGATTGGATTTATGTTCGGGGACATTGCGGGCCAATAGATGCGTTGAATATCTTCACTCTCCCACAGCTCTGCGACAGCCACTGTCATGATGAGGTGTAGCGTTGTCGTCCATGAAGAGGAACTCAGGACCCACAGCATCTCTAAACAGATGCACGTGAGGCAGGAGAACCTCGGTACAATAGCGGACACCAGTGACTGAACCTCCTTGGAAGATGTGGAGGTCAGTACGGCAACCAACAATGATACCGCCCCAAACGAGAACTCCGCCACCTCCAAACCGGTCTCTTTCGATGATGTTGGAGGTTTGATTGCGTGTTCCCTGTTATCTTGAGATGTGTATACGTCCAGAATCGCTCGTCATACTAAATCGGCTCTCATCCGTAAAGAGAACTCGACCCCATTGCTGATGTGCCCGGTTCTTGGGTTCCTGGTACCACATAAACCGCCGTCTCTGATGAGCAGGTGTTAATGGCACACACCGTACTGGTCTTTGTGTAAAGTGACCGCCTTTGTGCAGCCTCTTGGCAACGGTAAAACGATAACGGACGTCCAGTTGTCTGTTGCATGTGCCTTGCGATTTCTCTCGCTGTCTGCCGTCTGTCCCTTCTCGCCTGTAGGACAATATACCGGTCGTCCGCCGCCGTGGTTGCACGTGGACGACCACTGCTAAACGCTTGGACAGCTGTTTCTGTCGTTTGAAATGCTCTTCAAGCTCGTGAAACGATGCTGTGAGCGATCCCGAAGTCCTCGGCCACACTAGTAACACTTCGACCTTCTTCCAACTTCCCAAATGACGTAACCTCGGGTAAAGTCATTCATATGCCGTCTACTGGATTGCCTGTTGGCCATATCACACGGTGGCAGCAACTCGACGTCGTTCAAACCAATGTACACCGTGCAATAGCGTTCACCGAACTGCTGAGCGTACACCGCCCGTGTGCTTTATACCCATCCGACACTCCCCCTCCCCCTACGTCATGCTGCATATATGCGCATGCCCTAACGTACTGGACCCTAGTCTATCTCCTGAGTGGTCTTTCGGTCCGTTCTGCCTGCTCGTTCCGCTGTTATGCTAATGTCTCCTCTTCGTCCTTAATTTATGCACACCAGTGTATTTGCTTATAGATTAGGACTTTTCAAAGCCCTAATCTATGCACTACTCTTCTTCAAGTAGTGCATAGAGTATCTGCTAGAGTAAAGGCAAATTGTATTTTCCCTGATATCTCGGCTTCTAAAAGTCCGATCTGAAAAATTATTCCTGCATCGGGGACAGCTCCTGATGGCACATGTTTAGCACATAATTTATAATTTTTGGTAATGAATGATTTGGCCACCAGAGTCGTGTTTCTCCTTCTGATGTACACCGTTGGCCACCCAAAATGCAACACCAAGAAGGACAGGAGATAGCAAAGCCAGATTTACTAGACACATAACAACAGATACACAGATGAAACGATTGAGCTTACAAGCCCGTGCGACTTGCGGAACACGCAGATATCAATATTTCGTGTGGCCCCCATGGCTGGCAATAATGGCCGCTGCACGCAGCGGCATCGATTGAAAGAGGCTTTGGATGTGGACTTGGGGTATGTCGGTACAGGCTGCTTCCACATGTTGCCACAGTTCATCTAGCGTAGTCTCGGTTGGTGCTTGCCGGGCCACTCGGTTGCCGATCAGCGACCAGACGTGTTCGATGGGCGACATATCGGGAGAACAGGCGGCCACGGCAGCAGTGACACATGGTGGGCCGTGAAGAATTGTTGCACGATGCGTACAACGTATTGTGCTGTTGAAACGTGGCCACTGCTAGGTGCTGCAGGTAAGGGAGGACTACAGGCTCCAAAACGTCGGAGATGTAGCGGTAGCTATTGAGTGTACCGGCGATGCTTACCAGAGCGGTGCAAACGTCATATTCAATTGCGCCCCAAACCATAACGCCAGGCGACGGACCGGTATGGTGATGCATAATGCAGGCGTCATACACTCTCTCGCTGCGGTGCCGCCACACGCGGATCCGACTATCGTGGTGTTGCAGGCAAAAGCGAGATTCGTCGGAGAAGACAATGCCGTGCTATTCCGTAGTACAGGTGCGGCGTTCAACGTCCCACTGCCGCCGCACTCGCTGGTGGTGCAACGTCAATGGTAATCGGAGAAATAGGCGCCGTGCGACAAGTCCCCGCTCCTGAAGACGGCGTCGAATGGTACGCGCTTAGACAGGTTGTTGCGCATCACAACCAATTTCCTGCGCTAACTTTCGTGATGTGGCCGTGCACGCCGTCAGTGCCCGTAGCACAACATGCCGGTCTTTCCGCCCGGTGGTGTGCCGCGTCCGCGGCAATCGCTCACGTCGGTCCGTCCGTCCCTCCTGCACCCACCGAATCCATACTCGCCTCAGTGTGGCTGGATGTCGTCCCACACGGGCGCCGATGTCTCGGTACGATAAACCGGAAGTTTTCCACGCACAGGTCCGGCAGCGCAACACCCTTGCACTACTTACACTCCGTCTTCTGTGAACCCTTCTTATAGTGCTTCTCGGTGGCGTGCCGGGCGCACATGATTTGCATATGCCCTGCAATGCTAATCGTTTGCATGTCCTCTCGCGAGCGACGCATGCTGCGAATTTCAGGCCAATCGGATGCTTCCTTCTTGGTGTTGCATTTTTTGTGGCCAGCAGTGTATTTTAAGCAAAATCTGAGCTGTTGAAAACTCGATTGAAAAATTGTTTCGTGGGCCCATGCCGCTTACCTAACAGAAAACCTTTTAAGAATACCCCTACTTAAAATAGGGCATGGTTTTTGCTCCAGAGAGAGAGAGAGTAGACGTATGTCTTATTTTTGTCGATATCTCTGCTTCTAGGAGTCCCATTTGAGAAATGCCTTTTTTGTTGGAGAGCGTTCCTGTTGGAATAACTTCTTATGTAATTTGAAATTCTTCTTACCGCACGAGTGCGCTCGTACAGGGCGCAAGCTCACGTGTACATTTACAGCAATATCTGCAGGACTAAACTTCCAATTGAAAACTTTCTTGTTTTTGGTCAGGTACTACTAACAATGAACATTCTTTGAGTGAATTTTCTTCCCAAAAGAATGCATAATTTTGCATCTAGGGACCAAATGTTTAATCTGTTTTGTTTTTTTCAAAATCTCGGCTTATAAATGTGATTTTTAAAAAAAATGTTAACACTCGATACCATTTGCTTGTGGAACGCTAGGTTTGTGTTTGAGGAATTTTATAGTTCACAGTTTCGTCGCTAGAAGGTGCTGGTGTACCTCTGTTTGCAGCTGTACATCCTACTCTAAAAACTCTATGGAGACTTTTTTTTACTGCATGCCATTCGCTAAAATAAGAATAGTAAGCATTATCCTCTTTAGATAATGCTCAACTTTCTCACTAGGGGACGTAAGATCGAAATATTTTTATCGCTATCTCTGGGAGATGTAGCTGAAAAAGTATTTTTCCTTAGCATAGCTTTTTCCGCGAAGAATACCTTTTCGATATTTCCACTATTCTGTTGTGTAAAATTCTTCCGCTTGAAGGCATAGAATCATATCCTTTCTCCTTCTGTATTTCTTCTTTTAATTGTTTGATTTGCAGTTGTCTTGATACTTCTGCTATGAGAAACTTTCTGTATACCATTTGTTAATTTCCGTAACATAGCCTCTAGTGGAAGTGATTTGATGTATCTCTTTATAGATGTTTTTGTCGATTGTAGAAATCCGGTTCTAGCCCGTTTGTTGGGTGGGAGCGAATGAAAAGTCTGGAACGAACGATCAGTGGAGACAAGCACCCACCACAGCGGAATGGAACCACAAGCAGTTGCTGCAGGTATTACGTCACACAGTTACTCTAAATAGCTGTCACGTGTCTGAAGAACAAGGATCAGGCGAGGTACGTTTGGACGTCACGTGGCTTGCAAAGGAAACATGCAGTCGCCGGACTTGAGAGTCATGTTCCTTTACGAATTTCAAGTAAGCCATTCTTCAGCAATTGCAGCTAGAAACGTTAACAAAGCGTTTGGGAAGAATACAGCCAACGGACGAACAATTCGGCGATGGTTTGTAAAGTTTCGAAACGTGACCTGCAGAACAAACACGTGGTTACCGACCTGTTGCTGTTTTTGACGGTGTTATGTTACGTGAGGTTGAAGCGGACCCCCGAAAAACCTGTCGTGAGATAGAGGAAGAGGTAGGTGTCCACTACACGACACTTGTTCGACGTCTGGCTGCTCTGGGTAAGGTCAAAAACCTGGACATGTGGCTGCCGCATGAGTTCACAACTGCCAACAATGATAGGCGTTTGGAAGTCTGCACGTCGCTGTTTGCCAGGAATAAACTGGAACCTCAAATGTATCGAATCGTGACTTGCGACGAAGAGTGGCTCCTTAATGATAATCGGAAACGATCTGCACAATGGTTAAGCAAGGCGGAGCCTGCTGGACGGCATCCTTAGTCGCGCTTAAACACCAAGAGGATGATGCTCCTTGTCTGGTGGTCTACACCCGGGTTAATTCATCGCAGTTTCTTGGCAAGAGGCCAAACCAACACTGCAGAACGTTATTGTGCTGAATTACATCAGATGCACCGGAAATTGTTGCAGAAACAACCGGCTTTGGTCAACACACATGGTGTTTTTTCTGCTCCAGGACAGCACTCGTCCTCATGTCGGATAATGAACGATGTTGATACTAAGTGCATTAGTCTATAAAGTACTGTTTCATCCTGCCTATTGCCCGGACTTGCCTCCGATAGACTATCATCTGTTTCGTCACCTGGATTGCTTCCTCTCTGGGAAACAGTTCTCGACAGACAACGAGGTTCAACTTGCAGTTGCCGGCTTCTTTGGGTCCCAGCCACAAGGCTTTTTTGTTCCGGGATCATGGCTTTGCCAGAGCCGAGGGGGATTATTTTGCCTAGGTAAGTTGCCCTACTTTTACCTTCTGGCCGTCCACGTGTCCCGGTCTTTTTGCCGGACATTTCATTTGCACCAACCAAATACTTCATTAAAAAAATTGCTGCATGGACATCGGTTTTTAGGTGGGAACTTTGTCCTGTTGGTAAAACAAAGGGGCTTCACTCACGTGAAGCACTAATGTTCGGAGCACAAAATTGTCGATTATGTCATTACAGGCTGCAGCGTTTATATTTCCGTGCACTGGAAATGAGAGGCGCTCCGTAAACCAAGAAAAGAGCCCAAGAGCAGAATGCCTCCACCGAACTTGACAGTTGGCACAGCACATTCGGTCAGAGAGTCCACATGGCACGCTCAACACTCACACACGTCCTTGGACAGACAGAGTCTAAAGCGTAATTCATCGTTCCAGAGAATACGTTTACACAAACTGTTTCATAATCTACTGGCACCTCGCTTTACACCACTTCAACCGACTCTTGGCGTTGGTGTGCTGGTGTTCAGTTTGTGTGTGGCTGCTCTGTATTAGAAATCATTCCGCTCCCATCGAAATCTGATGGTTTTAGCTTTGCTTTAAGAGGCATTTTGGGACTCCGAGGTGTGTGTTGCACTCGACGACACGCCATTTTGTCGCACCACACGTTTCAGTACTCGGTTGTCACTCTTTGTCTGTTTACAGGCCTACCAGGTCACAATTTGGAACTCCGAGGAGTGTGTTGCATCCGACGACAGGCAGTTTTGTCGCACCACGCGTTTCAATACTATGCTGTCCCCCTGTCTGTTTACGTGGCCTACTTGGTCGCATCTTGAATCTCCGTGGTGTGTTTTGCACCCGACGACACGCGGTTTTGTCGCACCACACGTTTCAATACTCGGCTGTCCCCCTATGTCTGTTTTCGTGGCCTACCAGGTCGCAATTTGGTACGCCGTGGTGAGTGTTACACCCGACGACACAAATTTCATTTAACTGAATTTTAATAAATTAAATTTAGTTTAATTAATTTAATTTGATTTATGTCAGACGGGTATTAGTTTAGAAATTCATTGGCGCGGAATTTGATTTATGTCAGACGGGTGTTGATTTAGCAATTCATTCCACCGGGAATTGGACCCCGGGTCTTCCAGTTACGCGCCGGACATGCTACCACTTCACCACAACGGCCTCGAATTATCCAAACTCACAAACGACTAACTTCCAAACCACATGGCAGGTTGCTTCTTGGAGCCCCGCACAATGCTGGGAATTCACCAAAGTTGGAAAGCAGCAACTGAACAAATAACTAAGAAGCGAATGAATAATTAATATACGCAATTGACGTGAGTTAGGAACATCAAGTAGAAGTCATCGCACTTTCCACGTTTATAAGTGAGTCACGGAAAAATTCTCATCGACAGCCACCGGGAATTAAACCCCGGATCGTCCAGTTACGTGTCGGACATGCTACCACTGCACTACAGCCGCCTCGAATTCTTCGGACTCACATACGACTAACTTCCAAACCACATGGCAGGCTGCTTTTTGATGCCTCGCGCAATGCTTGGGTTTCATCAAAGTTGGAAAGCAGCAACTGAACGGCGCACAACTGGAAGATCCGGGGTTCGGTTCCCGGTGGCGGTCGATGAGAATTTTTCTGTGACTCACTTATAAACGTGGAAAGAGTAATGACGACTGTTTGATGTTCCTAATCCACGTCAATTGTGTGTATTAATAAATTTTCTTCCGTGGGGGTATCATCTTTATATTTATTTAACTGCTGCGCCTTGCTCCTAAATATAGTGGTTTTCTCATGAAGTAAATTGAATGCATTTGAGTTCAGTTATTAATTTAAGCTGAGATGGATTTATATATTTTCTTTCCTTATAGTGTTGCACCTTAAGGAACAAGCAATTTTATTTTTTATTTTTATTTTTGTGGGAGGGTTGCCAACCTCATGCATTATTTGTTGAACGATGAATTTTTATTCAATTTCCATTTCTGTTGGTTAGTTGCAAACTACATACAAGATTTATTTTACAGGTATGATTTATTTAATTTACAAATTTTGTTGGAGGTTTGCAAACTGCATAAATTAAATATCTGCGGTTGAACCATAGATACATATTTATACATGAGGTACTAACTTTGCCATGTGTTTCTTATGCTTGAATGTTGACCTATGTAAATGCTCTGAAAAGGGTCTTTTTCTGATTTCTCTTGATAAATGCAAATGCCCTGAAAGGGGCCTTTTTCTATTTTCCTTTATTTGCCGTGTAATTTTCCTGAGAAGGGTCTTTTTTCTCATTTCTCTTAGTAAACCCAAATGCTCTGAAAAGCGCCTTTTATTCTCTCTTGATAAGGTAATTGCCCTTATAAGGGGTATTGTGTAATTGCCATGCTTGTTTCGATTCATTTGGGAAAAATTCTCAATTTGATATCTTGATTGAATATATGGGTTAGTATTTTTATGTAATTCGCTGAGAGTTTTCCAGTTGTTACATTATTACACTGACGGAAAAAAATCCCAACACCAAGAAGGGGTTGTGTTAGATAAACGACAGTTCGTAGGCGGTGAGAGTACATCTGTAAGATGTCTTCTATGCAAATTTCGCGCTCGGCGCATACGCGTGGCGCTAGTAGCGCCCCTCCGAACATGCAAAGCAGGTTTGCTGTAAATACGTGCTATAACGTTCGTGAGCGTTAGTTATCGTTGAGATTCGACGTAGTGTGATGATGTTAGTCAAGAATGCCTTTAAGAAGACGAAGAAGCCATTATCAACAGCTCATGGAATTTGAACGAGGTCATGTAAATTTTTTTTTTTTTGATTGGAGGTTTAACGACCGCCGTGAGCAACTCAATGGGCTATAAGCAGTCGCCCGTCCCTAATTTAGGGTCACTGGTTCCAGGGAAGGGAGAGAGCCAGTACCGTAAGACAAACACAACATCCATGCCTCACCGGGATTCGAACCCGGACCCCGTTCGGACGAATGATCAGAGGCCATCGCTTAGACCACTGCGCCACCGGGGCGGCGAGGTCATGTAATAGGGCTACGAGAAGGTGGATCTTCGTTCCGCAATATTGCAGAACGACTTGACAGGAATGTAGCCAATGTGCATGATTTTTGGCAGCGGTGGTCAAGGGAAGGTACTGCCTCAAGAAGACCGGGTTCCGGCCGGCCACGTGGCACTACTGAGAGGGAAGACTGTCGTGTACGGCGTATGGCCGTGGCGCATCATACCGCGTCTGCGGCTGCAATTCGAGCTGCAGTTGCCACCACAGTGACACAACGAACTGTTACAAATCGGTTACTTGAAGGACAGCTCCGAGCTAGACGCCCTGTAGCGCGCATTCCACTTACTCCAAACCACTGCCGTTTGCCACGTCAGTGGTGTGAAGGTAGAGCTCATTGGAGGACAGAGTGGAGATCTGTTGTGTTTTCTAATGAAAGCCGGTTCTGCCTGGGTGCCAGTGATGGCCGTGTGTTGGTTAGAAGGAGGCCAGGTTAGCGCCTGCAACCAACCTGTCTGCGGCCGACACACACTGGACGTATACCTGGAGTTATGGTCTGGGGAGCAATTTCCTATGTCAGCAGGAGCACTCTCGTAGTTATCCCACGCGCCGTGACGGCACAGTTGTACGTCTGTCTGGTGATTCAACCTGTTGTGCTGCCATTCATGAACAGCATTCCAGGGGGTGTTTTCCAACAGGATAACGCTCGCCCGCATACCGCTGTTGTAACCCAACATGTTCTACAGAGTGTCGACATGTTGCCGTGGCCTGCTAGAACACCAGATCTTTCACCAATCGAGCACGTATCTGACATCATTGGACGGCGACTCCAGCGTCACCCCAACCAGCATTAACCATCCCTGTATTGACCGACCAAGTGCAACAGGCATGGAACTCCATCCCACAAACTGACATCCAGCACCTGTACGACACAATGCATGAACGTTTGCGTGCTTGCATTCAACATTCTGGCGGTTACACCGGTTATTAATGTACCAGCATTTCACATTTAAAATGGCTCTTCTCGCGCTTACAATAAGCTGTGATCTTGAATTCTTAATCGATTAAATATGTTACCTATACAAATGTATTGCCGCCATTTCATTCCTCTACAATTTTTTTTTTCGTGGTGTTGGGATTTTTTTCCCGTCAGTGTATTTTCATCAGTACCTGGAATATGATGTTTTTCAGGCTACGCGTGTCTTTTTATACCTGTGTGGGCATGAAAGACACACATAGCCTATTACGCATGTAGAAAATCTACTAAACCGATTATTTGATCATATACCATATGGTCCGCCAATTGGAATGTAATGAATTCTGTCAGCTGCCGAATGTACGCAGGAGGAATGTTTCTTTAACGAATGACTGTCTCAATCTCATCACGCAAGTGTACAACTGGTTTAAGATCTAGAAATATACTTCTGTCTCCCTTAAATCAATGTGGGGTCATCCGAGCAATGTGACATCGTGCATAATCCAGCTAGAAGAAGCCCTTTTCATTAGGGAAGACCATGCACTTTGCACATGCACAAGTGGATGTGATTGTTCTACAGTTATGTAAAGATACTTCCTGGAACCCAAATGCTGATGCAGTACCGTTTTACATCGACATTTGCTGCTTTTTTTATTTATTCGAGGTTCAACGACCACCGTGAACAACTCAATGGGCTATAAGCAATCGCCCGTCCCTAATTCAGGGTCATTGGTTCCAGGGAAGGGAGAGAGCCAGTGCCGTAAGACAAACACGACATCCATACCTCACCGAGTTTTGAACCCGGACCTCTTTCAGACGCATGATCTGAAACCATCGCTTAGACCACTGCACAGCCGGGCTGGCTTTGCTGCTTTTTATGTACATTTCCATTGCTGTAATTTTCAAATGATAATTGTTCGTTCATGTACACTGAAGTGCCAGAAAAACTGGTACAGACGAGCTTATGCAAAATACATGGCAACATCACCTATGCACGTACTCGGTTGCCCCCGGCAGTGCGTATATAACGGGATAGACATCCTTGCCTGCTGTCACAGCTGTTTTCAGCATGAGAATGACAAGTTAATAACGATTTAAGCGATTTTCAACGCGGTGTCATAGTTGGCCTTCGTGAGATGGGCCATAGTATTTCGAAGGTAAAAACGAAGTTCAGTTTTTTACGGACGACCGTTGCAAGGGTGTACCGTAACTACAAGAATTCCGGCAAAACCTCCAAACTACGATGCCCGTGTGGCCGTAAAAAGACATTGGGTGAACGTGACCAACGTCGGCTGTCAAGAATCGTTTCACGCGACACTCTCGCAGGTAGCAACGGAATTCAATGCTGGAACCTCAACAAACATCAGCGTCCGGACTGTGCAACGTACACTGCACGATATAGGCTTTGGGAGCCGACGTCCAACTCAAGTCCCCTTGATGGGTGCACGACACAGAGTAATGCGCCTCGCTCGGGCACGGTAACACCGCTACTGAACACTTTATGACTGGAAACAAATAGCCTGGTCGGGCAACTCGCGTTTCGAACTGTATCGGGTAGATAGAAGGATTCGTGTGTGGAGCAAACCTCATGAAGCCATGGATCCCGCCTGTCAACAGGGAACTGTACAGGCTGATGGGGAGTTCGTAATGGTATGGGGCGTGTTTAGCTGGGCTTCACTGGGATCCCTGGTACGTCTGCAAACGTATGTGACCGACCAACTCTACGTGCTTATCCTTTCTGAAGAGGTACACCCGTTCATGTCCTGCATTCATGCTGATGGGTTGGGCCAGTTCCAACAGGCCAATGCACCTCCGCACAAGTGTCGGGACGCCACATTATGGTTAGAGGAGCATTCGTCTGAGTTTGGGGTGTTGCCATTCTCACCCATGTTCCCAGATCTGAACGTGATAGAACACATTTGGGATGCCATGCAACGCGCTATCGAACACAGGAACCCGAGACCTCGGAATACACCCGAATTGTGGAACGCTCTGCAGGACGTACGGTGTGCATTGCCTACAACATATTTCCAGAAGTTAGTGGAGTCCATGCCTCGTCGTATTTCTGCAGTCTTGCGCTCCCGTGGGGGATCTACCAAGTATTAGATTGATGTATCATTTTTTCTGGCAGTTCAGTGTACACTTCCATTTGCTATAATTTTCAAATGATAATGGTTCGTTCATGTACACTCCCATTGCTATAATTTTCGTAATGATAATGGTTCGACTGGAGAAGTTTTTTCACGTCAGACAGATTTCATCATGAAAAATATTTTTGACTCTATTTTATGCTTACGGTAATACAGCTAAGTTTTTCTCACTAGGGGTGGAATTATGTTCTATTATTTGTTACCACAACTCCTCTTGCAAACTTCCTCTGAAAAAATCCCTTTTACTTCTGACGGACACTGTGTCAGCTTTCGTTATCCTTTATGCAAATTTATCTATTTTTACCTTTGAAAAAAATTGCCTTATATGTATAATTTCAAATTATTGTACTTTCTTTCGGGTTTGAAAGATGCTGTTCAGGAACAGTTACTTTCACTTATTTTAAGTTACTTTTTAACATTCTATTTAGAAAGAAACAGGTACATTGAGCTTTCCTGCTTTTAATAAATTAATGATAAGAGGTACAAAATTACATGTTACTTACGTGTCAATTGTTACGTCTTTACTCGACAATACTTTATATTGGGACACAGGAATTGGGTTTGGTGCCAGTTCTATGTATTCCTTCCATGATAACTTCGGCATAGCATATTGCAAAATAGTTGGCTAAAGAAAGGAAGAAAAAACGTTATAGCTGGCCTTCAGCAGAATTAGAATTTTCACATCGGTAGAAGCTAGCAGAAAAAATTCTAAAAGCAAATGCGAAGGCAAAGATAACGTAATTACACACGCATGCAAAGTCAGTGTCACAGCGAACAGTCAATAACAAAGGCAGTGGAAATAGTCAATAGAATCATACACTATATTGACAAAAGTCACCATACACCGCTTCAAAGGCAAATGTGTTATTAAGACGGGCGGTAATGCTGCAAAAGGTATATAAAAACAAGCCTGACGCTAACCGCGATCATATCGCACTGTGAGGTTGAGTGAAAATGTCGCTGAACGGATTTTGAGAAACGAAAGATTGTTGGGTGTTATATTAGTGGGTTGTCTATAAGAGAATAATACAAGCCTGCAGCTGACCGCGATCATATCGCACTGTGAGTTTGAGTGAAATTGTCGCTGAACTGACTTTGAGAAAGGAAAGATTGTTGGGTGTTAGATTAGTGGGTTGTCTATAAGAGAATAATACAAGCCTGCAGCTGACCGCGATCATATCGCACTGTGAGGTTGAGTGAAAATGTCGCTGAACTGACATTGAGAAAGGAAAGATTGTTGGGTGTTATATTAGTGGGTTGTCCATAAGAGAATAATACCAGCCTGCAGCTGACCGCGATCATATCGCACTTGAGGTTGAGTGAAAATGTCGCTGAACTGACTTTTAGAAAGACAAGATTGTTGGGTGTTATATTAGTGGGTAGTCTATAAGAGAATAATACAAGCCTGCAGCTGACCGCGATCATATTGCGCTGTGAGGTTGAGTGAAAATGTCGCTGAACTGACTTTTAGAAAGACAAGATTGTTGGGTGTTATATTAGTGGGTTGTCCATAAGAGAATAATACAAGCCTGCAGCTGACCGCGATCATGTCGCACTGTGAGGTTGAGTGAAAATGTCGCTGAACTGACTTTTAGAAAGACAAGATTGTTGGGTGTTATATTAGTGGGTAGTCTATAAGAGAATAATACAAGCCTGCAGCTGACCGCGATCATATCGCGCTGTGAGGTTGAGTGAAAATGTCGCTGAACTGACTTTTAGAAAGACAAGATTGTTGGGTGTTATATTAGTGGGTAGTCTATAAGAGAATAATACAAGCCTGCAGCTGACCGCGATCATATCGCGCTTTGAGGTTGAGTGAAAATGTCTCTGAACTGACTTTTAGAAAGACAAGATTGTTGGGTGTTATATTAGTGGGTAGTCTATAAGAGAACAATACAAGCCTGCAGCTGACCGCGATCATATCGCGCTGTGAGGTTGAGTGAAAATGTCGCTGAACTGACTTTTAGAAAGACAAGATTGTTGGGTGTTATATTAGTGGGTTGTCTATCAGAGAATAATACAAGCCTGCAGCTGACCGCGATCATATCGCACTGTGAGGTTGAGTGAAAATGTCGCTGAACTGACTTTTAGAAAGACAAGATTGTTGGGTGTTATATTAGTGGGTAGTCTATAAGAGAACAATACAAGCCTGCAGCTGACCGCGATCATATCGCGCTGTGAGGTTGAGTGAAAATAACGCTGAACTGACTTTTAGAAAGACAAGATTGTTGGGTGTTATATTAGTGGGTTGTCTATCAGAGAATAATACAAGCCAGCAGCTGACCGCAATCATATCGCACCGTGAGGTTGAGTGAAAATGTCGCTGAACTGACTTTTAGAAAGACAAGATTGTTGGGTGTTATATTAGTGGGTAGTCTATAAGAGAACAATACAAGCCTGCAGCTGACCGCGATCATATCGCGCTGTGAGGTTGAGTGAAAATGTCGCTGAACTGACTTTTAGAAAGACAAGATTGTTGGGTGTTATATTAGTGGGTTGTCTATCAGAGAATAATACAAGCCAGCAGCTGACCGCAATCATATCGCACCGTGAGGTTGAGTGAAAATGTCGCTGATCTAACATTGAGAAAAGAAAGATTGTTGGGTGTTATATTAGTGGGTTGTCCATAAGAGAAACCTAGAGGTGTTTAAACATATCCAAGTCAACTGTTTTTGATGTTCTGAATAAGTGGAAGGCACATGGCGTGCCTGAAGCAGCAAAACCTACCGGCAGATCAAGGAAAATCAGTGATAGAGGACGTCGGAACTTCAAGAGAGTCGTTACATCTAATCGACGGAGTACTGCACAAGACCTCAGTGTACGGGTGAGTAAAGATGCTGGAACCTTGGTATGTACACGTACCATTCCCAGAGAATTTCATTCAATGGGTGACCGTGGTCGTGCGGCTGCTCATCAGCCTTTCATCTCCACTGGGAATGGTACTCGTTTTTTAGCATGGTGTAAAGAACATTTATCGTGGACCGTAGATCAATGGAAACGGGACCTATGGACTGATGAATCCAGATACACGATCCATCAGGCTGATGGCGGTGTGTGAGTTTGGCGGCAGCTGGGGGAACGCTATTTACCACAGTGTAAGGTGAGTCGCTTGAATATAGAGACAGTCGAATTTGGGCCGTGAACGCAATGAGGATATACACTGCCGGACAATTGCTAAGGACGGATGACAATAGCAACGATAGCAACCATAAAATGGAAGGCAGGAAAATGTGGAAATTAGCATAAGTGCGGGATACAGTAAGACGTGTTGTGCGTATGCAAATTTTGGATTGCCGAACTTGTTCGTGACGTCATAGCGCTGATAAGAGATATAAAGGATTTGACGAGTATTGACCGTTGTTTTTCAAACGCAAAGTTGCCGCCCAGGTGGCGCAGTGGTCTAAGGCGTTGGCCTCTGATCATTCGTCCGTAAGGGGTCCGGGTTCGAATCCCGGTCAGGCATGGATGTTGTGCTTGTCTTACGGCACTGGCTCTCTCTCTTCCCTGGAACCAGTGGCCCTAAATTAGGGACGGGCGACTGCTTATAGAACATTTGAGTTGCTCACGGTGGTCGTTAAGCCTCCAATCAAAAAAGAAAAAAAAACCGCAAAGTTGA
Organism: Macrothele yani; assembly: GCA_039090855.1. NCBI lineage: Eukaryota > Metazoa > Arthropoda > Arachnida > Araneae > Macrothelidae > Macrothele > Macrothele yani. Next base: position 19,526,212 of record CM077032.1, on the reverse strand, counting down.
AAGGGAAAGAATCAGTTGACGAACTTGCAATTTTCGGTATGTCTTCCCGACATCACCTAGATGATTTTACGCGTGGCCGTATTATTGGCAAGATTGAAGAAGGGCGAAAAATAACAGATGTTGCCAGGGAGTTCGACGTCAGCCACAGTGTTATTTCAAGGCTTTGGAATTCATTTCAATCAAATGGAGAGTGTAGCAAACGTCACGGGGGAGGTCGTGTTCGCAGTACGACACCTGCAGAAGATCGGTACATAGTGCTATCAACAAAAAGACACCGGCGCAGCACAGCTAGTGAGGTAGCAACTCAGTTTATGGCTGCTACTGGCAAGCGGATCTCCCGAAAAACTGTCGCCAGACGTTTGCATGAAGGAGGACTATACGCCCGCCGTCCTGTTGTGTGCATCCCACTGTCCAGACGTCACCGGACCGCCCGTTTACAATGGTGCCATCAACATCGCATTTGAACTGATAACGACTGGTCTGCTGTCCTCTTCTCAGATGAGAGTAGATACAGTCTATCGTCTGATTGTCGACGACAACTGATCTGGCGTGATAGTGGTACTGCATATTGTCCAGCAAACATACAGGAAAGGGACCGATATCCGACATGTAGTGTCATGGTATGGGCTGGCATCATGATCAATGGCCGTACGTCCCTCTATGTGCTTCCGACTGGGACTATGACTGGCCAACGATACATAAATGATGTTCTGCTACCTCATGTTCGCATGTTCCGTGTTGCTGTCGGTGATAGATTCATTTTCATGGACCACAACGCAACATGTCATCGAGCAGTCGCTGTCCAGGAATGTCTTGAGAGCGAGGATATTCAACGCCTCGTATGGCCAGCACGTTCTCCAGATCTGAATCTCATTGAAAATGTGTGGGATGCTTTGGGGAGGAGTCTTGCTGGTCGCCAATGTCCTCCAATAAACAAGGACACCCTCATCCGTGCACTGACAGAGGAATGGGATAAATTACCCCAAGAGCTGCTTGATAATGTTGTGCAAAGCATGACACGACGTGTGGAATCTTGCATCGCCTTCCATGGTGACCATATCCCGTATTGACATTGTACGCCGGAACGCCTGCGGACGGTAATTGCATTTTTTCACGTTTACGTATTCTGCACAAAATAGCCTGTTTGTCCCTTGAACACGTTCGAAAGCCTTCTGGATTTCAGAGCACAATAAATTGTCTTTCTTGTAATGTCCTGGCATTCTGACATTATTTTATTTCACTTGGCATCCAACCACACTTACTTTTTTATGCGCTATATAGCCGTTTATGATCCGTCCTTAGCAAATGTCCAGCAGTGTAGTTAGGAAGCTGAAGTTGTACCTAATTAGACATAACCCTACAACAAACGTTTCGATCCGTCGAGATGACCTGATTGTGTGAAAAGAACACCACAAAGTGAAATAGTGTAATTTTAAGTGTCTCATAAATACAAAGACAAGTATGTAAAGTAGCCACATGCAAATGAGATGTAAACTAGACTTATGGGTACACATCCACTTAATTTTTAAATCACGTGGTAAATGGAAATCACAAAATAAGAAACCTAACTTTTTAAAATATAAATATTACATTTACAGCATAGGATGTGACAAAAACATCGAATTGTAATTTTGTCAGAAACCAAGAATCAGTTTTTGTATAGTCGTTGTCATATGTAAAACAAGTTAGTAAAATCATGCAATGCATTGATTATGTGATACGCTCTCCAACACACACCAGCAATCAATACTCAAATTATGAGGATAATGGCTGTAGAATAAAAATAAATCCCTCCTGTGTCCTGACCTTTGACCCCATTCGATGGTATTCAACAGAACTGATTCAGTATACATCCGGAACAACATACTAAAGTTCTGTCGCAGTAGAAGAATTTTTACTCATGTTATGAGGATAATGGTGGCGGAATAAATCTCGCTGCTGTGTCTTCACGTTTGACCCCATTTCTATGATATTCAACAGAACCGGTTCAGTATACCTCCGGAATAACATGCTAAAGTTTTGTCGCATTCGAAGCAACTTTACGTAAGTTTTGACGCATAAGGGCAATGGAATAGATCCTTCGTCCCCTGGTGGTCCCCTACCACATGCTAAACTTTCAGCTAAATCGAACTGTTTTTACGTGAGTTATCGTGCGGACAGACAGAGAGACAAACAGACAGAGGGGTAAAGCTGGAGCATATACGCTTCTTCAACCTACGGTTAGAAAGCACCTTCCGCCGAGCTAGGATTAAGTGTAGTTGCCAGAGAACTACGGACAGGCAAGATGTCGTCTATGATAGTGGTTGAACAAAGTTCTCTGTAAGAATCATGAAGAACGGCTGCGCGCAGACTTGTACACCTTTCAGAGTTGCTGTTACTGATCCTCTAGAGATAGAGAGATGCGATTCTGAATCCATTTATCAGGCCGTTAAGGGAAGCTATGGGTCGGGAATTTATTCTTACGGGCCCTAATGCAGAACCGCATCCAACTCATTTGGTCTTCGATTTCTTCAAAAAGAGTTTCGCAGAAAGCAGTAGCCGACCAGAATCCCTGGTTCCAAACCCGTTGAGCATGTATGGCATGTTCCAGGAAGATACATTGGAGCTCGTCATCCCCCTGCCAGAACACTTTAGGAATTCAGAACACTTGTTCAGGAATATTCCTTCAAGATCTCATCAATACCCATATCAACATTATAGGGAGTAGTTGCCGCAGCTACATGGCTGCCAGGGGGATCATAACCCATATTTCAAGAACTCAGAACAGATCTCGCGAGGAGTGGCCATTAACCTCTCAATACCTTATCAATAACCTCATAAAAAGAATGAAAAGTCCTTTCTTTTTCTGCCTGGCTGTCAGAGGTGATCGTAGTCCATATTTCAAGAACTCAGAACAGCTCTTGCTAAGAACTGGCCATTAATCCTTTAACACCTTATCAATACCCTCATAAAAACAGTGAGGAGTCTTTGCTTCAGTTGCATGGCTGTCATGCGTGATCACAGTCCGTATTTCAAGAACTTAGAAAAGGTCTTGTTTAGGAGTGGCCATTAATCCCTTAACACCTTATCAATGTCCTCATAAAAACTATGAGTAGCATTTGCTTCAGTTGCAGGGCTCTCATGCGTGATCACAGTCCATATTTCAGGAACTTAGAAAAGGTCTTTTTGAGAAGTGGCTATTAATCCATCAATACCATCATATAAAGTATGAGAAGTCATTGCTTGAGCTACATGGTTGTCACTGGTGATCATATTCCATATTTCAAGAACTCAGAACAGCTCTTGTTGAGGAGTGGCATTAATCCCTTAACACCTTATCAATACCCTCATAAAAGCTATGAGGAGTCTTTGCTTCAGTTGCATGGCTGTCATGCGTGATCACAGTCCATATTTCAAGAACTTAGAAAAGGTCCTTTTGAGGAGTGGCTATTAATCCATCAATACCATCATAAAAAGTATGAGAAGTCTTTTCTTGAGCTACATGGTTGTCACTGGTGATCATATTCCATATTTCAGAACTCAGAACAGCTCTTGTTGAGGATTGGCCATTAATCCCTTAACATCACACCAATACCCTCATGAACAGAATGAACAGTCGTTGCTTGAGTTACATGACTCATAGGGATGATCATATTCCATATTTCAGAAACTCAGAACAGCTCTTGTTGTGGAGTGGCCATTAATCCCTCAATACCTTTATCCATACCCTCATAAATAGTATAAAGAATCACTGCTTGAGTTGCATGGCTGTTAGGGGTGATCATACTCCATTTAAAATGCCATGTACCTTAATCAAGAGGCTTTAAAAAATTTCCATAGATTGCTTTTTCATATAATGTGCAAGATCATGATAATAGCACATGCAAATTACAAGACTGTGATTTTCTTCTGCTTGAGTTGCATGAGTAATGCAATTATGCATAAACCGATTTACGAAATTTCGTGAAGTTTTCCCATAGATGCTTGATTTTTGCACGAATTTATGACGTGTCCTTTAATGCTTAGCACCAATGTACACTGGTGTGCAAAAATTAAGGACGAATAGGAGAAATTAGCATAACAGCAGAGCGAGCAGGCAGAACGGACCGAAAGACCACTCAGGAGATAGACTAGGGTCCGTTACGGTAGGGCATGTGCATATATTAAGCATGACGTAGGGAGGAGGGAGTGTTGGAAGGGCATAAAGCACACGGCCGGTGTGTGCTCAGCAATTCGGTGAAAGTTATTGCACGGTGCACATCGGTTTAAACGACTACGAGTTGCTGCCACTGTGTGATATAGCCAACAGGCATTAAAGTAGACGACATCTAGATCACTTTTCCCGAGGTCGCCTCATTGGGAAGTTGGAAGAAGGTCGAAGTGTGACTAGTGTGGCCGAGGAGTTCGGGATCGCTCACAGCATCGTTTCACGAGCTTGTAGAGCAATTCAAACGACAGGAGCACCTGTCCGAGAGTTTAGCAGTGGTCGTCTACGAGCAACCACGGCGGCGGATGACCGGTATATTGTCCTACAGGCGAGAAGAGACAGACGGCAGACAGCGGGAGAAATCGCAAGGCACATGCAACAGACAACTGGACGTCCGTTATCGCGTTTTACCGTGGCCAGGATTCTGCACAAAAGTGATCTATTTGCACGACGACCAGTACGGTGTGTGCCATTAACGCCTGCTCATCGGAAACGGCGGTTTCCGTGGTGCCACGAACAAAAGAACTGGACACATCAGCAATGGGGTCGAGTTCTCTTTACGGATGAGAGCCGATTTAGTCTGACGAGCGATTCTGGGCGTATACACATCTGGAGAGAGCAGGGAACACGCAATCACACCTCCAACATCATCGAAAGGTACCGGTATGGGGTTGGCGGAAATCTCGTTTTGGGCGGTATCATGCTTGGTAGCCGTACTGACCTCCACATCTTCCACGAAGGTTCAGTAACTGGTGTCCGTTATTGTACCGAGGTTCTCCTGCCTCACGTGCGTCTGTTTAGAGGTGCTGTGGGTCCTGAGTTCCTCTTCACGAACGACAACGCTACACCTCATCGTACAGTGGCTATCGCAGAGCTGTTGGAGAGTGAATATATCCAACGCAATGGATTGGCCCGCAAGGTCCCCGGACCTAAATTCAGTCGAATACGTGTGGGACCTTCTCGGGAGACGCTCGGCAGCACGTCACCAGCCGCCAGCAACGATTCCGCAGCTGCGATTGGCGCTACAAGAGGAATGAGCCGCGATGCCTCAACAGCTCCTTGACAACCTCGTTCTCAGCATGGACAGACGTTGTAAATGCTGCAACGCAGTCAGGGCAGATCATATTCCCTACTAAAGACTGGATTTTTCTTGGCAGCCACCTGTCACAAGGACGTTTCTATTTTCTGTACAGTTGTGCTCGAAGTTACCTTTTCAATAAAGTGCCTTTGTATCCTTTGGATTCCTTGTTTGAACGGTTTTGCTCACTCGTCCCATATTCGTACATCTTGGGGATCTTATGGTATGATTTGAGTCGAAGTGGAGCACTTCTGCACGACGTTACATTCGAAAAACCGTCTCGTCTTTAATTTTTGCACGCTAGTGTACAATCATTGTCATAAAAATCCGCGCACCGAGAAAAAGCCCTGTGATTAACGCGAAACTCGGCGAATAGCTACGGGGAGGGCAGACATGCAAATCATTAAAATTTCATGTGAATCCGCATGCCTCCGCTGTCCAAGACTGGAGCTGCAAACGCAGTCCTTGGAGCTTATAAGGCGCCGAGCAGGGAATTGACTCTCCATCCGTGCCAAAGCGCCCGGTAAGAGTAAAGTGAGATCCCTGCCTGAGCAATAGACCTGGCTAGGACCGCCGTAGATGTGATATGGGCAACTGACGGAGTTTGAACGAGGCCGTATCGTCGGGATGAGAGAGGCAGGATAACCGGCGCACCGAATCAGCCGGTCGGAGTGTACAGTGCGATCGTGTTGGCAGAAGTGGACAATGGCAAGCACCCAGACGACCCAGACCCACCACTAGTAGAGAGGATCGTGGGATCGTGAGAGCGGCACGCACAGATACAACGACATCCGTGTTCAATATGCAGGGACATGTGGCGGCTGTACAAGGGACTCCTGTGTCCGCCAGAAGCCTGGCTGTGGCGAATCTGCCATTAAACCTGATCACCGTATGCGTCGATTGCAGTGGTGTCGGCAGCGAGCAACGTGGAATGCTAGCTACTGGCAACGTATAGTGTCCAGCGACGAATCCCGCTTCTGTATGGGAACGGGCAATCACCGTATCATAGTGTGGAGGACCGCAGGTCAGCATTACAATCCCAACCTCAGTGTACAGAGGTACACGTCCCGAACTACAGGCGTGACCGTCGGAGAAGCCATTGCATATGACAGCCTGACTTCCGTTTCAGTAATCCGAGGGGCGTTGAGAGCCCTGCGTTAAGTACAGGAGATCCTGCTGCCCCATGAACTGCCATTCCTGTAGGGGCGTCCCGGAGCCATTTTGCAACATGATACCTCCCGTCCGCACACGTCTGGGGTTTTCCAGTAATATTTACGTCATGTTTCGATGCTTCCGTGGCCTTCCAGATCGCCTGACCTCTCGATCATCGAGCACGTGTGGGACCAGATGGGAAGTAAGCTTTCTCCATGTCGTAGTGTTCGTGATTTATAGCGTCAGTTGCAAGACGTGTGGGCCAATCTGTCCCAGAATAACTTACGGCGTCTCGTTGACTCCATGCCGGACCGAATCACCGCATGTTTCTGAGCACGAGGCGATCCGACGCGATACGAACACCAACCGGAATGTGTACCGTATGTCCGCGCGAAATCGTCCTGCTGCTGTGATATTGTAATCACTTCTGTGCTTGGTATGTACCATCTCACTACTAAAATCTCATTTCAATCCGACGCCTCTTTCTTGTTGTGCAGAGTTTAATGACAGTGAGTTTATGTTGTCCTGTATTGGTATATTTGGGGAACAAGAGATATATATAAAATAACTGCTACCTAAAGGAAAGAGTTATTCTCCTACTCTACTTTTCAAAGCATGTAACCACACTGAGGACGGTATATTTACTTTGAAATGAGTAATTGAACTGAAATGATTAATGCATTTTGTAATGGGAGACAATGAATTCACATTTACGGTTTTTCTCTTTCTTGAGATTTCCTTGTGTCGCAATAGTAAGGTGTTGAAGAGCAGAACTTTTCGTAGTCCATTTCAGGAGAACACTTCTCAGGAAAGTTTTCGCAGAAGTGTGAAGCATTAATTCTGTAAAAGATCAAAAACAACAGTAGTTAATTTTTCCTAGATTTAGCTTCATAGAAACAAGGAGATATGGTTTATTTTGCAAATGAGTTTTCATATGGTAATGAGATACTGTACACTGAAGATCATGTGAGTTAGAGACAGCTGGCGTTATGCAAATATGGTGCAGTGGGCGGCCCTGTAAACGGAAACGACATGATGTATGCAGAATCCGACAATATAAGGATTGATACGACGGGAATCAGTAAGAGTCGGACGCAATATAAGTAAGACGAAGGATCTGAGCGCATTTGATCGTGGGCAAATTGTCGGGGCCCGACGAATGGGTCACTCCATCTCGGAAGTCGTGCAGGCACTGGGATTTTCACGAGCCACTGTGTCACGGGTGCACCGTGAGTACATCGAATCCGGTAAAACCATCCTTGCAAAGGCCAACTGCCGGGGACAACAGCGTGTGAATCAGCAGGCTCATCGTCGGCTAGCTCGCATTGTAACAGCGGTTAGACGGGCCACAGTGCAAGAAATCACTGCAATTTAACGCTGGTGCACAAAAACGTGTAAGCAGCCACACCATCCAGAACCATCTCCTCGCTATGGGGTACAGAAGCCATCGTCCCACGAGGGTACCGCTGCTGACCGCACATCACAGGGTGCAGGGATTAGCATGGGCGCAGGAACATCGACACTGGATCCTAGACATGTGGAAAAATGTTGCCCGGACTGATGAGTCGAGATTCACGTTGGTACAAGCGGATGGCAGGAAAGGAGTACGGCGCAAACCACATGAAGCGATGGATCCTTCTTGCCAGCAGGGTACTCTTCAAGCTGGTGGGGTGGCATTCTCGTCTTGGGACTGTTTACGTGGACTGAAATGGGACCTCTGGTACGTGTGACATCGTCCATCACAGATCAACGTTTCCGGGAAATCCTGGACGACCATTTGCTCCCATTTGTGCGTCTTCAACATCCCACTTGGGACCTCATCCTGCAACAAGACAATGCAGCTCCCGAATTGTATCCGAATGGTTGGCTGAATACTCCGCCGACGTGACTTCGCTTCCTAGGCTAGCTAGGTCACCTGACCTCAATCCCATCGAGCACATCTGGGATGCCATCGAGAGAGATGTTCGAGGCTCTGACCCCCGCCATCAAATCTTCGTGAACTGTGAGAACTTGTTCAGGGGTCGTGTATCCGTATGGCTTCCCAACGCTTCCGGTGTCTTGTCGAGTCCATGCCGAGACGAATTGCCGCTGTCATCAGGACGAAAGGTGGCGCTACACGTTACTAGACATGTATCTCTAATTCAATCGCTCTTCAGTGTACTTTATAATAGCTGCATTGCATATTTACGTAAACGTCACATACGCAGCGTATATGCTAAATACGTGGTCACCTGCGTCTCCACGTGATCTATGCAACTGCACAGAATAATGTGAACATCACGCTCAGAGACGTGGCTTGTAATACAGCTGCATACGTCGCGATATGCAAAGGTATTTACCACTTTCTGGTTGTAATACCTTTGTTTAGAACCTGAAGGTTCTCTTTAAATGCATTTAAATTGTCTTATTGTAAAATTTCTTCTTCACCCTTGCCACTGTTTCTCCGGGATTTCCGCTCTCTTGTTTACGATCATATCAAGCGAACGTGGCAGGTTCCGTGTGACCAACAGGTGGAAAATAAACTGCATCGTATTAAACTTATCCTTGGAGTCTGGAAATCATCGCGACGCCGGAACCTTAGGGAAGAAGTGGCGCTTGCACGTCTCGGCATTGGGCATTGTCTTTTCACTCACCGCTTTTTGCTGTGTGGCAACACTGCGCCGATGTGTGAGGCGTGCAATTGCCGACTCACCGTCACTCATCTTATGTGTAGCTGTGTTCGTTTTCGTGAGGGATGTTTACACTGCTTTCATTCTCGTTTGTTGACCGAGCACGATGCTACTCTGCAGCGGCTCCTACATGACCACTGCGCTACTATCGCTGTCTTTTCATTTTAAAAACAAATTGACTTTTTTAAACGTATCTAGATCTTAGCTCTTCCATCATTCTCATTTTTCACTTTTACTAAATCAGCCAGATTTTAAGCTTTATACCACGTTTTTAATACTGTTTGTACGTCTTGCGTCTGGCGCTCTTTGGACAAACATGGCCCTTGCACCATAAAAAACAACCTAACTTATCTTCTGGGGTACGTCTAAATGAGCGAAATAACGGACTTTGAAAAAGGACTAATTGTAGATGGCCGGCTAGCTGGTGTCCCCGTGACAACAGTCGCCTGATTAGGGCGGATATCGAGAGCTACTGTGCCTAGTGTCATCACAGCATACCGTGTTCTTGGCAAAACCTCCTCTGAGAAATACACTGGCGTGCAAAAATTAAGGACAAGACGGTTTTTCGAATGTAACGTCGTGCAGAAGTGCTCCACATCGACTCAAATCATATCATAAGATCCCCAAGATGTACGAATATGGGACAAGTGAGCAAAACCGTCCAAACAAGGAATCCAAAGTATACAAAGGCACTTTATTGAAAAGGTAGCTTCGAGCACAACTGGACAGAAGACAGAAACGTCCATGTGACAGGCGGCTGCCAAGAAAAATCAAGTCTTCAGTAGGGGATATGATCACCCCTGACTGCGTTGCAGGATTTACAACGTTTGTCCATGCTGAGGACGAGATTGTCAAGAAGCTGTTGAGGCATCGCGGCCCATTCCTCTTGTAGCGCCAGTCGCAGCTACGGAATCGTTGCTGGTGGCTGGTGACGTGCTGCCAAGCGTCTCCCGAGAAGGTCCCACGCGTGTTCGATTGGATTTAGGTCCGGGGACATTGCGGGCCAATCCATGCGTTGAATATATCCACATTCCAACAGCTCTGCGACAGCCACTGTACTATGAGGTGTATCGTTGTCGTCAATGAAGGGGTACTCAGGACCCACAGCACCTCTAAACAGACGCACGGGAGGCAGGAGAACCTCGGTACACTAGCGGACATAACTGACTGAACTTCCTTGGAAGATGTGGAGGTCAGTACGGCTACCAAGCATGATACCGCCCCAAACGAGAACTCCGCCACCTCCAAACCAGTCCCTTTCGATGATGTTGGAGGTGTGATTGCGCGTTCCTGCTCTCTCCAGATGTGTATATATCCAGAATCCTTCGTCAGACTAAATCGGTTCTCATCCTTAGAGAGAACTCAACCCCATTGCTGATGTGTCCAGTTCTTGTGTTCCAGGCACCACAGAAACCACCGTCTCCGATGAGCAGGCGTTAATGACACACATCGTACTGATCTTCGTGCAAATAGGCCACCTTTGTGCAGCCTCCTGGCCACGGTAAAACGCGATACCGGACGTCCAGTTGTCTGTTGCATGTGTCTTGCGATTTCTCCCGCTGTCTGTCGTCTGTCTCTTCTCGCCTGTAGGAAAATATATCGGTCGTCCGCAGCCGTGGTTGCTCATGGACGACCACTGCTAAATTCTCGGACAGCTGTTCCAGTCGTTTGAATTGCTCTAGAAGCTCGTGAAACGATGCTGCGGGCGATCCCGAACTCCTCGGCCACACTAGTCACACTTCGACCTTCTTCCAACTTCCCAATGACGCGACCTTCTGTAAAGTCATCCAGATGTCGTCTACTGGATTGGCTGTTGGCCATATCACACCGTGGCAGCAACTCGACGTCGTTCAAACCGATGTACACCGTGCAATGGCTTTCACCGAATTGCTGAGCGTACACCGCCCGTGTGCTTTATACCCTCCTGCCACCCTCTTCCCTACGTCATGCTGCATATATGCGCATACCCTACCGTACAGGACCATAGTCTATCTCCTGAGTTGTGTTTTGGTCCGTTCTGCGTGCTGGTTTCGCTGTTATGCTAAATTCTCCTCTTCGTCCTTAATTTTTGCACACTAGTGTACAAGAGTGGCCAAGAAACGACCCTGACTGATAGAGACAGGAGAGCGTTAAAGAGAATTGTTGCCCGTAATAAGGAGATCACGGCGCCGATAATAAGAAGACCACATCGCCGAAAATTACTGCAGAGCTTTATCCAGATCTTTAGACCCCAGCACCAGCGAAAACAGTACGCAGGGAACTGCATAAACAAGATATTCGTGTCAGAGCTGCTATTGCAAAACCTCTATTGACCCGGATGAATGCACAACGGCGACGGAAGTTGTATCAGGATCATACAACGTGGACTGCCGATGCATGGAAACATTTAATGTGTTCGGATGAATATACATTCACACCCTTCCCCCACCGCAGGAGAAGAACACTGTCAGAAGCGTACAATCCAAACTGTCTGCTTCCAACAGTGCATCATCGTGGTGGTTCTGTCATACTCTGGGCGTCACATCGTGATTTATTTTCATCAGGTCTCCTGACAACCTTGAAAGAGCTGATGATAGGCTGGGCGTATCAAAACCTATTGGCCGACCAAGGAAACAATGGCTCATGCATTGTTTTTTGCAGGGTATGCCACTTATCAAGATGGTAACGTTCCAGTTCACAGAGCTCGCAATATCCAATTGTGCTTTGAGGAACATTAGGAAGAACTTCCACATTTTCATTAGTCTCCCCAATCGCCAGACATAAACACCATCGAGCCACTGTGGTCTCTGTTGGAGAAGAGTGTAAGATCCCGTTTTCTCCTCCTGCAACTCTAAAGGACCTAGAGCAGTCTCTTTATGATGAATAGTGTAACATCCCTCTAGCCACCATCCAGGATTTGTATGAGTTCATCCTAAGGAGGATTCACGCAGTTTTGAATGCAAAAGGTGGCCCACACACATACTAGGTACGTTTTGAATGCCAAAGGTGGCCCCCACAAATACTAGGTACGTTTTGAATGCCAAAGTGGCCCCCACACATACTATGTTCGTTTTGAATGCCAAAGGTGGCCCCCACACATACTAGGTACGTTTTGAATGACAACGTGCCCCCCACACATACTAGGTACGTTTTGAATGCCAAAGGTGACCCCCACACATACTAGGTACGTTTTGAATGCCAACGTGGCCCCCACACATACTAGGTACGTTTTGAATGCCAAAGGTGGCCCCCACACATACTAGGTACGTTTTGAATGCCAACGTGGCCCCCACACATACTAGGTACGTTTTGAATGCCAAAGTGGCCCCCACACATACTATGTTCGTTTTGAATGCCAAAGGTGGCCCCCACACATACTACGTATGTTTTGAATGCCAAAGTGGCCCCACACATACTAGGTACGTTTTGAATGCCAAAGTGGCGCCCACACATACTATGTTCGTTTTGAATGCCAAAGGTGGCCCCCACACATACTACGTACGTTTTGAATGCCAACGTGGCCCCACACATACTAGGTACGTTTTGAATGCCAAAGGTGGCCCCCACACATACTAGGTACGTTTTGAATGCCAAAGTGGCCCCCACACATACTATGTTCGTTTTGAATGCCAACGTGGCGCCCACACATACTAGGTACGTTTTGAATGCCAAAGGTGGCCCCCACACATACTAGGTACGTTTTGAATGCCAACGTGGCCCCCAAACATACTATGTTCGTTTTGAATGCCAAAGGAGGCCCCCACACATACTAGGTACGTTTTGAATGCCAAAGTGTCCCCCACACATACTATGTTCGTTTTGAATGCCAAAGGTGGCCCCCACACATACTAGGTACGTTTTGAATGCCAACGTGGCCCCCACACATACTAGGTACGTTTTGAATGCCAAAGGTGGCCCCCACACAAGCTAGGTACGTTTTGAATGCCAAAGTGGCCCCCACACATACTATGTTCGTTTTGAATGCCAAAGGTGCCCCCCCACACATACTAGGTACGTTTTGAATGCCAAAGTGGCCCACACACATACTATGTTCGTTTTGAATGCCAAAGGTGGCCCCCACACATACTAGGTACGTTTTGAATGCCAACGTAGCCCCCACACATACTAGGTACGTTTTGAATGCCAAAGGTGGCCTCCACACATACTAGGTACGTTTTCAATGCCAAAGTGGCCCCCACAAATACTAGGTACGTTTTGAATGCCAAAGGAGGCCCCCACACATACTTGGTACGTTTTGAATGCCAAAGTGGCCCCCACACATACTATGTTCGTTTTGAATGCCAAAGGTGGCCCCCACACATACTACGTATGTTTTGAATGCCAAAGTGGCCCCACACATACTAGGTACGTTTTGAATGCCAAAGTGGCGCCCACACATACTATGTTCGTTTTGAATGCCAAAGGTGGCCCCCACACATACTACGTACGTTTTGAATGACAACGTGGCCCCACACATACTAGGTACGTTTTGAATGCCAAAGGTGGCCCCCACACATACTAGGTACGTTTTGAATGCCAAAGTGGCCCCCACACATACTATGTTCGTTTTGAATGCCAACGTGGCGCCCACACATACTAGGTACGTTTTGAATGCCAAAGGTGGCCCCCACACATACTAGGTACGTTTTGAATGCCAACGTGGCCCCCAAACATACTATGTTCGTTTTGAATGCCAAAGGAGGCCCCCACACATACTAGGTACGTTTTGAATGCCAAAGTGTCCCCCACACATACTATGTTCGTTTTGAATGCCAAAGGTGGCCCCCACACATACTAGGTACGTTTTGAATGCCAACGTGGCCCCCACACATACTAGGTACGTTTTGAATGCCAAAGGTGGCCCCCACACAAGCTAGGTACGTTTTGAATGCCAAAGTGGCCCCCACACATACTATGTTCGTTTTGAATGCCAAAGGTGCCCCCCACACATACTAGGTACGTTTTGAATGCCAAAGTGGCCCACACACATACTATGTTCGTTTTGAATGCCAAAGGTGGCCCCCACACATACTAGGTACGTTTTGAATGCCAACGTAGCCCCCACACATACTAGGTACGTTTTGAATGCCAAAGGTGGCCTCCACACATACTAGGTACGTTTTCAATGCCAAAGTGGCCCCCACAAATACTAGGTACGTTTTGAATGCCAAAGGAGGCCCCCACACATACTTGGTACGTTTTGAATGCCAAAGTGGCCCCCACACATACTATGTTCGTTTTGAATGCCAAAGGTGGCCCCCACACATACTAGGTACGTTTTGAATGCCAAAGTGGCCCCCACACATACTATGTTCGTTTTGAATGCCAACGTGGCGCCCACACATACTAGGTACGTTTTGAATGCCAAAGGTGGCCCCCACACATACTAGGTACGTTTTGAATGTCAACGTGGCCCCCACACATACTAGGTACGTTTTGAATGCCAAAGGTGGCCCCACACATACTAGGTACGTTTTGAATGCCAAAGTGGCCCCCACACATACTATGTTCGTTTTGAATGCCAAAGGTGGCCCCCACACATACTAGGTACGTTTTGAATGTCAACGTGGCCCCCACACATACTAGGTACGTTTTGAATGCCAAAGGTGGCCCCCACACATACTATGTGCGTAAAACTTTCTTTTTCCATATGTTAACATTATTCTGTCCAACCCCTGTACTTATAACTGCTACTCGTCAGTAATCGTCAGTACTGTTTATCTCAATGTGAAAAACAACGGATCTTTAAGAGTTCGATAAAAGGCTTATTGTAGATGCCAGTGTGGCAGAACCGACGATTTTGAAAACTGCATATCTTCTCAAAAGGTGAGATGTCCTTGGTCTTTAATCAGTGGAAAATTACTCATATGGCTTTTCTAAGAGGCGTAACTGTGGCGTAACGACAAGAGCGAGATCGCTGTCGTCTGAGATAGCTTGTACAGAGAAATAGGACGTTTTCTGTGCAGCAATTGACGGGGTCTTTCAATAAACGTGGTTCCTGAGGCATATATCAGCGACGTACGCACCGGGAATTGAAGAAGGTCAGTATTCGCAGTCGCATGCCAATACGGAAACTACTGATTTCTGCACAGAACCTGAAAGTTCGTCTACACTGGTTTCAGGAACACCATGACTGTAAACTGGAAAAAAGCCTTGTGGTCCGACAAATCCTATACGGAAACCACTAATTTCTGCGAAGAAAGGAAAAGCTTCCCTAGAGTTGTGTCAGGAACCCCGTGACCGGACACTGGAAAAAAAGGCATGTGGTCCTATACGGAAACCACTGATTTCTTCGAAGAACAGGAAAAGTTCGTTCACAGTAGCGTCACGAACACCGTGTCTGGACTCTGGAACAAATGTCATTTGGTCCGACGAGTCCTATACGGAAACCACTGATATCTGCGAAGAACAGGAAAAGTTCGTCTACAGTAGTGTCGGGAACACCGTGTCTCGGCATTGGAAAAAATGTCTTGTTGTCCGACGAGTCCACTACAGAAACCACTGATTTCTGCAAAGAACGGAAAAGCTCCTCTAGATTTGTGTCAGGAACACCGCGACCAGACACTGGAAGAAAGACATGTGGTCCTATACGGAAACCACTGATTTCTGCAAAGAACAGGAAAAGTTCATCTACAGTAGTGTCAGGAACACCATGTCTGGACACTGGAAAAAATGTCATGTGGTGCGACGAGTCATATGAAAAGCACTGATTTCTGCGAAGAACAGGAAAGTTCGTCTGCAGTGAACACAGGAACAATGGAAAAAAGTAATGTGGTCCGACGAGTCCTATACGGAGACCACTGATTTCTGCGAAGAACAAGAAACGTTTGTCTACAGTAGTGTCGGGAACACCGTGTATGGACACAGGAAAAAATGTCATGTGGTCCGACGAGTCCTACACGGAAACAATGGATTTCTGAGAACAGGAACTTTCGTCTACAGTGGTGACAGGAACATCGTAAATGCACACTGGAATAAAGTCATGTGGTCCGACGAGCCAAATACGGAAACCACGGATTTCTGAGATAAACGGGAAAGTTCGTCTACCGTGGTGTTAGGTACACCATGACTGGAAACTGGAAAAAAAGGCATGTGGTCCGACGAGTCCTGTACAGAAACCACTGATTTCTGAGAACGGGAAAGTTCGTCTACAGTGGTGTCAGGAACACCGTGACTGGACACTGGAAAAAATGTCATGTGGTGCGGCGAGTCCTATACAGAAACCACTGATTTCTGCGAAGAACAGGAAAGTTCGTCTACAGTGGTGTCAGGAACACCGTGAGTGGACACTGGAAAAAAACCATGTGGTCCGACGAGTCCTATACAGAAACCACCGATTTCTGCGAAGAACAGGAACTTTGTCTACAGTGGTGTCAGGAACACCGTGACTGGACATTGGAAAAAAAGTCCTGTAGCCCGACGAGTCCTATACGGAAACCATTGCTTTCTGCGAAGAATGGTTAAGTTCCTCTAGAGATGTGTCGGAACACCGTGACTGGACACTGAAAAAATGTCATGTGGTGCGGCGAGTCCTATACAGAAACCACTGATTTCTGCGAAAAACAGGAAAGTTCGCCTACAGTGAAGACAGGGACACCGTGACTGGACACTGGAAAAAGGTAATGTGGCCTGACGAGTCCTATACGGAAACCATTGATTTCTGCGAAGAACGGGAAAGTTCGTCTAGAGTTGTGTCAGGAACATCGTGACTGGACATTGGAAAAAAGTCATGTGGTCCTACGAATCCTACACGGAAACCCCTGATTTCTGAGAACAGGAAATTTCGGCTACAGTGGTGTCAGGAACACCGTGAATGGATACTGGAATAAAGTCATGTGGTCCGACGAGTTAAATACGGAAACCACTTGTTTCTGCGAAGAACGGAAAAGTCTGTCTGTAGTTGTGTCAGGAACACCGTGACTGGACACTGGAAAAAGCCATGTTGTTCGACGAGTGGCGGTATATCTTGTTCTGTACCGACGGTAGACCGAGTGCTTAGCAGGAGCTACATGAAGCAATGGACCGAGCTTGCCTTCTAAACGCAATTAAAGTTTGTGGAGGTGATGTCAGGGCATGGGACACCTTATATTGGCACGGAACTGGTTCTCTGATATAGCTGGACGGTAGGGTGTCCTCCAAGGATTATCTGAACATTTTTTCCGATCAGGTCCATCCAGCAATCGAAGGCTGTTTCATGGACGACAGTACCTCTGTTCATTACACCAGATATAGAAAATTCCACCGCTTTCCCTAGCCACCACAAAGCCGGGATCTGAACCCCATTGAGAAAATGGGGGACATGTTAGAAATATTGATCCGTTAGCGAAGTGGCAGTTCAACGAAGTCCTGATGAAAACTTGGTATGCCGTAGATGTAGACTTATACCAACGCCAAACCGCATACATGCTCTAATTCTGGATAAAGGACGTCCAACCTGGTATTGTATGAAGGTTTCTATTAGGAGTATGAAAATGTTTTCGCCGTTTTTAAGGAGAAAGGAGACAGGAAACCAGCATACACTTATTCAATGAAATAATGGCCGTCAGCATCAATGACCTTTTGCCATTTTTCAGGCAACAAATGAATACCCCTCTGATAGAAGGACTCTGGTTTTTGAGCTGAAGAACGCCGTGACGAAATTTTCCACAACCACAACTGTTTAATTAGGGAGATTTTACTTTACGAGTTTGAACTTGGCCATAACACTGCTCAAGCAACACGAAACATTTGTCATGTGAAAGAGGAAGGTTCCGTGGAGCACGGCAGTGCAAACAGATGGCTCCAGAAATTTCGCACAGATGACAGAAACCTCGGCGATCAATCACGGTCAGGTAGGCAGCGAATCGTGGATTCGGAGTCCACGCGCCAGGATGTAGAGGCAAATCTGACAACCAGCACTCAGAGATTATCAGGCGAGCTGGGCATATTAGAGGCTTCTGTGGTTCGTCACCTTCAGGACCTCGGCAAGATGTCCCTCATTAACTGACGCCAACTGATCGATGTACGTTTCATCAAGAGAATTGTTAGGTGCGGTGAAAGGTGGGTCTATTTCCGTAATCCTAACACACAACGGCAGCGGTGGAGCCCCGGACAGCCTCTTGAACCTGTTGCCGAACGTGGGCACTTTGTGGTAAAGGTGATGCTCTGCATCTGGTGGAATTTCGAGGGGATTATCCATTACGAATATGTTACAGACGGTCGAACCATCAAAGTCAATCTCTACTCTGAACAGCTGGAGTGGAAGTATGCCATTTTGGAGGAGAAGTACGCGGCACTGGTGTCCTACAGCAGGACATCGCTCGTCCTCATACCGCGCTGGCGACCAAAGTAAAATTCCTGGAACCTTAGGGCATCGAATAGGAGGTGATGCTGACTTTATCAGCTTCCCCTCCTATTCGTTTTCCGACTACGGACACGATTTCATTATATGGAAAGTGCTCGAAGATGCCAAGATCAACAAAATAGATCGTTCTGCTTTATATCAGCCCGTTATCCATTTCTATCAGCACTTTATCTATTTTTATCAGCCCGTCTGGACAGGTGGCAAAATGCTGCTTTGCTATAGCGAGAGCACACTTGGCATCGCGTTTCTGGAGTTTCTTTAACCCTTTTTAAAAAATTATGAAGTCTGATCACTCAAATACGTAATTCTCTGCTGCTGATATCACATATGAATCATTCGAAAAATGCTTCCCTTTCAAATTTTTTAAGGTTTGAGAACAGGAAATTGTCCGATGGAGCAAGGTCTGGTGAGTAGGGTGGATGGTCTATGCACTTAAAGGCCAGATCCCTCAAAACATCCATTGTCTTGCAAGTCTTGTGATCTGGCGCATTGTCCTGCAAAAGGGAACACCTTTCCCCAGCTTCCTCGCCTTTTTCCCCCTTCAACGCTTTCCCTTAATAGGCACAGCAAGGTGGAATAGTATTCAACATTTATGATCTGGCCCTTCGGGAGATAGTCAGTCAGTAAAACGCTTTTCGAATCCCAAAAAACCGTTGCCATGACCTTTCCTGGAGACTTTTGAGACTTGAATTTCTTTGGCCGTGGAGAATCCGAGTGGCGCCAATGCAGGGACCGTTGTTTCTTCTGCGGATCGTAGTAATGTAACCACATTTCATCAACAGTGAAAGTTACTGCAAAACATTATCACCAGATCTCTCAAAATGCTGCAAAACTGATTTGGAAATGTCACAAACTATCCGAAATAACCTTCACCAAGGTGTATTTTATTCACGTAGACGAATGGTATGAGTCCCATTCACCACACGACACCGCCCGTCCCGCAGACTCTCAGCTGAAGAACTTCGGGACGCAACGGGTGCAGTCAAGTTCTCTGAAGACTTCAGATTCAGTCTGGAGTCTGACAATCGGGGATTTCTCATCTAGAGAGAAACCAGAACACGAAACAACCCAGGTGTTGTGCAGGAAAGATCACATTAATGCGGGCATCGAATGATAGTCCAGGTAGGCATAAGTATCGATAGACGTACAGACATATACGTCATTCAGAATGGCAGTCTGGTGGCCCAGATCAAATGATCATATGTAGAAAAGTTTAGGAAGGGAGTGTCTGACCCCAGGTCTGAAACAACCCTTAGAAATAGGACGCTAGGAGATTTGGGCTAGAGTGCCCGATAGGAAAGTGACACGGAAGCGAAGTAGAAAGAGGGAGGAAGACGCCTTTATTTATTACCAGGGGGCTAGTACCCAGGGTCCGACGGCTTAACGTGCATATCTGACGCACGGCGGATATTCAGTGGATCGAGCGTTCGTACCTCGCTGGGATCGAACCCGAGGTCCTTTCCGTGGCCGTTATGAACGTTGCCCACTAGGCCACCCGCGGCCCCTGGCGGCCCAGAGATATACAGACGATATTCTTATAATTATTATCCTGCCGTATCCATCGGTGATTCGTTGCTTTTCATGGACGAAAACGATCGATCTCATACACCTCGGCTAGTGGGCAACATGTTTCATGAGGAGGAAATCGAGCGTATGGAGTTGCCAGCGTGATCCCCTTACTTAAATCCTATTGAACATGCCTACGACTCACTTGGCAGACGCATTGCACCTAGAGGGAGTCTACAATGACTCTTTGTGAACTGAAGACTACCCTCATGGACGAGTTGAGAAGACACACCAAAACATCCTCTATAACCTCATCAGTTCTGTGCCACACAAGTGTGCAGAGGTCACTGCAATTCGAGGAGACCGCATATTCTACTAGATGTCAGTTGCTAGCTTCAAAAATTCATTTTTCTTCTTTAGATATGTGTATTGTTGTATAGCATATCTCATTATATGCATTACATGATATTATTTTACAACAATTCGATAATGTTCTTTTTCTTACCCATGTAACGGAATACATCAATGAACCAATTCAGTATGACCATCTACGTAATAAGCTGTATGACCCCGTTTTGTCTGCAAAACAGCGGTCACTCGGAAAGGCATCGATTCAATGAGGTGGCAATATGTATCATGGGGTGTCTGGTACGATAATGACAACAGCAGGTTCTTCAGTTCCCTTACATTTCGGGGTGGTGGCGATTTAGCTCGAACCCGCTTTTCCAAGTCGAACCACAAATGTTTGATTGGGTTAATGTCAGATAGATTTGGAGGCCAGGGCATTAACAGAAATCCACCAGCGTGTTAATGGAATCACTCTTTGACGATTCTGGCAGAGTGGCGCGGAGCATTATCTGTTGGTAATGGCCATCAACAGCAGGGAACACAGTTGCCATGAATGGGTGAACTTGGTCCACGACGATGTTCAGATGCCTGACAGCTGTGAGGGATTGTGCTATAGAGAGAATGGGGCCTAGAGTGTCACAAGAAAACATCGCCTAGAGCAGCGTAACACCGCTGCCGCTGGCCTGTTTCCGCCCATCAGTGCATCCAGGTGCCTTCGTTAGAATTCGGCGTATCCACGCTGGCCGTCTACGTCATGCAGCAGAAATCTTGATTCCTCAGACCAAGCTACTTTCTACCATTCATCCATGGTCCAATCGCGATGATATCGGGCCTATTTTTAGCACGTCTTTTGTAAAAAAAGATCGTGCTTATGTTACCGGTTCGTCCGTCCGTCCGACCTTCCGTCCGTCTGCCTGTAGCCACGATATCTCTGCAAGTATTGGTCCGATTTGAAAATTTCTTTTTGCATTGGGAAGCCTGAAAAATCCGAATCATGATCCTTTATTTCGTTTTTTTTACGATGTACAATTTCGCCGCTAGAGGGCGTAAATGCAGATGATGTCGAATTCAAAAATACGTTTTATTCCACATATTTACTTCCAAACATCCGATTGAAAAAATATTTTTATCTTTCAATTCCATTTATATCAAAGAGTAATTTAGATATAGTTACGTTTACAAATTACGCATAGATTTTTCGCTACGGGGCGTAAAATTAAATTACATTTTTCCAGATAACTCTTCTTCTAAAACTCCGACTTGAAATTTTTTTGTTTCAGCGGATACACCTCTTGATGGAAAATCTTTTGCATATAATTTCAAAATTTTGGTAAAGAATACTTTAGCCACCAGGGGGCGTAAGTGATAATTTTTCTTCTGATGTATTTGCCATAAAATCGAAGCTTCTAAAATATCGATTGAAATTTTTTTCGTGGACTGATGCCACTCACATCAGTAAATATTTTCGGAATATTTTCTTCTTAAAATATTCCACAGTTTCTCCGCTAGGGGGCGTACATGTATATCTTATTTTCCTCAATATCTCTACTTCTAGAAGTCCGATTTAAAAAATCCCTTCTTTATTGGATAGTATTTCTAGTGTGACACGTTTTTCATATAATTTCAAAATTTTCAAGTAAGTCATATACTTTCCGCTAGGGGACCTACAGGTAAATTGCGTTTCCCCCTATATCTCAGCTTCTAAATCTCCCATTTGAAAAATTCTTTCTGCACAGGAGTCAGCTCCTGATAGGAAATCGCTTGCACATAATTTCTAATTTTTGTAAAAAAATGGTTATGCCCCCAGGGGACGGAAATCTTAATTTCCGCTTATGATGTATTTGCAGCAAAATATGAGCTTCTAAAATCTCGATTGAAAAACAGAGGTTTGTTGACCAATACTACTCATGTCGACAAACCTTTTAGGAACATTTTCTTCTTGAAATAATGCATGGTGTCTACGCCAGGGGGCGTAGATGTATATCTAATTTTTGTCAATATCTCTACTTCTAGGAATCCGATTTGAAAAATTCCTTCTTTGAGAATACTCCAAATACGTGGCGACAAGTAAATAAATAAACACATCGCTATTAACTTCTAGTGCCGTTAATGCCCACTAGATGGAGACGTCTCAGTAGCTGAGCCCATCTTACGGATTTATGATGTCAAAAGTTGACTTAAAGATACACATAGCACCTTGGATTGTTGGCCACCGTGGCATAAATGTAACGCACTCGGCTAGATATCGAGAGTTATGTTGGTTCAATTCCACAGCGGCGGCTGAAAAACAAATTTTCGGTTGCTGTGTGTTTCTCGAACGTGGTTAAGAGCGTTGTATTTATTTATTTATTTCCTTCTTTGTTGGATAGTGTTTCCAATGCGAAATGTTTTTCCTATAAATTCAAAATTTTCAAGTAAATCATAGCCTTTCTGCTAGGAGGCACAATGGTAAATTGCGTTTTCTGTGTTACTTCTGCTTCTAAAACTCGGATTTGAAAACTTCTTCCTGTATCGCATACAAGACCTGATAGAAAATATTTTTCACATAATTTCTAATGTTTTGTAAAGAATGGTTTGGCCACCAGGGTCATAAGTGTTAATTTCTGATTCTGATGTATTTGTAGCAAAATCTGTGTTCCTGAAAACTCGACTAAATTAATTTTTTTTCTTGGACCGATAGTGCTCATATGGAAAAACCTTTTGAGAATACTTTCTTCCTAAAATAATGCATATTTTTTCCACCAGGGCACGTAAAGTCACATCTTAGTTTTGTCGATATCTCTGTTTCTAAGTGTCCGATTTGAAAAATTATTTCTGTGTTGGAGAGCGTTACCGCTGCGAAATGTTTCTCATATAAAATCATGTGTTTCTTAATGCACAAATCTGCAACCAGAGGGCGTAAGGTCACGATTCCGTTTACAGCAATATCTGCGGGATTAAAAACCTTCCGTCAGATACTATTGTTTTCCATACCGGTTCCATTGACTTTGAATAGCTTTGATAAATTTAATTTGCGTCAGAACGGATTCAAAAGACGTGCTTATTACACCCGACAATTCGGTGTCATCTTTCTTGTATGAGTTGTTGTTGATGACGTGCAGCGATAATAGGGACCCGGTTGGGTCTTGTGCTACGCAGGCCCATGCGCATAAGGCTGGGATGAACTGTGTGCTGTGACACAAATCCCTGATCACCACTTTTGTAGTTGCGGGTGATTTGTCACACTGTGTCCCTGTGTTTGCTATTACCAATGCTCGACAGTTTCCGCTTCCCTCTGGCATCAGTGAGTTGCGAACGACACCCAGCTGGACGACGGTTTGTCGTTTGGCCATCTGTGCGCCACTTTTGGTACGTACTCACCACAGAGGCACGTGATCAACCAACAAGCCGCGCTGCTTCCGAGATTGTAATTGCCAGGCGCCGTGCCTTCACAATTTGTCCTTTACTAAACTCCGATAAATCGGCAGCTTTTCCCTTTCTGACTCCGAACACTCTACTAACCGAAAGCCGGACCTCGGGTTGTACACTGACGGAAAACAAAATCCCAACACCACGCAAAAATAGTTGTAGAGGAATGAAATGGCGGCAATACATTTGTATAGGTAACATATTTAATCGATTAAGGTTTCAAGATCACAGCTTATTGTAGGCACAAGAAGAGCGATTTTAATAGTGAAATGCAGGTACATTAATAACCGGTGTAACCGCCAGAATGTTGAATGCAAGCACGCAAACGTTCATGCATTGTGTCGTACAGGTGCTGGATGTCAGTTTGTGGGAAATAGTGTTTGGCGAGTTTAAGTTCCATTCCTGTTGCACTTGGTCGGATAATACAGGGACGGTTAATGCTGGTTGGGGGTGACGCTGGAAATGTCGTCCAATGATGTCCCGTACGTGCTCGATTTGTGAAAGATCTGGTGATCTAGCAGGCCACGGCAACATGTCGACACTAAGTAGAGCATGTTGGGTTACAACAGCGGTATGCGGGCGAGCGTTGTCCTGCTGGAAAACACCCACTGGAATGCTGTTCATGAATGGCAGCACAACAGGTTGAATCACCAGACCGACGTACAACTGTGCCGTCAGGTTCAGTGGGATAAACACGAGAGTGCTCCTGCTGTCATAGGAAATTGATCCCCAGACCATAACTCCAGGTGTAGGTCCAGTGTGTCTCGGCCGCAAGCAGGTTGGTTGCAGGGGCTCACCTGGCCTCCTTCTAACCAACGCACGGCCATCACTGGCACACAGGCAGAACCGGCTTTCATCAGAAAACACAACAGATCTCCACTCCGTCCTCGAATGAGCTCTAGCTTGACACCACTGACGTCGCAAACGGCAGTGATTTGGAGTAAGTGGAATGCACGCTACAGAGTGTCTGGTTCGGTGCTGTCCTTCAAGTAACCGATTTCTAACAGTTCGTTGTGTCACTGTGGTGGCAACTGCAGATCGAATTGCTGCCGCAGACGCGGTAGGATGCGCCACGGCCATACGCCGTACACGGCGGTCTTCCCTCTCAGTAGTGCCAGGTGGCCGGTCGGAACCCGGTCTTCTTGAGGCAGTACCTTCCCTTGACCACCGCTGCCAACAATCATGCACAGTGGCTACATTCCTGCCAAGTCGTTCTGCAATATTGCGGAAAGAAAATCCACCTTCTCGTAGCCCTATTACACGACCTCGTTAAAACTCCGTGAGCTGTTGATAATGGCTTCTTCGTCTTCTTAAAGGCATTCTTGACTAACATCAACACCCTACGTCGAATCTCAACGATAACTAATGCTCACACACGTTACAGCGCGTATTTACAGCAAACCTGCTTTGCATGTTCCGAGTGACGCTACTAGCGCCACAGGTGTACGCCGAGCGCGAAATTTGCATAGACGTCATCTTACAGGTGTACTCTCACCGCCTACCAACTGTCGTTTATCTAACACAACCCCTGCTTGGTGTTGGTATTTTTTTTTCCGTCAGTGTATATATACTGCTCTGTGAACTTCACCTGTGACACCTTTCGGTTTTCAGGCGCTCTCATTACTCTAGGCTGGGGCTGGTCATAATATAATGGCTCATTGGTCTATATTATATTATATCTTACATAAAAATAATATTTTTCGTTCAACAACATCAATCGCACATGATTTTATTAACAGTTTATTCTTTGGAGCAATGCATGTTACTCAAATTTGATTGAAAACTGATATTTTGATTAAGAACTACGCATGGTTCTAAACCCAAAAATCTATAAGGGCGGCCAAATTAATCTTTTCCCAGGACTGCTGAAGAACAAATTCCATTCTGCCGTTATAGCTGACTTTATTTCACCGAGACACCGAGGGAGTGGCTGTGGGCTTTCAATGAACCTTCAAAGGCGTTCCAAGGCTGTTTGTATGGAATTGATATCTGGTATCTTACTGGTTAGGATATTCGATATATTCATTTTCTAGGCATTCCTCCAAGTGATGTGTTCTGCGAGAGGAATTGCTTTCTTCGTACTTAAGCAAAACACATAGGTAAAGAGTCTAAACGTTTTTACATAGTGTTTGGCAAATTTAACTCTGTGAGCATTTACAGCTCCTCCACGAAAGACATAAAGAGCAGAATGTGACCGTTCATTTTTATGCCACTCAATGCAAGCACCTAACCTCCATGACATGCCTCTATTTCTTGGTAGTCAAGTATTAATGTTTTCCTGGTGTTCAACGGATTAATGAAAATCCAGAATCAGGTTGTCGTCTGAAACGGAACTCGTCGGAAAACAGAGCTTTGTTCAGGGCTTCAAGGTACATGAAGGGAGAGCATCAATTCTGTCGAGGTGTTTTCTGACGGAGTCAAATGGAAATATTCTACAGGTGTCCTGGCATAGAGTCCACTTACATTTAACCCCGTTAAAACAAAGTTTTCCTGCAAATCATTTCGTTCGTGGAAGTAGAAATTTCGAGAGATAATTGTTGCATGATCGTTGATGTTGCTCGATTTCTCGTTAGAGTCAGACAGCGATAGGTTCGGGTTGACGTAGTTCTGGAACGACCCAAGTCTGCTCTACCTGGGACATTTGTTTACATGGGTGTTTAATGAACAATCTCAGTGAGGCTGTAAATAGCCACCTGTCCCTACTTTAGAGCCACTGGTTCCAGGAAAGGATAGACCCAGTGCCGTAAGACCAGCACAACATTCATGCCTCATCTGGAATTCGAATCAAGACCTATCTCGAAGGAATGGTTAAAACCCATCACCTCGTACCGCTCGGCCACTAGGGAGGCCCGCTTGATATGACTCCCGTTTCCTGGAGTTGCTGGTGCGTTACTGAAACTAGGTTTTTCGACACGCTCATCCTTCACATTCTCCTTCCTCAAACTTCTCTCTTTCAATACCTAAATACACTGCTGGACAATTTGCTAAGGACGGATCATAAACGGCTATATAGCGCATAAAAAAGTAAGTGTGGTTGGATGCCAAGTGAAATAAAATAATGTCAGAATGCCAGGACATTACAAGAAAGACAATTTATTGTGCTCTGAAATCCAGAAGGCTTTGGAACATGTTCAAGGTACAGACAGGCCATTTTGTGCAGACTACGTAAACGTGAGAAAAATACAATTACCGTCCGCAGGCGTTCCGGCGTAATATGTCAATACGGGATATGGCCACCATGGAGGGCGATGCAAGATTCCACACGTCGTGTCATGCTTTGCATAACATTATCAAGCAGCTGTTGGGGTAATTTATTCCCATTCCTCTGTCAGTGCACGGATGAGGGTGTCCTTGTTTATTGGAGGGCATTGGCGACCAGCAAGACTCTTCCCCAAAGCATCCCACACATTTTCAATGAGATTCAGATCTGGAGAACGTGCTGGCCATACGAGGCGTTGAATATCCTCGCTCTCAAGACACTCCTGGACAGCGACTGTTCGATGACATGTTGCGTTGTCGTCCATGAAAATGAATCTATCACCGACAGCACCGCGGAACATGCGAACATGAGGTAGCAGAACATCATTAATGTATCGTTGGCCAGTCATAGTCACAGTAGGAAGCACAGAGAGGGACGTACGGCCATTGATCATGATGCCAGCCCATACCATGAGACTACATGTCGTAAATCGGCACCTTTCCTGTATGTTTGCTGGACAATATGCAGTACCACTATCACGCCAGATCAGTTGTCTTCGACAATCAGATGATAGACTGTATCTACTCTCATCTGAGAAGAGGACAGCAGACCAGTCGTTATCAGTCCAATTGCGATGTTGATGGCACCATTGCAAACGGGCCGTACGGTGACGTCTGGACAATGGGATGCACACAATAGGACGGCGGGCGTATAGTCCTCCTTCATGCAAACGTCTGGCGACAGTTTTTCGGAAGATCCGCTTGCCAGTAGCAGCCATAAACTGATTTGCTACCTCACTAGCTGTGCTGCGCCGGTGTCTTTTTGTTGATAGCACTATGTACCGATCTTCTGCAGGTGTCGTACTGCGAACACGACCTCCCCGTGACGTTTGTTACACTCTCCATTTGTTTGAAATGAATTTCAAAGCCTTGAAACAACACTGTGGCTGACGTCGAACTTCCTGGCAACATCTGTTATTTTTCGCATTTCTTCAATCTTGCCAATAATACGGCCACGCGTAAAATCATCTAAGTGATGTCGGGAAGACATACTGAAAATTGCAAATTCGCCAATTGATTCTTTCCCTTTCAACTTTGCCTTTGAACAACAACGGTCAATACGCGTCAAATCCTTTATATCTCTTATCAGCGCTATGACGTCACGAACAAGTTCGGCAATCCAAAATTTGCATACGCACAACACGTCTTACTGTATTCCGCACTTATGCTAATTTCCACATTTTCCTGCCTTCCATTTTATGGTTGCTATCGTTGCTATTGTCATCCGTCTTTAGCAATTGTCCGGCAGTGTAGTATAACTATAGTAGTAATACGAATTTCTTAACGTTGAATAGAAATCAAGTTTCCAAGCTTTCGCACTTCAACCAGATGCCTTTTTCAAGGAAGGTAGATAGCAAACTGAATAATAGAAAGCTGCAACAACTTGAACGCAGTGACTGAATTTGGCAATAAACAAACAGACGCGAATGTAATTTTTCATTCAAAGACACGTGTTTGTTTAGTACACGGAATCGTGGAAAGAAAACAAAAAGCATTCACAATTTGAATAACTGGTTCCAAACTAGTGTCAACTCCAGCCGGACGCTATCATTACATGACTCGCTGTTGGTAATGATCTCCAAAGTTTTGCAAATAGCAGTAGAATTTGGGATGCAGTACGAAGCTAATTTCTTTACGTCATCTCACATATGAGCAGTGGACTTGCACTTGACTTCTCTGTATAGAGGCGTGGTTACTTTACCATTATTAATGTCCCTTTTGTGCTCGTTGACTCTAATTCTAAATAAGTGTTTGGTCCATCTAATGTGCACTGCTGGCCACCCTAAATTCAACACCAAGAAGGGCAAGAGATATCAAAGCCAGATTTACTGGACACATAACAACAGATACAAAGATGAAACGATTTAGCTCACAGTCCCGTGCGACTTGCGGAACACTCAAACATCAATAGTTCGTGTGGCCCCCATGGCTGGCAATAACGGCCCCTACACGCCGCGGCATCCAACGAAAGAGGCTTTGGATGTGGGCTTAGGGTATGTCGGTTTAGGCTGCTTCCACAAGTTTCCACAGTTCATCAGGCGTAGCCGCGGGTGGTGCTTGCCGCGCCACTCGGTTGCCGATCAGCGACCAGACGTGTTTGATGGGCGACATGTCTGGAGAACAGGCGGGTCACGGCAGCAGTGACACCTGGTGGGCCATGAAGAATTGTTGCACGATGCGTGCAACGTGCGGGTGCGCATTGTCCTGATGAAACGTGGGAGGACGACAGGCTCCAAAACGTCGGAGATGTAGCGGTGGCTGTTGAGTGTACCGGCGTATCGTACCAGAGGGATGCGGGTGTCACATCCAATTGCGCCCCAAACCATAACTCCAGTTGACGGACCGATATGGCGATGCACAATGTAGGCGTCATACAGTCTCTCGCCTCGGTGCCGCCACACGCGGATCCGACCATCGTGGTGTTGCAGGCAGAAGTGGGATTCATCAGAGAAAACAATAACGTGTCATTCCGTAGTCCAGGGGCGGCGTTCAACGGCCCAGTGCCGCCGCACTCACCGGTGGTGTAACGTCAATGGTAATCGGAGCAATGGGCGCCGTGCGACAAATCTCCGCTCCTGAAGATGAATCGATCGGTATGTGCTGACTTAGGTTGTTGCGCAACACACCCTAATTCCTGCGCTAACGTTCGTGATGTGGCAGTGCGTTCGGTGGTGTGCCGTGGTTGCGGCAATCACTCACGTCGGTCCGTCAGTCCCTCCTGCACCCACCGAATCCATACTCGTCTCACTGTGGCTGTATGTTATCCCTTTAGGGAGCCGATGTCTCGGTACGATAAATCGCAGTCGCGATAAGCCACTATTCGTCCTCTGTCGAAGTCCAAAACGTGCTGGAATGATGCCGTATTCTGCGACGAGGCATCAGGAAGCTTTTCACGCACAAGTCCGGCAGCACAACACCCTTCCACTACTTACACCCCGCCTTCTGCGTACCCTTCTTATAGTGCTTCTCGGTGGCGTGCCGGGCGCACATGATTTGCATATACCCTGCAATGGTAATCGTTTGCATGTCCTCTCGCGGGCGACACATGCTGCGAATTTGAGGCCAATCGGATGCTTCCTTCTTGGTGTTGCATTTTGGGTGGCCAGCAGTGTAGTATCGCTTGGAGCCATCCGGATATTGTACAGGAATGGCATAAGAATCTGCTTCACAGAAAAGCAGGGACTTGTCTCTGTTTCCCTTAACCATGGCATATAAAGATGCCAGAGACCTGATGCTGGCAACGATGTTCATCTACTTGAGCCCATTCTTGAGCTGATAGGAAACATTTGACATGCAGGGAACAGAGGCCAGGGAGCAAAGCTCTAGAACAGAAATATTAATATGACTGATCCTGGTTTTTTCGATATAGCTATGTACCAGGTTCGTTAGCGTATCCTGCCTCAGTGGCCAATTCAATAGCGTCCTTAATTCACATTTTCTAGAAGGAAGACTGAAAGAGACTTCAAAAGCTTTTCTGATTCGAGAAGGGAAGAAAGCTCTCTTGTAAGCAGCGGGGCAGAATGAATGGCAGAGCATTATGTTGGGGAGGGATGTGGGTTTATAATAGACTTGTGCACCAAATTGATTTTTAGGCGGCAGTTTGCTCAGTAAAATATCCAGAAAAGGCAAATATATCGAGATCGGAAGAAAGCTGTCTTGCGTTCGAGCTCCATAGTGAAATTGATCGTACAGTGAATATCATTAATTTTATCTAGGAAAAGCGGGACAGTCTCCTTTCCGCGTGGCCGTATGAGAAATACATCGTCCTCATACCTAAGGCACGTAGTAGGCCTTGGGGTGATGTTGGTAAAAATACACTGCCTGACAGCCGCCCCGGTGGCCCAATGGTCTAAGCGATGGCTTCTGATCTCTCGTCCGAGATGGGTCCGGGTTCCAATTACGGTGAGGCATGGATGCTGTGTTTGTCATACGGCACTGGCTTTCATTCTTCCCTGGAGTCAGCGCCTTTAAATTAGGGAAGGGCGACGGCTTATAACCCATTGAGTTGCTCACGGTGGTCGTTAAACCTCCAATCAAAAACAAAATTGCAGGGTGCGTGTACACGTACAAATCATGCAAATGATTGCATTTGCAGGCCAACCGCACGAACGGCGAACGCGATATACGCAGACAACCACCAGTTAAGACGCCGTCACGGCCGCGAGGAGTGAGTGGTTCTACTGTAACCGTGTCTGGAGAACGAACAAGGGATGCGAATGCCGTTAAGACGCCGTCGTATGCTATTTCGCCAAACGGATGAGTTCATGAGAGGTGTCATCGTAGGCTTTCCTACCGCCGGATGGTCCTTGCGTCGTATTGCGGAAGAAACGCAACGTAATGCAACAACCGTCGGTCGCATTTGGAGACTGCAGTCTCAGGAAGGATCTCTGCAACGTCGTAGGGGGACGGAGGAGGGAGACGGAGGTCCGAGCTCACCGATCGTCACAGCGGACCTCATGCCCTAGCGGACTAACAGACCACAACGGGCGACATTTTGCGGAGTGTACGG
This sequence comes from Macrothele yani, assembly GCA_039090855.1. Taxonomy (NCBI): domain Eukaryota; kingdom Metazoa; phylum Arthropoda; class Arachnida; order Araneae; family Macrothelidae; genus Macrothele; species Macrothele yani. The sequence goes on along the minus strand of CM077032.1, from coordinate 19,494,775 downwards.
GAATTTTGGGTTGCTCCGATATCGAGTGGGACAGTCTCACGCCGATTGGCTGCGTCTGGCTTTCTATACAGCCTTTCATTGCGAAGGCTACTCTTAACAGCGAGCCATCGTCGTCATCGCTTGGCGTAGTGTCGCTCCAGAGCAGCGTGGGGTGCCGAATGCAACCGTGTGGTGTTCAGCGACGAATCTAGGTTCTGAATAAACCACGGATGATCTCTGTGTGAGAATCTGGAGGTGACGTTGCCAACAGGCGGAATTCTCCGCCATTGTGGAGCTCCGCACGGCCCGGCAAAGTGGAATCATGGTGTGGGGTGCTATCGGCGCAAACAGCCGCTCACCGAGGTGCTGTGGCCCGTGGCACTGCAGTACTTGCAGGGCATCCCAAACGCCGTTTTTCAGCAGGATAGCGCCCGCCCACATGCCGCTAGGCTCAGTCTGAATCATTTACACGGTGTGCTGATGCTTCCGTGGCCAGCACGGTCCCCTGACCTTTCGCACATCGAGCATCTGTGGGACATGATTGCATGCCGGTTGAGTACCCTCCCACCCCCGCAAAATTAGGATGAACTGTGCACTTAGATCAACACCATATTGTTCACGATACCCTAGGTCCTTATTCGGACTCTCACTGCCTCGATGCCAAAGCAGATTCAACGCTGTATCGCCCGAAATGGGGGGCCACACTCTTTACTGATCATCCTGTATATTCGGCCACTGGAGCCTAGTCTGTATGTGATAATTAAATCATTTTATTTTTTTCAGAACCTACTTGACTATCTGTGTGTGCAATTTGTTTTGTTTTCGAGCATTGCTTCGTGGTGTGGCATTTTCTCTAACAGGCAGTGTATATTGCTTAATTGGGCAAAGTACTGCTTCCGCAAGGACGGCTGAAAGCAAGGATGCCATTTATCTGTTTGCAGATCTGTTCTTGGAAACTGAAGCAGCTGGAATTTGAGACCAAGTCAATCAACTTGAAGACGCTGAGGCAAGACTCACGCGAATAAATTGCTGAATTAGATATGGCCTCTTAGAGTGTTTTTGCATGTTACATGAACTTTTGAGCTCTGATTTGATTGGATGTTCCAAAAGTGTATCGTAATTTTCTTATATTGGGTTGGCCAAAACGTCATTGCTGTTTTTTACAAATAGACGGCAAAACATGTCTTGGAATGTAACTAACGTTAAACAGCAAGTTCATTATGTTATTTGACAGCTGAGAGGTTCAAGCTTGTTTTAAGAACAGAAAGAGCACGATTTCGTTAAGAAGTGTTTGTTTGGCGTCGATTTCAAAATGGACAATCAAACGGAAGATTTTTCGTCATGTTTTGCTGTATTGATTTCGAAAAGGTAAAAAACACCGTGCAAGCTCATAAAAAGTTATGTGATGCGCATGGTTAAGGTGCCTTCAAATTACGGCAGTGTCAGAATTGGTTTGCGAAATCTCGATCTGGAGATTGTGATGTGAAAGATGCACCACGCTCAGGAAGACCAATCGAAATTGATGACGACAAAATAAAGGCATTGATCGAATCCAATCGGCGTTTAACGACACGAGAGTTTGCTAAGAATCTGAAAATATCCAAGTCGAGCGTTCAAAACCATTTAAAGTAAGTAGGATACGTTAGTAAGCTCGATGTGTGGGTACTTCTTCTTCCAGTGGCGTCACTACGCTGTCAGATCCAACTGGCGGTGATGCACTCCCTTCATCTAGCGGTACGTTCGTACACTATTCCCACGTCGATTCGCTAACTTCTCCTAATACGTCAACTTCTACTGACTTTGCTACTACTGACGTTGCTATGGACGTCATCGGTTCTTTTTTTTTTTTTTTGATTGGAGGTTTAAAGACCACCGTGAGCAACTCAATGGGCTATAAGCAGTCGCCCGTCCCTAATTTAGGGTCACTGGTTCCAGGAAGGGAGTGAGCCAGTGCCGTAAGACAAACACAACATCCATGCCTGACCGGGATTCGAACCCGGACCCCTTACGGACGAATGATCAGAGGCCAACGCCTTAGACCACTGCGCCACCGGGGCGGCGTCATCGGTTCTGATGGCATTCCTTCTATTCCTGCACAACAGTCATCCTACACCACCTACTCTAAGGCAGTCACTACTTCTATTCCTATCCACTCAACTCCAACACAGTACGCCGGAGCGGCGGGCATGGCGTCCTATATTCGCCGAAAAGGAAACACCATCACTCTCGACATTCCTGATGATACTGCAGCTAGTGCTAACTTTAATTCTGCCTTGGATAAAGGTGTAGTGTTTGTTGCCTTACCGGCGACGCCGTTAAAGGTGTACTCCACTGCCCTGAAGAACAGGTTCAACACACAAGCCAGTTCTCATATGTTCCGGCGGGTAGGGACAGTTGTGGTGTACTTCAGTAAAGCTGAATATGCTACCACCATCCTACGTACAGGTCGCACTCTCGGTGATCAGTTCTTAGAGCCTACTCCTGTAGCGCAGCGACCTATCAACGTGTAATTCTATCCAGTGCCACCGGAAGTCACGGATACAATGTTGTATGCCGTCCTCTCTACTCTTGGCCGTGTTGTAGGCACGGTGAAGACATTCTCAGCAGCCCCAAAGGATCCCTACGACAAATCTGTTTGTGGCATACGTCGCGTTGCGCGGGTCCTCTTTACAATTCCTGACAGCATTCGCACGATTAGTGAAGTTTAAAGTAAAGTGTTCTGGGCAGGTGCATTATGTTGATTTCCTAACTGAATTTCATTGCAGCACCTGCAAAGCATTTGGACACTTTTACAAAGATTGTCCCAACGTTTCCTCGTCTCCCAAGTCTGCAGTTCCAGCGGAGACTCCCAACCGGACCCAGGAGGTGGTTTCCGCTCAAGTGCGTCCGACTGCTGTTCCACCAAGTCTAGACACTGTTCTTTCGTCTGCTGTTCTCCCACCACCAGTGGATGAGAGAAATTTCCCTCCTATACTTGCTCAGACTCACTTTCGTGCTCCCGATCCACCAGTGGAGTCAGCTGAAGGGAGTGTTACGTGAGAGGCAGATCTCTCTATTCCGGATAATGAAACTGCATATTTCAGTGCGGATCAAACCATGAGCGATAGCTCGGAGCCTGAACGCCAAGTACAACTCGAAAAGCGTCAAGCCTCGAAACCACCTTGTGCCCCCGCCAAGAGGGGACGAGCTCGCGTGAGCCCTACCCGATCTTCCCCCGACCCGTACTTCACCCGCACGAGTCGTTGATTTTGAAACGTCACCGGACCCCACCGATGGAGTGGTGCCGTTTGACGAGTTTTCTGCCCAACTTTCTAGCCTTGAATTATCGCCTACACCATTGTCATACAAGGAACTTTATTCTCTCATGTGTGTCAAACAATATCCTGCTACAGCACATACCTTTGTCAAGCGACATGAGAATGATTTGTAAAATATTCTTCAGCAACTTACCTCTTTGGATAGAGTTCTTGATGTCTATGCCAAACCGTCTGGCCACCTGAGTGCGGCTGGCAAACACATCCGGCAGCACATCCATCTACTTCAAACAACTGTCACAAAAGCCATGACACCTACAAGTGACCTACCACTTTCAAGGTAGTTTCGCTGAACTGTCGGGGGTTTGCCACCCCTGACGCAAACTCAAAAGTGTATGAAGACTTGTCGGAAGAGAACGCTGACGTTCTTCTCGTTCAAGAAACGAAATGCTCTCCTACAACGCCATTCCATCGTTGACGTAGTTGGCCTTTTAAGTTCTTCCATGCGTATAGACGGTTGCAATCCGGTGGTGTTGCCATTGGCATCCACAACCGTTTGCTTCACTCACTGAGTACAGTCTCTGTAAATAACTTATACCTTGATTAGTTACAATGTTGTGTATTCTGTATTGATCATATTACCTATCACATATTTAATATTTATATTATTGCCGATGAATCTCTCATTGAAAACCCTTTTTCAATGTTTACGTTCAGCACTTACAGCAATTCCTCCTGGTGATTTTTATGTCTTAGGAGGAGACTTCAATTGCACTTTGTTCCCGTCGTTGGACCGCAGCTTGTCCCTAAGAGAATTTTGTCCTATCTTAGTCGATCAGCTTACGTTACTCCTCTCCGATAATCATCTTGTTGACTCATTCCGTCATTTTCATCCAAACATGGTTTCATATACCTGGAGCAATTCACCTCGGCAAGGATCGTCAGCAGCCCGGTTAGACCGAATTTACGTCTCCTCCGAGCTGCTCCCTGCATCTACTGAGGCACGGCATGTGCCAACCACCTCGTCTGATCACAGAGTGGTGACGCTGTCTATCTGGGTTTCTGCACTGCCCATTACTTCACAGCGTACCTGGTCCTTTGATGATGACTTGCTTCAGGACGAAACTTTCTGTACCACAATCCGTCAATTCTTGGACGATCGTCGTCACCTTCTCGCCACAACACCAAGCGCACTCAAGTTGTGGCTCGACATTAAGTTTGAGCTTCGTATGTTAATCCGACAATACTCATTTGCTGCCCGTACTGAACGTGGTATGCAAATCAGCAACCTTCGTGGGATCCTTTTCTCGATGTCTCTCACTGATCCATCATATCCTGAAGTACAGGATGCCCTTAGAGCGCTGCTTCATCCGATGGCACAGCAAGCTCTCTGTAGGATAAAATTACTTAATCTTTCCTCAACAGCTCACTCATATGAATTTCTCTCTCTCACGGAAAGACTACGGCGTTCATCTACTACCCTCCGACATTTCCGTCTGTCTGATGGAACTATTTCATCAGACTTAGCCACTATCTGCACACAGGTTCGTCAATTTTTCCAAGATAAATTCCGAGCGGTAGTGCAGACTCACTCTCTTTCATCATCCCCCCTTCTTCGTGCTCTTCCGCAAGTCCCCTCACAACTCTGTCCTTCTCTTCTCGCGGCCTTTTCCCCCACTGAACTCAGAGAGGCTTTTGCCTCTCTAAATCCTCATGCCTCTCCTGAACCTGACGGCCTTCCTCTTTCCTTTTACCGTGCTTTTCTTCCATCTCTTCTACCCTTCCTTCTCGCCTGTTTCTCCGCCGCTCAATCTTCTTCTGCACTGCCACCGGAGTTTACGGTGGCCCACGTCATTCTTTTGCCGAAGAAGGGAGACCCCCTGGACCTGCAAAATTGGCGTCCTATTTCCATTCTAAATCTCGACTATAAATTCTTTACTAAACTCCTTTCCCGTCGTTTGAATCTTGTTCTTCCTTTCATCCTTTCGCCCGACCAGTCATACACTGTGCCTGGTCGGTCTATCGCTAACAACATCTCTTTTGTTCACAACCTTGTTTTTCTTGCTCGTAAATTTTCTGAACCACTTGCCTTGCTTAACATTGATCAAAAATCAGCCTTCGATAACATTTCTCATGACTATCCTTCTGTTACTCTTCATAGCTTTGGTTTCCCCTCTTCTTTGGTTACTATTTTACTTAGTCTCTATCGGGGCGCCCATTTTCATGTCCGGGCGGCCTCCTTTCTGACGGCTTCAATTCCTTTTCAATGTGGAACTAGGCAGGGTTGCCCCCTCTAGGGGAAACTTTTTGCATTAGCCTTTGAACCGTTCCTGATTGCTGCTCATCGCTCTCTTCGATCTTCGCTGCCGCCAACCGTTACAAGTACGCGACATCACGAATATAATTTTTCCGCTTATGCAGACGATGCGACGTTTTGTATCAGGAGAGATGCTCAGTTTGAAGACCTGCTCATCACCTATCACCAATATGCTGCTGTTTCGGGAGCTTCACTTAATGTCTCTAAGAGTACTGGTCTCTGGTGTGGGTCTTGGATAGGCCGCACTGACTCCCCTTGGGGAGCGGTGTGGTTATCCTCGACCCAGAAGATTCTCGGCACCTATGCTGGTCTTCCGTTTACCGCTGGACAAACAACATGGACCAACCTTTCCCCAAGGCTTCGGCGCCGAGCTGCGTATTGGCGTTTCGTATTTCCATTTACATCTTATTTTCAACGTGCACATATTGTCCAGCGTTACCGTCTCTCACTATGTACATATTCCTGGAATTCAACAGTTTTCTTGGCCTCTCGTCTTACTGACATCAATAGTCAGTTCACTTCCGTCATCTGGCAGTCCAAGCATTGATCGGCGGCCCAGACATTGTATCTTCCTGAGTCGCATGGTGGCATCCGGCTCATTGATATTCATCGTTATACCAATTTTCTTCGTCTGCTTACCTCTTCCTCTCCTTCTCTCGTGATTACTTTCGATGCACTCCTTTCTGTCCATGATCCGTCCTTCACTTTTCTTCTTTTCCTCCTAATGGATTTTTACACCCTTCCTTCCTCTAACATTCCGTCTACTATCTCTGAAGCTCTTACGTTTTTCCGGTCCCTTCCTCTTTCCCGGACTCCTCCTGTCACTACTCTTGATCTCCTTGTCGAACCACTCTTCTTTTCCTCACTGATCCACCCTTCTAACCAACCTTTCTTTCTCCTCCCACTCTGGGTTCGTTCTGGCATCTTAACAGTTAACGCCCTGATTACTGCTAACCTTTCTTGGAAACCCATTACTTCCCTTTTTCCTACTCCTACTCCTTCTCTCGAGGAGGAGTATGCCCTCCTTCGCACTTCCCTCCTCTCTCTATACCCTGCTTTGGTTACTGCCGACGGACTCCGTGTTGTCTCTGGACCCAGTCTTCCTATTCCTTTCTTTCTTCCTCTCCTTGACTCTGTCGCCCCTGTGCATTCCTTCAGCACTGCCTCCCTCTATCGTTTTCTCCGTTCACCTTCGGATCTTCCACAACCCGTCTCTGACTTCTCTCCCTCGCTTTCCATGACCGTCTGGTCAGCTTCCTCTTCTCATCTCTCCTCTCCGCTCAAGCGCAATCTTCACTGGCGTTTCCTTCACCGTCGTCTCGCTGTTCCCCATCTTCTTTTCCGTATGTCTCTGGTCTCTTCTCCACTCTGCTCTTTCTGTGGTAATGTCGGTGATGTTTACCACACCTATTGCCACTGCCCTATCCTGCTACCTCTTCTCAATTCTGCTTTCCGCCTGGCTGGCCTCATCGTTTCTCATGATCTTCCATTCCAAGCATATCCGTGGCTTCTATTAACGAAGCATCCGCCTACACGTCTACCAGATACCTGCTGTTTTCTTTTTGTACTTGTCAAACATGTCATTCACATGTTTCATCAATCACAACGTTCTGCATCGCAGCCACTTTCAATTCTGCTGGCCGGAAGTCGTTTGCTATCTTGCTTTCGAGGCCGAATAGTTGCACGCCTTCGACTTGAATATAACACCGCCCTATCGTCGAATTCTCTCACAACATTTCACACCACCTGGGCCGAGCACTCAGGATGGTTTACGATGGATCTGAATTCGGTCCGTCTCGCCATTTGAGTATATGTTGTGTGTTTTTTCTTTTTGTGTTTGGTTGCACTAAGTCCAGTGTGTCATTCGTTAGATATTTGTTTCACCGTGCCAAGAGTGCTCTGTGTTTTTAATTTTTTTTCTGAGTAGCCACACTGTGGCAACCTACGTACGCATAATTATGGTTACATATTGTATTGTGTTGTACATACTTGAGTTTCGCACCACAGTACGTGTTTTTATTTCTTCCTATTGTGACTCCATTTATGATTAATGTTACTTGCCTGCTGTTTTCTGTAAATATCGTACTTGTTTGTACGTACTTATACATAGTAATTATAGTTTTATCCGTGTTATAGGTGAACACGTTATTATCGTATTACTCTGCAAATGTGCTGTACATTTTTCTAGTGTATTCTTTCTTGTTCTATGTATCAGCATGATGACATTGTACCTCTTTCATAACCTACGGTCTGCACCTCTCTGGTAGATTTTCATTTGCATAGCTTCCCTGAGTGATAACTGTGTTACATATGTACTTTAACGATATTAACCACTCTGAGTGTTCTATTCATTTTACTAGTCGTGTTTCTTCTATTTTAAGAACAGAGTAATAACTCAATGAACTGCGTCATCCTTTTCTTTTATTCAATATGTTGAAAACAACATGACTTTTTAAAGGTGGTATACTGTTCACGAGACGTTGACTCATCAAGCTTTTGATTTTTGTTTCCGCCAGGTTGTATTCACTGTTCTCTAATGTTTTGTTTTTTCACTCACCGTACCTAGTGTGTATTGTGTCTTTACTGTTTTCTTCAGTTTCCTTTTTTTCCTCGCCAATGTCGAGAAACATTGTGTGTACTGTTAATTAACTTTATTTGTGTGGCACATGTTGTACAAATTTCCTTTTTTCTTACATTGCATATTATATGTGATTTTGCTCAAGAACATATTTTTATCCTGTAGTATGTCATTATGTCTTATTAGGCGAGTCGTGTTCTGTGACGATATTATCTCCGTTAGCATCCCTGTATTTTCTGATCGAAGTTCTTGTTGTGTCACCGACTTTGCGATGTTGTATCTTGTGCTTTGTGTATTGTTTTTGTTTATTACATACATCGTTGTATTTACTTACATTATCTGTTCCAGCACACACTCCCGAAATCATTTTGTTATTTGCTCTCATATGCTAAATATGCTTCCTGTGTTTCTCTAATTGTAATTCACGTATTATGGGGCTGCACGTGACCCCAGATTCCTGTACCATTACGATACTCATAGCATGCTTGCCTGCATTCGTGTTTTTATTGTTTTAATCTGGGTAGTTTTATCCTCTGTCATGTGTACATATCATTATAAACGTCATGTGTATTTTTATGTTTTTGATGGGCGCGAATGATGTAACAGCCTATTTTCTTAAATAAAATTTGTTGAAAACCACATGAGCTCTGATTAATTAATCTCACTAAGCGCGTTGACATCTGCGATTTGCTCTTGAAACGTGAAGAAAACGGTCCATTTTTGAAACGTATGATAAGCGATGAAAATGGATCGTCTACAACAACGTCGAACAAAAAAGATCGTGGAGAAAACGTGATGAATCTGCTCAAAGCACTTCAAAAGCAGATATGCACCAAAGGAAGGTTATGCTGTCAGTCTGATGGGATTTCAAAGGCATTGTGTATTTTGAATTGCTTCCAAGTTGTCAAGCCATTAATTCGGGCATGTGTCGTCGTCAGCTGGATAAATTACGTGATGTAATCAAAACAGAAGCGTCCAGAATTAGTGAATCGCAAAGGTGTTGCGTTTCACCATGATAACGCAAGACCACATACAAGGTTGCTCACTCGTCAAAAATCGTTGTAGCTTGGATGGGATGTGTAACCAAATTCACCATATTCGCCAGATTTGGCTCCCTTTGGACTACCATTTGTTTTGTCCGTTGCAAAACGCCTTGAACGGGAAAATCTTCACTTCTCATGAGGATATGAAATCGTTTTTGGAACTGTTTTTTTTTTGCCGGAAAAAAAATAAGTTTTCGAGCGCGAAATCATAAACTTGCCTGCGAGATGGCGAAAGGTCGTGGAACAAAATGGGCAATATGTTGATAAAAAAAAGATTTTGTTTTACATTCAAAATTCGCCTTTCATTTACACAGGAAAAAATGCAATTACTTTTTGGCAAACACAATACTTTGCCGTATGGGACGTTGTTAAGATGCAAATATTAACAAATGTAAAGGAGTTAATATTTGTTTTATCCACAAGTGTAAACAAGCAAATGAATATTTGATGATAATAAATATGTCTTACCCATTGTTGCTGCAGATAGTTATCGCTGGTAAATCAACAGTTTCGGGATGTATGATTTCTACATTGACCACTGTTGGATATTTCCAGTACATCGTCATGAATCCGTACGTTTGGTATCCAAATCCAGCTCCACAGGCCAACACTATAATTATCTTGATAATTCTGCGGAAGACACTGTGTGCTCGGCGAAGATCAAATACTCTGCAAGGGCATTTGCACAGAAGTTTCATCTTAGAAAGGGGCATTCATCTCAAAATCGCAAGAGCATCAAGTAATTCTGAAACAAAATTTATAAACTATTTAGCATTTTCTTAATATAAAATACAAGCTCATAGTCCGTGTCGTACACTGGAGAAAAATCTGTGACTGAAAGTTTTATAGCACGAATCATAAAATATACACTATATTGACAAAAGTCACCGGACATCTAGAAGAGAAACACAACATAGTATGTATTTATTGACATGCATTAGTACGGTGTGGTCACCCTATGGCCTTAATGCTTGCACTGACCCTTCAAGACATGCTTTCGTCAAGGTTTTGGAACACAGGGATACGTATGCGCTTCCATTCAGTAAAATTAATTCTGCCGCTAAGTGTTGCTTAGTAGTAGGTTTTGTTTTCAAACTTCTTATGCAGCGTTCTAATTCATCCCATAGGTGCTCTATTGCATTAAGATCAGGAGTCTGTGCTGATGGACAGTCCATACACGTTATGGAATTATCGTCAAATTTAATAAAGCTTTTGAAACCTTCCTTTATGGCTCGGTGCATTGGTACCAACAAGGCTCGGTTACATAGTATTGCCGTAGGTTGGTAGGGAATACCTTTCCAGAATATCGAGGTAGATGTGCTGGTCAACAAGTTTGTCCACGATAACCAATGGGCCAGGGCGATACCACGATAAACACCCCCACACGAGTACACTGCCAGCTCCTAACTTGACCGTACGCACAGTACACTGTGGTAAATAGCGTTCCTCCGGCTGCCGCCATACCCACACACGACCATAAGTCTGATGGATCGTGTATATGGATTCATCAGTCCATAGGACCCGTTTCAATTGATCTACGGTTCACGATAAATGTTCTTTACACCATGCTGAACGCCGAGTAGCATTCCGAGTGAAGATGAAAGGTTTATGAGCAGCGGCATGACCACGGTGTCTTCATGGAATGAAATTATCTGCGAATTGTACGTGTACATACCGAGGTTCCAGCGTTTTTACTCTCTTGCACCATGAGGTCTTGTGCAGTACTACGTCAATTAGCTGTAACAACTCTCCTGAAGCTACGACGTCCTCTATCACTGATTTTCTTTGGTCTGCGGTACGTTTTGCTGCTTCAGTCACGCAATGTCAAAAGTTGACTTGGGTATGTTTAAACGCCTCTCGGTTTCTCTTATGGACAACCCAGTAATATAACACCCAAAATCTTTCCTTTCTTAAAGTCAGTCCTCTTCCTCCGCGACATTTTCACTCAACCTCGCAGTGCGATATGATCGCGGTCAGCTGCTGGTTTGTTTTATGCCGTTTGCAGCTGTATCGCGCATCTTAACAACGCAGCGGAATCCGTTCATTTGCTTTTGAATGGATGTCCTGTGACTTTTGTCAATATAGTGTACATACATTCCATAGACTAACAGTATTTTAAATTTCCATCACAGTGAATAAAAACTACGCATGTAATTCCTTTTTTACAATTTTACTTGTTTCTTTTTATGAAATTACTATACAATGAGAAGAAAATGAAATAAAACATTACACCTACGTAACAGAACAAACGTCGCGGACCGTTGTTTGGACACGCAAGTGTTGCTAAAGATGAAGTCGTTTGTTATATTATATTTTATTTTCCTGTATTTCCGCTTGATTTTACGCTTCGTGCAATAGTGATGAGCTTAGTTCCGATTTCGGCCACCGGATAAAAGCAGATGGCGCTGCAAGTACTGAATGACGTCAGAGCGTTAGGGACAGACGTAGCCTATTACACTTACAGACAATGAAATTTGTGCACCAAGAAGGAAACAATTGAACTGAAATTTTATGAACGTAATGATACAGATGAATGATACACATGATGACAAAAACAGAGCTGCAGGAATTTTACAGAGGGATCTGTGACACGCAGTTATGTCATCTTCAATAGCGCATCGCACCGCCTCGTGCGGCGATACATGCTGCAATACAGTCCCGCGTGGAGATGAACAGACGCCTGATGCTTTCCTCTGGCAGACTAGGCCCATACGTGCTGGACGGTGTGCTCCAAATCCCGAGTAGTGCTGCACAACTGATCCCACACATGCTAGATAGGGGACATGTCCGGGGAGCGGGCAGGCCATGAAAGTGTCTGGATGTGACGTAGGTAGTCCTAGGCAACCCGAGCCTATCCTGCTGGTATAGCGCACCTGGGATCCCGGTCATCCGAATGGGATAAGATGGAGCCGTAGGATCTCATCCATATACCGCTGGCACGTCAATGATCTACGTACCACTACTAGAGCTGATCGACTATCCTAGGCAATGGCTCCCCAGACCATAATGTCTGCAGTGGAGGAGGTGTGGCTCTCGAGAGCGAGTTAGGTATTGTGCCCGGACACGATGATCATCTCTCCCCTAAACGAAGATCGCTAAACACCACACGTCAGCATTCTGTAGCGTGCGTTCCGTGTCGCTCTAGCCATGCACCACTGCACACGGAGCCAGCTATGTTGCGGTGTTAATGGCAGCACACGTAATAGGCACTAGGATCGCAGATTCGCTTCCGCGAGGCTTCGGGAAATGGTTCATGGGCACACAACAGCCGCTACAGCTTCCTGTTTAGTGGATTGGGTCCCAGTGGGATCCGTTCGTGTCTGGCGCATGATCGTTGATCCTCTTTACCGGTGGTCCTCCTGGTCCGTCCGGAGCCGCTCCGCCGTGTGGCAGTGCCGTCACGTGACCACTACTCCCAACACAGTCGGACGGTATGGTCAGAACGATCCACGTGGCGGATATTACGGCGCGCCGACCACCCTGCGGTTTTCATCCCGATAATCAGGCCTCTCTCAAGGTCCGTAAGGTTTGCAAATCGACGTCTCTGGCGTCTACCCGGCATTCTTGTCACTCTGTACTCTTGCTTGCGTCGGCCGGTGCTTTTCGCTTTCATGGAGCATCGACAACACGCCGGTTTATAAGGCTGCCGGTTCGTGCTTGTGGCGCTACCACAGGGTGTGGGTCATGCGCACTCGCACCAAACGTGGGTCATTTACATACCAGCACGCGCTCGAGCTATTTGCAAAGTTTCGCGGTTGTACCATGTTTTCTTCTAGGTCCGCGCAAATTTCATTGTCCGTGAGTGTATATAGGTTTTGTATTTCTCTTTGATTTTACGTATCGTGCGATAGCAGTGAGCTTAGTTCCGATTTCGGTCACCGGATAAAAGCAGATGGCTCTGCAAGTATTGAATGACGTCAGAGCGTTAGGGACGGACGTTGCCTATTATATAGGTTTTATACATTATGTAAGCAAACGTATTCAGACACCTAGTTCGAACGAGAGCAAAAAGTATTTGTTAACCGAAATCAGTGCATTTTTAGCCCTCCTTTCGAAATCAGGGCATTTTCCACCTACCTTTCGAAATCAGTGCGTTTTAGGCTCACCTTTCAATGTTGTGACCACATTCTTTCAATGATATGCCGGTAGGTCTTTACCAGACTTTTTATTTTCTTCATTCTTCTAGAACAGAACTCTGCCACAGCTGCCGTAGGAGGACTTACCTGACGTGATCGAATTCGTACATGCAGCTTGTCTGACAGATGTTCAGTTGAATACAGATCGGAGGAAAATTTGTTTTTCTTTCTATTTTCACTAATTTTAAATCCAAAGCTCTCAGTTATTAATAATTTTCGTGGTTGAGTCAATTTTTCATTTTAGTGTGAATAATTTTTTTCTTGTTACCGTTTCTTAGGTGGTGCAATTTGACTCAGCAGTTTTTCTAACTCCTTAATTTCTTTCTATTAACGGATTAAATTTATTATAGTAGGCGTTTTTATAGTTTTACCGTTATTCTTCACAATTTTAGTGGTCAAACTGGCACTCACATTTCTGAGGTGGGTAACTGTTCGGTTTCTAAACCTCCACTCTTTTTTACGCTTTCCAATCGTAGGTTGAAGAAGCGTATATGCTCCAGCATTTTTCCGTCCGTCTGTCTGTCTGTCGGCAGGATAACTCACGTAAATATGGTTCGATTTCGATGAAATTTCAGTATGTGGTAGGGAACAATCTGGGCACGAACCCTATTGGAAATTGGCAAATTGGGGTCAAAGGTCCGACAGGGCATAAGAGCGGGAGTTATTCCATTGCCCTTATGCGTCATAACTTCCGTAAAAACGGTTCGATTTCGATGCAATTTTGGTATGTGGTAAGGAACCACCTGGGAACGAAACCTATTGAAAATGGGTGGAATGGGGTCAAAGGTCAGGACATAAAAGCGGGATCCATTTTACTGCCTTTATGCGTCATAACATGCGTAAATATAGTTCGATTTCGATGAAATTTTAGTATGTGGTAGGGAACCACCTGTGCACGAACCCTATTGAAAATGGACGAAATGGGGTCAAAGGTCAGGCAGGACATAAGAGCGGGATTTGTTCCATTGCCCTTATGCGTCATAACTTGCGTAAAAATGGTGCGATTTCGATGACATTTTAGTATGTGGTAGGGAGCCACTGGGGACGAACCCTATTGAAAATGGGCGAAATGGGGTCAAAGGTCAGGACACTGGGGTGGGATCCATTCCATTGCCTTTGTGCATCATAACTTACCAAAAAATGTTTCGATTGCGACAAAACGTTATCATGTTGTTCCGGAGGTATAGTGAACCGGTTCTGTTAAAACGAAATGGGGTCAAAGGTCATTGCTCAAAAGCAAGTTTATTCCACAGCCATTATCCTCATAACTAGAGTCATAATTTCTGGTATGTTGGAAAGCGTATCATAATCAATGCATTGCATGATTTTACTAACTTGTTTTAATGTGTGGGAACTGGTGCAACCGCCCTAACATTTTTATCCTGAGAAAAAGGTTTATATTCAATTATTTTCTCTTTAGAAAGATCTAGCTTGCTGAGCAAGCTATGTTTTTTAATCTCTTGCTTCGAATGAAAGGTTGACAGTAGTTACGCCGAAATTATTGCTGTATTTTTCATCAACAATTTTTTTCTTCGTCCTGGAAATGCTATAGAAGCCACACGACACACGAATACTCGATACACAAACTAAAAGACATGTTCGACCGATTCAGCCAAAAACGAAAAGTATTAAACAAAATCTAAGTTACCCTGGACCTCATAACTGGAATTCATTACCAATGGAACTTAAAATACTTAATTGTTTTCACCTTTTTAAAAAGAAACTAAATGCCGTATAATGAACCACAGTTCTTAACCCATTAAAAAACAAGTTAGTAAAATCATGCAATGCATTGATTACGATACGGTTTCCTACATACCAGAAATCATTACTCAAGTTCTTAGGATAATGGCTGTAGAATAAATCTCGCTCCTGTGTCCTGACCTTTGACCCCATTTCGATGATATTCCACAAAATTGGTTCAGTATACCTCCGGAACAACATGAAAAAGTTTTGTCGCAATCGAAGCATTTTTACGTAAGTTATGACGCATAAGAGCCCTGGAATAAATCCAGCTCCTGTGCCATGACTTTTAACTCCATTTCGACGATACTGAACAGAATTGATTCAGTGTACCTGCGGAACAACATACTAAAGTTTTGTCGCAATAGAAGCATTTTTAGTCAGGTTATGAGGAGAATGGCTGTGGAATAAATCTCGCTTCTGTGCCCTGACCTTTGACCCCCATTAAATGATATTAAATAGAAGTGGTTATTGTACCTCCGGAGCAACGGGGTAAAAATTTGCCTCAATCGAAGCACTTTTACGTACGTTATGACGCATAAGGGCAATGGAATGGATCCAGCTCCTATGTCCTGACCTTTGACCCCATTTCGTCCATTTCCAATGGGTTCGTCCCCGGGTTGTCCCGTACCACATACTAAATTTTCATCGAAATCGAACCATTTTTACGTGAGTTATCGTGCGGACTGGGAGACAAATTCACTCACGTCAATAAACCTTTTCGGAATGTTTTCTTCTTAAAATAATGCATAGCTTATCCGACAGGGGCGTAGATCTATATTTTACTGTCGTCAATATCTCTGCTTCTAAAAGTCCGATTTGAAAAATTTCTCCTTTTTTTATAGAGTTTCTGGTGGGAAATGTTTTTTATATGATTTCAAAATTTTTAAGTAATTCACATACTTTCCACTAAGGGGCGTAAAGGAAAATTAAATTTCCCGCTATATCTCTGCTTCTAAAACTCCGATTTGAAAATTTTTATCTGTACCAGATACAGCTCCTGATGGGAAATGCTTTGAATATAATTTCTAATGTTTGGTAAAGAATGGTTTAGCCCCAAGGAGGAGTAAATGTTTATTTCTGCTTCTAATGCATTTGCAGCAAACTATGAGGTCCTGAAACCTCGACTACAAAAATTATTTCCTGAACCGATATCGCTCACATCAAAAAACCTTTCGATAATACTTTCTTCGTAAAATAATGTATGTTTCTCTCAGCCAGATGGCGTTTCGATTAACTTATTTTTTTCCATAGCTCTACTTCTGAAATTTTGATTTGAAAAATTCATTCTCTGTTGGAGAGCGCTTTCCCCTTAAAAATATTCCTCATATAATTTTAGGTTTTTCTTAACGTCTGCCCCCAGAGGGCGTACGATCACCTTTTCGTTTATAGCAATATCTTCGAGACTAAAAACCTGACTGGAAAACTTCTTTTTCAGTCAGATACTTCTACCTAAGCAAACTCTGTGTCCGCATTTTCTTTCCAAAATAAGGCACAATTTCGGCGCTACGGGCGCAAAAGCTTAGTCTGTTTTTCTCAATATCTCTGCTTCTACATGCCCGATTTAAAAATTCTTCCAACAACGGGTGCCATTTATTGGGATATTTTAGGCCATTATTTGAGGAATTTTGTAGTTCGCATTTCTGTCGGTAGGGAATGTAAGGATTTCCCAGTAGATGGGGGAAGTCGAAGCTTTCATTTTCGCTATCTCTGCTTCCGGGAGACGTACTTGAAAAATTATTTTTCCTTAGCATAGCTTTTCCATGAAAAGCATTTTTTCCCTATCTTCAACTTTTCCATTCCACAAAATTCTTCCGCTAGCAGATTTAGATTGATATCATGTTTCTTTCTATTATTATTCTTTTAATTGTTCCATTTGAAAATGTCTTTGTCTGTGATACCTTTCTTATGCTATGAGGAGCGTTTTGTGCGCTACTTGTTCATTTTCGTAACATGATTTTTAACTGCTGGTAGATGTTTCTATTTGTGCATGTTTTATCGATTGTAAAATCCGGTTGATGGTTTTCCTAACCGGTTTCATTGATTTTGAATTACTTTGATAAATTTAATTCGCCTCAGAACGGATTCAAAAGACGTGCTTATTACACCCGAAAATTCGGTGTCACCTTTCTTGTTTTTAATTTCTTTTGCTATTTAGATACATAATTAGTTTGAAAATGGCGGCTAAATCCTCTTCTTCTGAATAGATAACGATCATTACATTTTGTTTGGACAGATCTTTTCTAAGCTGTTTTGCTTAGAAAAGATCTGTCAAAATGAAACCGCAGACTAGTAGTGTTTGTAATGAGGATCTACAGGACGAAACGTACCCTAATTTCGTCGAAAAAGAAGCTAAAAGATTCTTTGCGGCAAAAATTCGCCGATTTTTTCACTTGAACGTCGTGTGAACTTCGAGACTGGCGATCACAAAACTGTACGCTAAGTGGAGGTGTCCGCTTTTCGAAACTGCGCGTTACAGAGGTTTTAATGTACTTTATTAAATGTCCTCCACGAAAACATCCCTCCCACATCGCTGCGGCAGTGAATGTTGTCATATAAAATCTTAATAGCATTTATTACTCTTTTGCTATTTTAAAGTACTTATATTTCTTGCATGTTTTTCTAAGGATTGTCACAAGTGGTTGAGAAAACTCAGTCTTGCCTATATATCGTAAAGTTGTTTTTGGGGTAGTTAGGGTAGTGGATCGAGTTCGTTGAACAATAAACATGAAGCGTCCGAAGTACGAATCCGGGAACCCAAAGGATCGGGCCATAGTCCGAATGTACTTAAGTTCATTGTTTAGGGCCCCGGGTGACGACGAAGTTTTCAACCACTTGTGACAATCCTTAGAAAAACATGCAAGAAATATGGGCTTGGTTTTGGAGTCTCGACTCGTAACATCTTTTCTATTATCAGAACTGATCGTGACGTGATTCCCGATCTATCTAGACCCGGTATATACCGCATACCTTTAGTCAACCCTAATAATCCAGAGGATGTGAAATATTATATAGGTTCGATACTCAGGACCTTAAAAGTACGATTATCGGAACACCAATGTTACTTGAGGTCAGGCTCCACCAACACAGCACTAACTGAAACTTTGGACCAAGAGGGAAAAATACCTGACTGGAAGAACGCCGTGGTTTTGAACTCTAAAGTAACAAGGGGAAATGTTTTCTCTCTCCGAGAGCCTATATATCCATTCATATGGGCCTTTATGCTGTAATTCAGAACTTCCGTCATTCATTCCTCACATATGGAAAAAACTAATCCCCATCGATATGCCCGGAACCACTACGGACAATATTGTACAATCTTTCATATCTTCGAACTTTTGATTGTTTTTGATTTGCTATGTTGACCGATGTCAACGGCTACTGCGTTGCATCATGGGTCAAACCTGATCGTATATAAGTGGACCACTTGTTGTTCTTTATGGCCTTAAGCCTGAAGATGGGATCTAGGGATCCAGAAAGATCTCGCTTTTAACTTGCTTTTACTTGTGAATAAAGTTTTTTAAACTAGTCTATAGTATCAGCAGGGATAATTTTTTTAATCGTACGTATACAGCTTTTATGACTTACATGTTCCTTTCGTGCGAAACACAGTTTTTACCGGTAGCTTTTTCGAAATGCAACATTAATTATAATGCTTAGATCTGAGCCTTTTTGCCAAATTTTAATCCTCCGAGCTCATATTAATAAGGGTTACATAGTAAATCAAGTAAATAATGTTCCACTTTTACTGAACCGCAAAACATTAATTTTTTGATCGTAGGCCTAGATGCAGGGCAGTTTAACAGATTTTAACCCTACTCATATTCAAAGGAATTACATAAAATGTAAAGTAACTTTTTATGTAAACCTTATGAACATAAGCACGCAAGGTTAAAATTTGCTAAAAAGGCCTAAGCCGAGACATAGGGTCCCAAAATTGATTCTTTTTGCCTGAAAAATGTGCAACATTATTAACTTGACATTTTTATGTAAACCTTATGAACATGAGTTCGTACGATTAAAATTTGGTAAAAAGGCCTAAGCCAAGGCCTAGGGACCTAAAGTTGATTCATTTTGTCTGAAAAAATGTGCAACATTATAAATTTTACTTTTTATGTAAACTTTATGAACATGAGCACTGAGCATATGACTTTTATGTAAACCTTATGAACATAATTACAATTTACTAAAAAGGCCTAAGCCGAGGCCTAGGAACTTAAAATCAATTATTTTTGTCTTAAAACTAAATCTTTGCGTTTTCTGTGACACGGAGAAATCAAAAGTGCAATTTGAGTATGATCCCCTAACGTTTCGGTGGTCTGTCTGGCGAACTTGCACCATGCTTCAACAGATCCTGTAATGAAATCCAAAGTTTTCGATAAACTGACCCTTCGGTGAAATGACCTTTCGATGAAATGAACTTTTAGGTAAAAAGACCTTTCGGTGAAATGAACTTTTCGATCAAGTGACCGTTCGGTGAAATGTACCTTTCGATCAAGGGACCCTTCGGTGAAATGAACGTTTCGATCCAGTGATCTTTCGGTGAAACAATCTTTTCGGTGAAGTGATTTTCGGTCAAGTGACCCTTCGGTGAAGTAAACGTCGGGCAAATGAACCAGACCCAAAATTGTAGAAGATAGTGCTGCGGGTACTACTGCAGACGAGGAGAATGAGGAAGGAAAAGAGCCTGTGCCACTACCAACGCCAGCCGCAGCATTAAATTCACTTGCTGAAGTAAGGTGTTTTGTGTCCAGCAAAATTAATCAGCTAGTACGATAATTCTGAATTCCGCTTTTAAAAAAATAAACAAAATAAGATTGAGAATTGATTTAAGAGACCATAAAAAAGTGAATTAGTTTTTAAATACTGTAAAAGAACAGAATAATTGTTATAATCTGCATGATGTTTTTATGTATTTTTCGGTTAATACTGTGCGTTAACAGACATTGTGACTGCAGTAAGTTGTGTTCCTTTCTGATTTTTTTTTCTAGCACCATTATTTTTGGTGTTCTCCACCAGTTTCCTGAATATGTAGCCGATATACACTGGCGTGCAAAAATTAAGGACGAGACGGTTTTTCGAATGTAACGTCGTACAGAAGTGCTCCACATCGACTCAAATCATACGGTAAGATTCCCAAGATGTACGAATATGGGAAAAATGAGCAAAACCATCCAAACAAGGAATCCAAAGGATACAAAGGCACTTTATTGAAAAGGTAGCTTCGAGCACAACTGGACAGAAGACAGAAACGTCCATGTGACAGGCGGCTGCGAAGCAAAATTCCAGTCTTTAGTAGGGGATATGATCACCCCTGACTGCGTTGCAGAATTTACCACGTCTGCCCATGCTTAGGACGAGGTTGTCAAGGAGCTGTTCAGGCATCGCGGCCCATTCCTCTTGTAGCGCCAATCGCAGCAGCGGAATCGTTGCTGGCGGCTGGTGACGTGCTGCCAAGCGTCTCCTGAGAAGATCCTACACGTGTTCGATTGGATTAAAGTCCAGGGATCTTGCGAGCCAATCCATGCGTTGAATATCTTCACTCTCCAACAGCTCTGCGACAGCCACTACACGATGAGGTGTTGCTTTGTCGTCCATGAAGAGGAGTCCAGGACCCACATCACTTCTAAACTGCACGTGAGGCAGGAGAACAACAGCGGACACCAGTGACTGAACCTCCTTGGAAGATGCGGATTTCAGTACGGCTACAAAACATGATACCGCCCCAAACGAGAACTCCGCCACCTCCAAACTGGTCCCTTTCGATGATGTTGAAGGTGTGATTGCGTGTTCCCTGCTCTCTCCAGATATGTATACGTCCAGAATCGCTCGTCAGACTAAATCGGCTCTCCTCCGTGAAAGAGAACTCGACCCCATTGCTGATGTGTCCAGTTCTTGTGTTCCTGGCACTAGAGAAACCTCCGTCTCCGATGAGCAGGCATTAATGGCACACACATAACTAGTCGTTGTGCAAATAGACCACCTTTGTGCAGCCTCCTGGTCACGGTAAAACGCGATAACGGTCGTCCAGTTGTCTGTTGCATGTACCTTGCGATTTCTCCCGCTGTCTGCCGTCTGCCTCTCCTCGCCTGTAAGACAACATACCTGTCGTCCGCCGCCGTAGTTGCTCGTGGACGACCACTGCTAAACTCTCGGACAGTTGTTCCTGTCGTTTGAAATGCTCTCCAAGCTCGTGAGACGATGCTGTGAGTGATCCCGAACTCCTCGGCCACACTAGTCAACTTCGACCTTCGTCCAACTTCCCAATGACGCGACCTCGGGTTAAGTCATCCAGATGTCGTCTACTGGATTGCCTGTTGACCATATCCCGTGGTGGCAGCAACTCGACGTCGTTCAAACCGATGTACACCGTGCAATCGCTTTCGCCGAATTGCTGAGCGCTCACCGCCCGTGTGCTTTATACCCTTCCGAAACTCTCCCCCTCCCTTATGTCATGTTGCATATATGCACATACCCTACCGTACCGGACCCAATTCAATCTCCTGACTGGTCTTTCGGTCCGTTCTACCTGCTCGTTCCGCTGTTATGCTAATTTCGCCTCTTCGTCCTTAATTTTTGCATACCAGTGTATATAGACGTACGTATGCAAGTTTTATTTATTTTCTATTTCCGACTAAGACGCCTTCCCCTTTAAGACGCTAATTTGTGTTGGTCCCTTGAAAATCATATTAAGCGGATTTCACTATATTTGGTATTATCAACAGCTAATACACTAGGTAGACAAAAGTATTCGGACACATCCACAACATATGCAAATAAACATGCATTATACGCACGCCCGGTATTGTTGGGTGCTGTATAAGAAGGTTGTACCGAAAGTAATGCAAAATTGTGCATACGTTTTTTATTAACTGACAGAGGTCGTTCGAATTGCACGTGCTGATAGAGTAACTCCTTATACAAAAGTACCACTCATCATAGTCTCCATCACAAGCGATGTATTTGTACCGTCGGCGAACCGAACTCTCGAATCGTCTTTGAAAAAATTTAGGTGTGGACTGTTGTATCCACCTCATCACAGCCACCTTTACCTCGTCTGTGTCAACAAGTCATTGTCCCCGGAGACTGTCCTTCATTTGACCGAACAGATGGAAGTCGGAGGGCACCAGATCCGGGCTCTACGTTGGATGGAGGAGCACTGAACAGCCTGATTTGCTGATCGCCTGATTTGTTACCAAAGATGTGTGTGGTCTCGCATTGTCATGGTAAATGAGGATCTTTTTCCGATTCTCGTTCTGTCTCTTGCTCTTTATGTATTCTGTAAGCTTCTTGAGTGTCTCAATGTGCAGCTAGCTGCTCATGGCACGACCACGTTCCAGAAAATCAAAGAGAATGACGACCTTGTCATCCGAAAAAACAGTAACCATGACTCCCTGTGCTGATCGCTGGCTCTTTAACTTCTTAGGCCTGCGTGAAGAAGTGTGACGGCATTCTGTGGATTAATTATTCGTTTCCGAATCGTAAAGATATGCTCACGTTTCATGCCCTGTCACCAGATCGAAAACAAAAAGTTTCTTCATTAGCTTCAAATTGTTCAAGCAGATCAGAGCAGACATCCGCCCTTCTCTTCATAAAGTCGGGTGTCAGTTGCCGACGTACCCACTTTGCACACATTTTCCGATGCGAAATGTTTTTTCCTAAAAATTCAAAATTTTCAAGTAAATTATAGACTTTCCGCTAGGGGGCACAAAGGCAAATTGCGTTTTCTGCGTTCTTTCTGATTCTAAAACTCCGATTTGAAAAATTCTTCCTGTATCGCATACAAGACCTGATGGAAAATATTTTTCAGATAATTTCTAATGTTTGGTAAAGAATGGTTTGGCCACCAGGGGGACTAAGTCTTAATTTCTGCTTCTGATGTATTTGTAGCAAAATCTGGGCTCCTGAAAACTCGACTAAATTTTTTTTCATGGACCGAGGAAAATCCTTTTGAGAGTACTATCTTCCTGAAATAATGCATGGTTTTCCCACCAGGGGACGTAAAGTCACATCGAACTTTTGTCGATATCTCTGTTTGTAAGAGTCAGATTTGAAAAATTATTTCTGTTTTGGAGAGCGTTTCCGGTGCGAAATATTTCTCATATAAATTCATGTTTTTCTTAACGCACAAGTCTGCAAATAGAGGGCGAAACTCACGATAGCGTTTACAGCAATATCTGAAGGATTAAAAACCCGATTGAAAAACTTCTTTCTTCCGTCAGATACTATTGTTTTCCATACCGGCTCCATTGACTTTGAATAACTTTGGTAAATTTAATTTGCGTCAGAACGGATTACAAAGATATGCTTATTACACCCGAAAATTCGGTGTCATCTTTCTTGTTTATACTAGCCTCGCCCTCTGGCGGCAACAGCGTGCAGCCATAGCTCATTTGCTTAAAACTGTCAGGTGGTCATAATAAAGTGGCCACTCAGTGTATATATATATATATATATATATATAATAGATATTCTTCGTACATATGAAGATATGCCACGTACATATGAAGAGGCATTGAAGAACCCAAACAGATACAGAGTTTTAGAAGCGTTGTCAGAGGTTTAGAAGCGTTGAACTATTGAATAACTGCCTCATCGGTTGATATCTACGATTTTAAAAACCTATTCACTTCGATTTGATTGAAGGGTTTATGGCAGGTAGCCTTAAATTTGCACACGAAGCTCGAGTCCGAAGTTACAGAACAATTTTGGCATTTTCTAGTGGACTTCTGTATTAATAACAATTTTGTTACCGTGGGCGATGTGCTGTACCTGCAAACTCGTGGTATTCCAATGGGAAGTCGCGCGTAGCATATCGGCAGTCGCAAGTGGGTATTCCAATGGGCAGTTCTTAAGTAGCCTAGCCAACCTTTATCTGCACTATTTTGAAGACAGTTTTACTGCTGCTTGTCCTTTGCCTGGTATCGTTCTGAGGAATGTTGATGACATTATTGTCTTTAATATGCCGGACATTTTGAGATGCGCTGCTGACTTATATTCTGGGGACCTTACCTTAGAAAAAAACAATGGATCGTCTACTTGCGTTATGTTACCTCCACTTGGAGGTGCAGGTAGACAAGGGAGGAGAAGGTGTCGTGAATCTTTATGATAAAAGAAATGCTTTTGATTTCGATATCATTCACTACACCCATTGGTCCTCAAACATTTCTAAAAAAGTACATCGTAACTTAATTCTTTCTTAATTTCACAGAATAGCAAAAATATGTTCAATACAGGTTTTAATGATAAAAAATCCTAAAACACTTCTAACTAAATTGCAATTTAACAACTTTCCCATAAATTTTCTAAAACATTATTTAAGAAATTTAGTTCTGAATTTCAATTTAGTTTCAAAGAGTTTCAAATTACACACCGGCATGCTTTACTAATATAGGACCTAACAATAATAAGTAAATCAGGCAATACAAAGTGACACCTGGTAGGTCCCTAGTGGCTGAAGAGTTTCATTTACATACACAGTTTTGCATATCCTCATCTTACACAACTTTTTGGGTTGCTAAGATATTATTTGAACGCGACCACTTCTTTTACGATTCAGTATATACACTAGCGCGCAAAAATTAAGGACGAGACCGTTTTTAGAATGTAACGTCGTGCAGAAGTGCTCCACATCGACTCAAATCATACCATAAGATCCCCAAGATGAAAGAATATGGGACAAGTCAGCAAAACTGTCCAAACTAGGAATCCATAGGATACAAAGGCACTTTATTGAAAATGTAGCTTCGAGCACAACTGGACAGAAGACTGAAACGTTCTTGTGACAAGCGGCTGCCAAGAAAACTCCAGTCTTTAGTAGGGTATATGATCATCCCTGACTGCGTTGCAGGATTTACAACGTCTGTCCATGCTGAGAACGAGGCTGTCAAGGAGCTGTTGAGGCATCGCGGCTCATTCTTCTTGTAGTTCCAATCGCAGCTGCGTAATCGTTGCTGGCGGTTGGTGACGTGCTGCCAAGTGTCTCCCGAGAAGGTCCCACACGTGTTCCATTGGATTTAGGTCCGGGGACCTTGCGGGCCAATCCATGCGTTGAATATCTTCACTCTGTGGAACTCAGGACCCACAGAACCTCTAAACAGACGCACGTGAAGCAGGAAAACCTCAGAACAATAGCGGACAACAGTGACTGAACATCCTTGGAAGATGTGGAGGTCAGTACGGCTACCAAGCGTGATACCGCCCCAAACGAGAACTCCGCCACCTCCAAACCGGTCCCTTTCGATGATGTTGGAGGTGAGATTGCGTGTTCCCTGCTCTCTCCAGATGTGTATACGTCCAGAATCGCTCGTCAACTCGGCCCCGTTGATAATGTGTCCAGTTCTTGTGTTCCTGGCACCACAGAAACCGCCGTCTCCGATGAGCAGGCGGTATTGGCACACACCGTACTGGTCGTCGTGCAAATAGACCACCTTCGTGCAGCCTCCTGGCCACGGTAAAAAGCGATAATGGACGTCCAGTCGTCTGTCGCACGTGCTTCGCGATTTCTCCCGCTGTCTGCCGTCTGTCCCTTCTCGCCTATAGGACAATATACCGGTCGTCCGCCGCCGTGGTAACTCTTAGACGACCACTGCTAAACTCTCGTACAGCTTTTCCTGTCGTTTGAAATACTCTCCAAGCTCGTGAAACGATGGTACGAGCGATACCGAACACCTCGGCCACTCTAGTCACATTTCGACTTTCTTCCAACTTCCCAATAACGAGACCTCGGGTAAAGTCATCCAGATGTCGTCTACTGGATTGCCTGTTGGCCATATAACACGGTGGCAGCAACTCGACGTCGTTTAAACTTATGTACACCGTTCAATAGCTTTCACCGAATTGCTGAGCGTACACCGTCCGTGTGTTTTATACCCTTCCGACAGCTCCCTCCCCCCCACGTCATGCTGCATATATGAGCAAGTCCTACCGTACTGGACCCTAGTCTATCTTCTGAGTGATCTTTCTGTCCGTTTTGCCTGCTCGTTCCGCTGTTATGCTAATTTCTCCTCTTCGTCCTTAATTTTTACACACCAGTGCATTTATGTTCTTATTGATCGTTGGTCTAGTGTTTAGTTTTCATTCGTGGCGTTGACCTCTTTGGTCTGCCTGTAAACCTCTCTTATCCTTGTTCACATTATTGCATTATGAGATCTTAGGTCTGTTTTGTGTTTGGCCTGGTGGCCTTGGGAGCATGACCAACCAACATTTTTTGTCCTCCTTGTCGTTTGTTGGTACTAGAAAGGCCACACCCGTAGGTTGATGGTCTCCTGACGACGGCAACCTATTTTTCGTTTAATATATTTCGGTTTTCAATTCTGAACTTCAATTATGAATTAAACTTTGTATTTTCAAAAAACAATGTCTTTAAATGTTATCCTAACTCTTAAAAATTTACTCTATATTTGCTATTACAAGAGGTGTAGCTGCATTTGGCGCTTCTCATGGTACTAACTTTATTTCTTTCGTTCTGTTTTTTTAATTAAGATGTTTTAATTTAGGTATCGGTTCTTATTTTGCAAATTTGGTTATATACACTGACGGAAAAAAAAATCCCAACACCACGAAAAAATAGTTGTAGGGGAATGAAATGGCGGCAATACATTTGTATAGGTAACATATTTATTCGATTAAGGTTTCGAGATCACAGCTTATTGTAAGCGCGAGAAGAGCCATTTTAAATGTGAAATGCTGGTACATTAATAACCGGTGTAAACGCCAGAATGTTGAATGCAAGCACGCAAACGTTCATGCATTGTGTCGTACAGGTGCTGGATGTCAGTTTGTGGGATGGAGTTACATGCCTGTTGCACTTGGTCGGTCAATACAAGGACGGTTAATGCTGGTTTGGGGTGACGCTGGAGTTTTCGTCCAATGATGTCCCATAAGTGCTCGATTAGTGAAAGATCTGGTGATCTAGCAGACCAGCGCAACATGTCGACACTCTGTAGAGCATGTTGGGTTACAACAGCGGTATGCGGGCGAGCGTTATCCTGTTGGAAAACACCCACTGGAATGCTGTTCATGAATGGCAGCACAACACGTTGAATCACCAGACCGACGTACAACTGTGCCGCCAGGGTGCGTGGGATAACCTTATTAAAGTTAATGAAACTTTGAAAAATGTTGAAACTTTTGATTTTACTAATTTACTTACTACAATTGATTTGGAAGATCACCGTGCTGTTCTCGACCATTATTATATGCGTTTTGACGAATCTATTAATTATGATAAATATTATTGGGATGCTCTTTGTAGACTGTGTATATTTAACAACTATATATATGATCAGAAGAATATTCTAGTACAAATTGTGGGTGTCCCGATGGGCACTAATTTTTCAAGTTTATTGGCCAACTTGTACCTACATGCTTATGAAGAAAAATTTCCACCATTTACAAGTCAGATGTTTTCGCTACGTTGATGATTTGATCTATTTTAAAACCAATATTGCAGACTTTAGACCTGAAGATATCTATCCCAGGGGTCTAAGTTTACTTAAGACAAATACAGATATAAACAAGATTAATTTTCTTGATTTGCGGATAGAGTTCAAGGGAGGTCAACCAGAACTAGATATTTATGATAAAAAATAGCTGTTTAATTTTAAAGCAAAAAATATATTGTCATTGGACCTCCAACCTTTCAAAAGGTTTTTTCCGTAATTTGATTATTTCACAAATCTTGCGAATTACGCGAATATGTAATAAAAAGCATAATATTATTAAGCAACTAAGAAGACTATATTGGAGATGTTTAAATAATGAATATCCAGAGGCCTTCTGTAACTATCATTTCAGTAAACTATTAGAAACACATGAACTATTTACTTCATTACGATTGAGAGTTTGTAAGATCAATAAACCAGAAGCCCATCCTTACTAACTTTCAGGGCTACATAAAGAACTGTATTTTCTTCCGAGTTGCCCCGGAACATTTAAGCATTCTTTCCTAGCATATACACAGTGCGTCAAAGAATTTTTACGACTGGCGCTAGATTTCAGCCTACGGTGGCGCCACCAGTGTAATCACGAATGCGTTATAAACCATGACCGTCTGCTTGATTTCTGCCAAAAGTACTGCGCAGTAGTTAAAGTAACTCGAACGAAACGGCCGTTCACTTGGGAAGTAAAATTTTTTTCATGTTGAATTATTAAGATGGAACAAAGAGCTGTTATTAAATTTAACGCAAAACTTGGTAAAAGTGCCTCGGAAGCGTACCAAATGATGAAACAAGTTTACGGTGAGCTTTATTTAAGTAGATCAAATCTTTTCCTGTGGCAAAAACGTTTTTTGAACGGAAGAGATACGTTAGAAGATGATAAGAATACCGGAAGACCAAGTTCATCTAGGACACCTGAGATTATTGAAAAAGTGCGTGATTTCGTGACAAACAATAGATGTGCGTCACTAAGAATGATGAAAGAGTCTTTAAACATCAACACAGAAATGATTCGAACCATCCTGCATGAAGATTTGGGCAAAACAAAAGTTAGTGCTAAATTTGTTCCACACACGTTAACCAATGAACAAAAATCAAGGAGAAGTGCACATTGCAGAGACATCATTTCAGCCGCTGAAAATGATCCAAACTTTTTAAAATCGATTGTTACAGGTGATGAAACATGGTGTTTTCAATATGATACTAAAACAAAGCGACAAAGTGCGGAATGGAAGTCAAAAAACTCGCCACAAGCCATAAAAACAAGAAAAGTTCCATCGAAAATCAAAACAATGCTCATTACATTCTTTGATAGTAATGGTATTATCCACAAAGAATTTGTTCCAAGTGGACAGACAATTACTGGTGAGTTTTATTTAAATGTTTTGAGGCGTTTGATGGGCAGAATTCGTCTCATTTGTCCAGAATATCGAGATGAAAACAGTTGGTGTTTGTTGCACGATAATGCACCCAATCACACCTCACTTCCTGTTCGTAGATTTTTGGCGAAAAATAACGTCTGTGCGTTGAATCATCCACCGTAGTCGTCTGATTTAGCACCCTGCGACTTTTCTTTGTTCCTAAAACTTACAATGACGTTAAAAGAATGTTTTTTGTATGATATTTCGACAATACAAACAGCTTCGACGCGTGCTTTGGAGGCAATTCCGCAAAGTGAACTGGAACTGGCATTCGAATCATTATTAAATCGCTGTAACAAGTGTATTGAAACCGGAGGGACTTATTTTGAATAACAAACCAAAACAAATTATAATTTCTTGTTTCTGTTTCATTTTACAGACCCAGTCTTAAAAATTCTTTGACACACTGTGTATGGTATATTTTGCAGTGCGGGATGATAACTACACTATTCTATGTAATTCTGAACGTACCCTTTACCTACGCATTAACTTAATGATGAACTCTATAGGTGGATGGCCACGGTAAATTGTGTTTACCGGTAGTGGGCACCAGTCGGGGTTAAGGTAGGTCTATTTTGAATGTTTAAATTTGGTACTTAATTTGATATTAAAGTCTATTTCCTGACAGGTAGGGAGGATGGGATGTCCAGTTTATTTTTATTCGGTCGGTGTTGCTAAATCAGTACGTCCGCATGGAACCTGTCAGAAGCTCAGCCGTCGGGTGCATCCTCTCCTGAAGATTGGAACCCGGTGGCTGACCTTATATTATTTATGGTTGTTACATATTTAATTGAGTTCTATTGTGCTTGTAGTGTCTGTGTTATTTATGCATTTTATATATATATATATATATTTCACTTCTTCTACAGATATAAGTAAAAGAAAACCTGGTTATATTCTGCAAAAAAAAAAAAAAAATAGTTATATTCTGAGAATTCCGTGGTTATAAGGAAAAGAAAGTTCCCAATTCATATTTCTTCTGCATACCCATGAAATAATAATAATAATAGCACACTGTTACATATTGTATTAAAACTCTCAAATTTTAGATTTTAATGAGGAAAGAAACTGGCTTGACAATTAAAAAATCATTTAAGGTTCGCAAGGGGAACCTTAAAATTACATTTCATACGATAGGATTCTAAATGAAAAAATCTGCATGTCAGTTATGAACTATAAAGCAGGACCAAAATTCCTGACGTAACGTTTTCCTGTTTCTAAAATTTGCTGAAACGTTTTAAATCGTGTGACGCAAAGCATCTTTGGCGTCATGTCAGAATGATTTGGATGAGGTGACGTCACGTCAGCTGCTTTGCAAATCGGTTTTCGTTGCTATGACAATAAAGCAAAGTGGTACGTGCGAGCGCTGTGTTGATTGGCTATATTTTGTTGTTGTAAGAATCTTACCGTGATATTGAGTGTCACAAGAATACACAAAACAATGTTTCGTCAAAGTGAAACAGAAGCTTTCCAAATGAGAAACAATGAACATTACAACAATAAGAAAAGGTATTTCGTTTGAGACGCAGATTAAACAATTAAAACCGGCAAGCACCAGGAGGCGCCAACAAAATAGGACAAACGTTCAAACGTTCAGACAAAGGAAATTGTATACGTTTAGATTAGAATAAAAATAATAATGCAAAAGTCAAAATAGACGTAGGCTTAAGGAAACAAACAAAGTATGTATGTATGTATTACATTGAAAATTGGTGTAATCTAAGATGTTGCGGTTCTGTTTTTCTTATTTTTTTTTCTTTTTGGAGGCATTAGAAATTTTCTGATATGGTATTTAATATTTTGAAATTTCTTTTATACATGTTTTACAATTAACCGTTGTTAAGACCATTCTTTAGAAAAACGTACCCAGGTTTATTGTGTATTTAATCTTTATCAGTCAAGTGGAAAGTGAGATCTTCATGGAATCTGTTAGAATTGATATTTCCCTTTTGCGTATTCTGTGTGAATTTATAAATTTTTCAAGGCTTGCCATTGCTTAATTCCTCTTTTGCTTTTTTGAATATGGAAAGTTATGAAAGAAATATGATTTATCATGCAGAGGTTTTTGAAAGTTTACCTAACTTTTCAATTTATTTTCATGAAAACCATTAAATTTCCCTTTCTTTACCTTTCTGTACTAATCTCTAAAATCAATATCACGATTTAAAAACTTCTCATTGTTTTATTCGTTTTAGACTTTCTTAATTATGCAAAATTTTAAATGTTATTTTGCTTAAATTTTCAGCGAACATGCATGTCAATTTGTCATTGATTGGTGAAAGAATATTCAAAATACTAAAACTTTCCAAACTAAAATTCACCAAGTTCGTACATTCAAAACTCATTGTAATGAAATACGATATAACAAAAGCACGTTACAAAGAAAAAGAACTGTCAGCTTGCTTGGCTTATTGTATGCATTTATATAAGAAATATAAAACGTTGTAACGAAATACTTTGCAACGAAAAACACCTTAATATAAAGTAAAATTCTCGGAGAAAATGCTCAAGCAAACCTTTACACGTAGCGAATTTCTGTCATCAATTCTAAACGATGTAGCTCCCATGTAACGCTAACAAAGAAAAAAGACGTCACTGCACGTTTCGCCAAAAAGCTTTGAAGATAATGAGGATTCACCAAATGAAGATCATACGGAAAATCTGAATTGCTATTCTGATGCTTCTCCAGTAAATACATTTGAATATTTAGAGAAAGCCGGGTACTATTTACGGTACCGAGAACTAAAATTAGCAGCTGTCAAAATGTTATAAATACAGTTATAAGTAAAAACGCAATGAAAAAACGAAAACAGACTGTACTTCTTACTTCAGAGCCTAATTGGTATTTTTGAACTGTTTTACACTTTGCTAAACGTATACATGCTTTGCATCAAAATGGAGCTAAATGAATTGCTTTAAATACACTACCTTAAAGTTAAAGATATGTAATGCCAATATGTACGTGCATTATTTTTTGAAGCATATGACAGTATGTATTTTATTAAAATGTATAAAAAAGATAAATTCTTAATATGGAGAGGATAAAAAATACAGTACGTGCGTACATACAAATAAATAAAAATATATACAGTACGTAATTTCATAATTATAAATTAGTTGAAGCTTATATATATTATTTTACTACTTTTGTAAAATCTTTCCATTACAAATAAATTACATTTGCTTGTTTGTACAGGCACTATTTTGCAATTGTAACGTTACAATCTTATGCGTAATAAGAATTTCTGTAGCAGTACTAACATTTTTAACAAAAATTTCGTAATAACATTTTAACGAAAATATGTTGTTGCAAATTTTTTCTGCCCCCTTGAATTTCATTGTAATGAGTTTCGACTGTATATAAAATGAAGAGAAAGTGAGAGAGAAGGATTAAAGAAGCTATATTGTAAAAGTCTTACCGCTCCGGAAAAGGTAATTTCGTCCTACCGATAGTAAGGATCTTCGTAGCATACAAAGGTGCTCAAAATTCACATACTTGTAGGTGCCTTCAGTTTAAATGGAAATCTGTCTCAGGTCCGCACGTTGTTTGGCCTTTATTCGCAGCCCACCCAAACATCATTGTTAACATCAGAAATATGAAAGCTATCCAATGAGCTTTCAAAAAAGTCAATAGTTCCAGTTCTGGGAGGAATCATATCGAATTTTTGATATTTTATGAGCTCTATGACTTTATTCCCGTGTTTTACTGCGGTACAAAGAGCTATTGATTCCACGAAGAGTTGTCAATATTCAGAATAATGATATGTATGTAGTACAGTGTTAAGTAAGAAACATTCGGTGTTTGCAATCCATGGAGCTCTCTCTGCTTGCTGAATGCCCCCATTATTTGATATCTCAGGGGTGGGGTGAAAACACGCAAAAAGTTCTTACCTTTTTTTAGGATGCTGATTTAATTACCTTACGTGTTTTTCCAGATCGACGCAGTTTTATGAATAATTAACAGCATTTCCCATTCACACGCAAGCAACAAGAATCGGATCTCAAAGAAGCAGCATGCAATTAATGTATTGGCTCATGAAATTTCCTTTCGTGGCGAGCATTAAGAGAAACGTGGCGAGTGCTTCGCATTCGCCACGTTTCTCTTAATGGATCAATTTTCCTTTCTCAACTTTCCCCAATCTACAAGGAGGCTCTTTCCCTTCTCCGTGCCCCATCCGCTTCTACCTCCGAACTTTTAGCCGAGCCCCTTTTCTACTCCTCCATCCTCCTAACGCTCCCTACTTTACTGACCTTTCCTGGCTCCCCGCCGGGATCGTAACTGTTCAGGACCTACTGTCTCCTGATCTTTCTTGGAAGCCCTTTTCCGAGCTCTCTCCTTTCCTTTCTCGCACTATCGCTTCTCTTTACGCTTCCCTCCGTTCCTCTATCACTCTTTTCCCCTCTCTTGCCTCCATCTGCCTCTCTGTTCGGGGCTCTTCTTTCGCTCCCTCTCTACAGTTTTCTTTATGATCCACCGTCTCTTGCACCCGTGTTTATTGCGGATTCATCGGCTGCCGGTCTACCGTACGTGTTTTCTGCTACGGCTTCCCTGTCAACCCCAGCGGAACGCAAAGTCCACTGGTTGTTCCTTCACCGCCGCCTGCCAGTTTCTGCTACTCTTCCGGATGACGCTAGCTGACTCACCCATGTGCATTTTCTGTTCCTCGACTGCTGACGTCCATGTGTACCAGGTGCTTCTTCCCCTGCTGCATCTGGCCTTTACCACAGCAGTGTTTATGTGCTACTAATCTATCATTTCACGCCTATAGCATAATGCTACGCTCATGCTCTCCGTCCGTACCTTTATCTGAGCCGTGCGCTTACGTTTTCCATCTTAGCACGACATGTGATTTATTGCTCTTATCAACAGCTTCGATCCGCGCCTCTAACGCCTTCCCTCTTCCAGGAGGGGGACACACTCGGCTATCAATTCCGAAACCGCCTGATATCACGCCTGCGTCTTGGCTATACAACCGCTCGAGCTGCTATCCAGCTCCCACCCTTCATGAATGTATGGTCTCCATTTCGACGGTAGTTCACATGTCCTTCAAATGACCTTCGCCTCCTGCTCTGACTTCTGTGGCGTCGTCGGGATTTTCCTTGAGTCTCTCTTTGTGGCTGCCTTGTTCTTTGCAGTCACCCTTGGACTGAACTTTCCCGCCGCCGCCGCCGCCTACCTCCAATCTATGCTCGCCTGGATTATCACAGCCAATCTTCGAGTTTGTCTTCTCTCTCGCATGCCAGAACTCGGATTCTGGAAGTTTTTCTTGTTTTAATTGGAGGTTTAACGACCACCGTGAGCAACTCAGTGGGCTATAAGCAGTCGCTAGTCCCTAATTTAGGGTCACTGGTCCCAGGGAAGGGAGAGAAGCCAGTGTCGTAAGACAAACAAAACATCCATGCCTCACCGGGATTCGAACCCGGACCCCTTTTGGACGAATAATCAGAGACCATCGCTCAGACCACTGCACCACCGGGGCAGCCTTTTGTAAGTTCTTCATTCCTTCTTTCCGGCTATATTATTGTCTTTGCATTATATTGTACTCATGCACACGTGTTCTTTTCTCCTGTTTACGCTCAAGTTTTTTTTTCAGCTACCACTGTTGTCTTACATTTTGTTTGCATTGTATATTGTACATGTAACTCCTGTATATATCTCATCGCCTTTGTACTCTCTTATATTGTTATGTGTTACAGTACACGCTCAAGCTTCAGAGCTGTACAGTACACGCTCTAGTTTCAGAACTGTACAGTACACGCTCTAGCTTCAGAGCTGTACAGTGCACGCTCTAGTTTCAGAGCTGTACAGTACACGCTCTAGCTTCAGAGCTATACAGTACACGCTCTAGCTTCAGAGTTGTACAGTACACGCTCTAGCTTCAGAGCTGTACAGTACACGTTCTAGCTTCAGAGCTGTACAGTACACGCTCTAGTTTCAGAGCTGTACAGTACATGCTCTAGCTTCAGAGCTGTCCTTTACGTTCTACATGTTTGCAATGTACTTTGTACATACCCATCCTGTAAATAGCTCGCTCTAATTGTACCTTTGCACAGTTAAACTTGGTACTATGCACGCTCCAGTCTCAAAGCTGTTCTTGCCATTATTACCTATCATTTGCACTGTATATTGTTCATACCCTTTCTGTAAATATCGTGATATTTACAGAAAGATTGTTCATTTGTACCTATTTATCTTCTGCTGTACATACTCTTTCAGCCTCACAGCTGTCTTTCGCATTGCCACGTTTTTTGTTTGCATTGTATATAGTACATTCACCTTCCGTGAATATCACATCTTCACTGTACATATACCCTTTTGTTAGTCTTTTGGCTCTGTAAACGCACATGCCTCCTGTAGCCTTATTTATTTGCTCTGAACAAACTATTTTTGAAACCTTCGAAAGATCTCGCCAGCGTAGTTTTTTTTTAAATTACGTACGTGTAGTTTTTAAAATGTAACTAAATCTTATTTAGTATCTAGTGAGTTGTTATCGTGTTCAGACAGTTATAATTTTTAAGGCGATGCTGAAATAGTATGATGATGAAATTGGTATTTGAGAAATTGTGATTCTGCCATGGTCTTTTCTTTGAGTTTTTAACACCTTGGTCACTGAACACGGATCGCTAGTTCCATCAGAGTCCTGTCACTGACTATAAACAACATTTAGAGTAAAATTACATATGGTTCCAATATCTAGACCTAGAGCATAATATACACTGACGGAAAAAAATCCTAACACTAAGAAGGGGTTGTGTTAGATAAACGACAGTTGGTAGGTGGTGAGAGTACATCTGTAAGATGACGTCTATGCAAATTTCGCGCTCGGCGCATACGTGTGGCGCTAGTAGCGCCCTCGGAACATGCAAAGCAGGTTTGCTGTAAATACGCGCTGTAACGTCCGTGAGCGTTAGTTATCGTTGAGATTCGACGTAGTGTGTTGACGTTAGTCAAGAATGCCTTTAAGAAGACGAAGAAGCCATTATCAACAGCTCACGGAGTTTGAACGAGGTCGTGTAATAGGGCTACGAGAAGGTGGACTTTCTTTCCGCAATATTGCAGAACGACTTGACAGGAATGTGGCCACTGTGCATGATTGTTGGCAGCGGTAGTCAAGGGAAGGTACTGCCTCAAGATGACCGGGTTCCGGCCGGCCACGTGGTACTACTGAGAGGGTAGACAGCCGTGTAAGGCGTATGGACGTGGCGCATCGTCCTGCGTCTGCGGCAGCAATTCGAGCTGCAGTTGCCACCACAGTGACACAACAAACTGTTACAAATCGGTTACTTGAAGGACAGCTCCGAGCCAGACGTCCTGTAGCGTGCATTCCACTTACTCCAAACCACTGCCGTTTGCGACGTCAGTGGCGTCACGCTGGAACTCATTGGAGGACGGAGTGGAGATCTGTTGTGTTTTCTGATGAAAGCCGGTTCTGCCTGGGTGCCTGTGATGGCCGTGTGTTGGTAAGAAGGAGGCCAGGTGAGCGCCTGCAACCAACCTGTCTGCGGCCAAGACACACTGGACCTACACCTGTAGTTATGGTCTGGGGAGCAATTTCCTATGACAGCAGGAGCACTCTCGTGGTTATCCCACGCCCCCTGACGGCACAGTTGTACGTCGATCTGGTGATTCAACCTGTTGTGCTGCCATTCATGAACAGCATTCCAGGGGGCGTTCTCTAACAGGATAACGCTCGCCCACATACCGCTGTTGTAACCCAACATGCTCTACAGGGTGTCGACATGTTGCCGTGACCTGCTAGATCACCAGATCTTTCTTCAATCGAGCACGTATGGGACATCACTGGACGACAACTCTAGCGTCACCCCCAACCAGCATTAACCGTCCCTGTATTGACCGACCAAGTGCAACAGGCATGGAACTCCATCCCACGAACTGACATCCAGCACCTGTACGACACAATACATGAACCTTTGCGTGCTTGCATTCAACATTATTAATGTACCAGCATTTCACATTTAAAATGGCTCTTCTCGCGCTTACATTAAGCTATTAAGCTATGATCTTGAAACCTTAATCGAATAAATATGTTACCTATGCAAATGTATTGCCGACATTTCATTCCTCTACAACTATTTTTTCGTGTTGTTGAGATTTTTTTTTCCGTCAGTGTATAATTAAAGAAGTGACATTCTTCTGTCCTAGGCACACCATAACAATAATACAACTTCCGGTGATCAGCTGTGAAATGGAACATGACATGTGACTATCTTTTTTTTTTTTTAGGTTATTTTATTATTTTAAGTCTTGAGAATATGTGTACCAAATTTCCAGTGGAAATTCGCAAAATTGGCGAAGTTATAATCTGTTATTGTCCAGTGGGTTCACAGAATTGGTGCAACTAGCGCGAAGCCGAAGCTGAGACAACTCTAGACGAATTCAATCACGAACCACCACTTCATAAAAATGTCAAAAATGCTATAAAGCCGATTTACAACGATTTGTCATCAAGACAGTTGCCAGAAAGGTGTTTGGGTGGTGACACTTAAAACAACAATGAAAGTTTAAATTCTACTGTTTGGCGGTTCACGCCCAAACATCTTCACTGTAGCTCAAAAACCATCGAAATGGCAGCTTACGTAGCAGCAGGCATTTTTAATGAAGGTTTTTCTGCCGTCCTGAAAATCATGACAACGACAGGAATTGTTATTGGCGAGCAAACTAAGATATTTGCCAACGCGCGGGGCCAACAGCGTCTGCAGAGGTCGTCGAGACGCAGCCTCGAGGCTACAAAAGAGGCTCGTACAAGGCACAGAAGCGAGAAAGTTTCTCTAAAAGCGTTCTACGAAGCAGAGGAAGGAACAGTGTATGGCCCTGGTATAGCAGATTAGCAGAAAAATACTGTAAGTACTCGATATGCCTTCGTAAGCTCTACTTTAAACTTTAAACATGTTTTTCTTGAAACAGCTTTTTCGCGAATGGTTGGCATGATATTTCAAAAACTATTCGACCGATAGACTTCAAATGTAAAACTGCATGTTCATTAGCAAACATCCTTTTATCGTTTGATGAACCAGAAACGCGATAAGTTATGTATTTTTTTTTTAATAGCTAAAAACATTGCCAATTTTTGA
The DNA here is from genome assembly GCA_039090855.1 of Macrothele yani. Taxonomy (NCBI): domain Eukaryota; kingdom Metazoa; phylum Arthropoda; class Arachnida; order Araneae; family Macrothelidae; genus Macrothele; species Macrothele yani. The sequence goes on along the minus strand of CM077032.1, from coordinate 19,456,771 downwards.
GCTAAATTGATAATTTGAGTTTGACAATTCCCCATTTCCCCAAATATATATATATTTTTTCTGGTTCATCAAACGATAACTTGTGTATAGAGTAAAACTCAGTTCGAGGTTTTTTTGTTTCAGATCACCTGGAGTGGAGACATCAGGCCAACCAGTGACCTCCGAGCTTCACGCAGTGTTATGTTCGCCGGGCATTTGCGGCAGTGATTCTTCACGAAACTTATAAAAAAATATTTTCTAGGTACCTGAAACGATAAATAAATAGATGTACCTACTTAAGAATCAATTGCATAGTTTTGTCAATAAACACTAAAAACAAAAGCGGTAATTTTAGCGTAAAAAAACGAGAATCCCGCTCAAGTAACAATCTGTTGTTATTCTTCATACACAACCTTGTACCTTCATACTGGCAGCCTCCCAAACTAGTGCTATGTACTGTTCTTAATTGCACTATAAACTGAATAAGCAGTCATTAAATAAACAGCGGCTTTTTGATATTTTGCTCCTAACACTGTATCCACACTCAGCACTAAACTTCAAGTCAAATTAGTTATTAGGCGATTCCACGCCAAATCAAAGGGAGTGTTACATCATGGTTACGTACTAAACCGTGCAAAATAATTGGGACAATCTATTTTATTCTCAGAATTGTAATGTGATCGCTAGTTTATGTCGGAAACCCACGTAAACCGGTTTTATCAGCTGTGAGGTGGTGTGACTGTTAGAACTTGATAGTAAGAATGTGGTTTGACCGGTTTTAAACAGGAAATAGGCACTTCAGCTTCAGTTGTGAGCTTTCGTGTGTGACAGGTGGATGGGAGTTTTTGCTCTGTGAGTACGTGTTGCTTTCTTGTACTGAAAAATGGACATTCCCCCAAAGAAGCGTGCAAAAATAATTGCTCTGAAGGATCACACTTCTATGAGAGTGAGATATATCGCTTCTGCAGTTGGTGTATCAAGACTGCTTACGCGATACAATGCATCTGGATCATAGTCTCCAAAAAGGAGAGGTAGAGTGGAAGAAAACGTAAAAACAACTCCACGAAACGATAAATATCTAATCAGAAATAGTAAAATGAATAAAAAAACAAGCACCGACCTTCAAAGAGATTTATTGGCTAGTGGTTGTGATGTTAGTCATTCAACTGTACGCCGTAGGCTTCTGGAGGTTGGCCGGAATGCAAGAAGACCAAAGAAAAAACAATATTTGAATGCGAAAATGAAGATAAAACGTTTAGCATGGGCCAAAAAATATAAATCATGGACTGCTGTCTACTGGAAAAAGGTAATTTTCAGTGATGCAACTCATTTATTTGTGCAGGGTTACCAAGCAAATGTCGTTAAACGAAGCAACTGTGAACCCTTAAGACCTCAGCATGTCAAACAAACTGTAAAACACCCTCTGAAACAGATGTTTTGGGGTTTTTTATACATCAAATGACACTGGAAGCTTAGTTCCTGTTCAAGGTATAATGAATTCAGCCAAGTAGGTAGAAATATTACAACGTAGGATTGTTCCATTCTTGCAAACTTTATGACGGGACGTTTCAACATGACTTGGCCCCATGTCACAATTCTAAATTGGTCATGCTCCAAAATCAAATTCATTTGCTTGATTGGCCTGGAAATTCACCTGACTTAAATGCCATAGAAAACTTGTGGAATATTTTGAAGAGACGTTTAGGTAAAATGGACTGTACAACCAAAGAACGCATGATAACGAATGCTATAAAAGTGTGGTTCCACGATTATCAAGTTAAAAATATGTGAAATCAATTAGTGGAGTTAATGTCAAAACGAATTCAAGAGGTCATTTCTGCTAAAGAAGGACGTACTTCATACTAATACAGGTATTTATCAGTGTACATCAAGGCACAGAATGATATAAAGGCACAGTTTTGGAAAAAAAGAGGAATTTTTTTTACTTTGTCCCAATTAATTTGCACAGTATAGTATGTACTGATCTTACTTGCATCATAAACTGAATAAGCAGTCATTAAATAAACAGCTGCTTTGACATTTTGCTCCTAACACTATATCCTCACTCAGCATAAAACTTCAAGTCAAATAAGTTATTGGGAGATTCCACACCAAATCAAAGGGACTGTTACATCAGAGTTACGTATTTAGTTGGAATTGGACGTTATGTATGAAATAAAGGCAGATTCTATAATATACAGGGTGTCCCAAAAAGGTGTAACCAATTTCAAATAACTTTGGATACAGATCTATAATTAGCATTCTGTTTGTTGCAGGTGGTTAAGAATACTCTCAAGTTTTCTAAATATGTACCCAATGGATCTTCCGACGAAAGCACAGATTGTGGAGTGGTTTATTCAAACCCGATCCGAAACGCAGGTTCAGCGGAATTTCAAAACAAAATATGGGAGCAAACCGCCCACACGTAACATCAGAAAGTGGTACAAGTCATTCAAGGAAACTGGTAGCGTCCTTACAAAGAAAAGCCCTGGACGGCCATTGCTGGTTCCAGAAAGGGAGGAGGTTGTGAGGCAAAACATTCACTCGTAGCCCTCGAGTCAATCAGACAAGCAGCATGACAGCTGGCCATCCGCAAGTCATCAGTGCACGGAGCGTTACGTCAGAGAATTGAAATGCACTCATATAAACTGCAGATAACCCATCACCAAACCCCAGAGGATCATGTGAAACGTAAACAGTTTGCTGAAGAGATGTTTGAGAACATTGCAGGTGCTGAATCATTCCTGAGACAGGTCTCTTTCTCGGATGAGTGCACTTTACATTTTTCTAGAAAGGTTAATAAAAAGAATGTGAGAAATTGTGGAACTGAACACCCGCATTGCACAATGAAACATGAACATGCTAGCCCAAAAGTGAATGTTTGGTGTGGCATAGTAGTTGACCGTGTTATTGGACCCTCTTTCTTTCAGGAAGCAACCGTGAGAGCTGATAATCACCTGGACATGATTGAGCAGTTTGTTTATCCCCCAGTTTGATGAACTTGCACCTCCGGTCATTTTCTAACAAGATGGGTCGCCACCTCTTTGGGCTTTGTGAGGAGGTCTGTGGATAACAAATTTCCCAATTGATGGATTGGGCGTGGTGGTCCCATCACATGACCCCCACACGTTTCTCGGACTTAACACCCTGTGACTTTTTTTTTATATACACTGAGTGGCCATTTTATTATGACCACCGGGTAGTTTTAAAGAAATGAGCTATGGCTGCACGCTGTTGCCGAAAGAGGGCGAGGCTAGTATAAAAAAGGAAAGCTTAGTGCTTGCGACACTAGTACAAGTGATTTGTGGGTGACGAGATGGGTAAAAAATGCGATTTGACAGACTATCTACGTGGGGTGATTGTAGGAGCTCGGAGCCATGGAGCGAGTATCATATAGGTTCCGGAGCACCTGTTGTTAAAGTGTTTAAAGACTGGACTGTCAGCCAAGAAAACTGGGTCTCTACGTGCAACGTGTGGTCGTTATCGACTAGTGATTGCTCCGGTGGAACGGAGAGTGTCCAGACTGGTAACAGACAACAGAAGGGCAACACTGCAGCAAATTACAGACCATCTTAATCAAGGATCCCCTCAAATGATCTCTGCACGCACTGTTCGCCGTACACTGCATCGGATGGGATATGGCAGCCGAAGGCCTGTTCAAACACCTTTGCTGTCTGCAGTTAACAAGAGAAAACGTCTCCAGTTCGCACAGGAGCACAAGGATTGGACAGTTGATAATTAGAAACAAATGTGGTCCAATGAATCATGTCTTCAGTTGCACCATGCCGATGGCCGAGTGAGAGTTTTGCGGAAACAGCACGAAAGCATGGACCCCAAACGAATTGCTACAACCCTTCAAGCCGGTGGAGGCAACGTTATGGTTTGGGGAATGTTTTCCTGGAATGCGTTGGGCCCTTTAATTCGTGTTGATCAACGTTTGACTGGCACATCATATCTAAACATCGTTGCGGACCAAGTGCATCCTATCATGTGGATCGTTTATCCCAATGGCTGACATGTCCCCTGTGGAGCATTGTGGGACCAGTTGAAACGTCAGCTGCCGCCGTGACTCCCTATCCGGGATTTGGAGCACACAGTCCAACACGTGTGGGCCAGTCTGCCGCAGGACAACATCAGGCGTTTGTTCGCCTACATGCCGGACCGTATTGCAGCATGTATCGCCGCACGAGGCGGTGTGACGCGCTATTGAAGATGACCAGACTGCGTGCCACAGATCCCTCTGAAAATGTCCTGCAGCTCTGTTTTTGCCATCATGTGTATCATTCATGTGCATCAATACGTCCATAAAATTTCAGTTCAAGCCGATGCTTCCTTCTTGAAGCGCAAATTTCATTATCCGTGAGTGTACAAACCTTTGAATGGAAGGTGACTGAAAAGGGAAACTACCAGCAAGGCTGTGACAGAAGGTGAATATTGGAGAGACTGTTCTATGTACAGTGGAGAACAAGGAAAATATGCTGGATAAGTCATTCACCTTTCGATGTTGCATTCTCAGCAAATAGCTTATAAATTGTGATAACCTATCTTAATGTTCAACTTGCAAAATTCATTTAATTCCTCTTATTAAAGATATCATGGCTCTCTCTGTTTAAGCAGGAGTTGATCTATTTTTGGAACACTCAGAATTTAGATGCCCGACTAGCTCAAAATTCGAATTCTGAAAAGGCTTTAGAGTAGAAAGTGTATCGTAAACTTAGTACATCATACACTGGCGGAAAGTGAAAAATGAACTCCATGAAGGAATTGGCGGAAGATCATGAAATTTACATATGTTAATTGGGTCGAGTTTATTCATGCAGGTGTGATGTTAATTTCGGGACCAACCGGTGAGCGCTTACGCCACTGCACGACATAATACGCAAATTATCTTCAGTGGTATTTAAGGAGTATGGCGAAGTAAATGTAATCAGTCGTCGGCGTACGAACACGTGCGAAGACCCTGAAGAAGCTGCAATGCTTGGACATGGAAGACGTGTAAGATTTCAGCAGTTATCGGACTTTGAGCGAGGTCGTCTAGTCGGACTCCGCGAAGCCGGGTGGTCGTATCGCGGAGCGAATTGGACGGGAAGTATCGGTGGTGGTACGATGGTGGCGTAGATGGTTTGAGGAACGTTCCCACACACACGAGAAAACGTGGAACCGGGAGTCACAGACGGACTGATGAGCGGACCGATCGACGCAGAAGAAGAGTGGCGTTGTCAAGCAGAACAACCACTGCGACGCAAATCCGAGTTCCCGTTGCACCTGAGGTGACTTTGCGAACAATCTGCAACCGTCTACTGGATGCAGGATTACGTGCACGTGTGCCTCTGACTACAGCCCACCGTCAGGAACGGCTGCAGTGGTTTCGCCAACGTCTGCACTGGAGAACGCAATGGCGATCTGTCGAGTTCAGCGATGAAAGCAGATTCTGCTTGGGAGCCTCCGATGGCCGTATGCGTGTTCGCAGACGCACAAGGAAGCAACTTCACCCTTCTCACATCCGCCAGCGACACACAGGGCCTACACCTGGTCTCCTGGTGTGGGGAGCGATCAGCTATCACTGCCGTACACAACTAGTGTTTGTACCGGGTACGTTAAACAGCACCTCCTACATCAGCAACATCATTCAGCCCGTTGTGCCATTTGTAAAGTCGGTCCATCGTAGTGTTTTCCGGCAAGATAACGCACGCCCACACACAGCACGTGCAACGCAACATGCACTTCAGAGTGGACAACTTCCATGTCCTGCACGTTGTTATAAACAAATGTTATATTCCATATGAAACACGTGTTAATGTTATGAACAATGGAACACGTGTTAATGTCACCAATGTTATATACAATGCGTTAATTTTATAAACAAAATGGGTTAATTGTAGCTATGTTATATTTATTATTATGAACAAATTATATGTGCATCAATTACAGATTTACCGATTATATTTAATTTAATGGGGCCAATGCTATAACTATGGGAACTTTGTTCTACAGCAGAGCCCATTTAAGGGGGGGGGCTAGGAGGCTGCAGCCCCGGACCCCGCACTTTCAAGGGGCCCCCAATTTCAGCTGAGTGTTTCAATTTTTTCGGACATAATGCGTTTATTTCCACAGAAGACGAAAAGAAACGTTTTCACATAATGAGAATGTGTAGGTTATTTTCACAGAGGAGGGGCAGAAACGTTTTCACATACTTAAAGAGCGCTCATTTATAAAACAAAACAAACAAAAAACAATCAATATTTAAGGTAAAGAGTAGAAAGCTCGTCAGAAACATAAACACACTCCACGTCGTCATTCGTCGATGACGTCATACATACGTAGCGTCGCTCTGCTCTCATTCTGAGAGAGTGTGTGAGCGGAAATCTTATCACCAGTATTGTGGCGCCATCTACTGGCAGCGTCTAAGAAGAAAAATTATTTGACAGTCAAAAATAAAGTTAACAGCATAGGGACGTTCCCACATACAATTACGTCGGAAATCTATAAAATGTTATATATATCCACAAAAAAAAAAAACAGTTGTAGGGCGCCAGTAATTGTCTGGATGATCGCAGCCATCTAGTGGAATTTGTTCAAACTCTATTTGGAACTTTCAAGATCCGGTTTGGCAACACTGAATTTCTGGATCGGGTTTGCCGTTTGGCAACACTGACTTTCCAGATCCGGTGTGTCATTGTTGTCTGGTGCTCTTTTCAGAACAGTGGTTTGACGTTTACTTGGAGTAGAGTACGAAAAGAAAATTGATATGCTTGTGTTAAAGTAACAGTTTTATCACGATCCAGTTTTAAAAATAGTTCTTATGTCATGTCTCAAAGACAATACCTTAATGGCACTACAAAGCAGAAACTGAGATTAAAGAAAGAAGAAGAATTAAGCAAGGTAAGGAATCTTTCAAATTTCTTTAAGCTTCCAATAGCAGAATACAATCCCGTAACTGAGGAAACGGAGAATGAGCTTCAGAATTATGATAATTTATTTGCTGAGAAAAGTCCTGATAGCCCTAAATTTCGGAAAAGAGAACTTGAACCTGAACGTGAACCCAAAGCAACGAATCAGCTCCTATCAACAATCATAAAAAATGTGGAAGCATGGAGCATACAGATGAAACTGATATGAGTATGAATGACAGTGTGAAAAGTAAGCCCTGCGATTTAGGGCACAAAACTTGTACTGCAGAGCATGTGCAAGCATCGACCAATTTCCAAAGCATTAATTCCATTTATATGGAAAATTACAAAGATCCTGGCAAATGGCCAAATTTTTTAAGTAATAACTTTAGAGATTTATGCCTGAACAGTGGGTTTGAGTTCTTTCAAAATCGTAACCATAATAACTTTTATTTGTCACAGAGGCAATTTAAAACACAGAACAGATATCTATGCAACACCCTTTTCGAACACAAACTTCCAAATGGAGAAGTTCGAGAACGTAAATGGTTGATGTTTTCAGAAAGCAAAGGTTCTGTGTACTGTTATGTATGTAAATTGTTTAGTGACAATAATGAATCACCATTTGTTTGTTGGTTCTGGGTTTAGTAACTGGAAACGCGCTGAGGAAAAAACATCAGAACACGAAAAAATAGTTCCTCTCATCGTAAACATATGATGTGCTGGTTATCACGAACAAATGTTAAATTAACTTTAAAGAAAAAAATTGCAGAACAATTAGCTTCTGAAAAACAATATTGGACAACTGTCGTAGAAAGAGTAGTTGCAGTTATAAAGATTTTGGCCCAAAGAGGTCTGGCGTTTGAGGGTGAAAATCATTTTCTTGGATCTCCAAATAATGGGGATTTCCTAGGGATGCTGGAACTATTGGCACAGTTTGATCCTTTCCTCAAGGAGCATTTAAAGAATCACGGAAATAAAGGAAAAAATAATGTGTCCTACATTTCTCAAACGGTATGCAATGAACTGATAGAAGTAATGGGAAAAGAAGTTCTTCATAAAATAATTAGTGAAATAAAATAAACCAAATACTTTGCACTGATATTAGATTCAACTCCTGATGCCTCACATGTTGATCAGCTCTCCGTTGTTATACGGTATTGTTTTGAAGGACATGTTTATGAACAATTCTTGACATTTATACCCGTTCAAAGCCATGTGGGTAAAGTGCTATGTGACTATGTAACAAAGTATCTTTTTGACAAGGGCCTTGACATGACACTCTGCAGAGGGCAGAGTTACGACAACGCCAAGAACATGTCAGGTGAATATGAAGGCTTGCAAGCTCACATTAAGAGGATCAGCGATGTCTCACTGTTTTCACCATGCAGCGGTCATTCTTTAAACCTTTGTGGTATTCATGCTTTGCAGTGTTGCTTAGAAGCTGTAAACTTCTTCGGTTTTTTACAAAAGTTGTATTCAGTTTTCGTTGCGTCAACGCATAAGTGGGAATATCCTCTGCAGGAATTTAAAAGATTCTGAGAGCAGCCGATTACTAGTCTTAAAATCCTTATGTGATGCAAGGTGGGCACGCCATGCTGAAGCATGTAAAGCCCTTAACGTTAATTACCAACGTATTATTGACAGCCTTGAGGAAATAGCCGACAATAAAAATGAACATGCAGAAAGCAGAACAGAAGCTAAATCCCTCAAGAAGAAAATGATTAAGTTTGAGATAGAATTTATAGCTGTATTTTGGAACAAAATACTGGCTAAATTTGCCCACGTTAGTGCATACCTCCAAGAACCAGGGCTTGATTTATTTACTGCTGTTAATTTATTGAAATCGTTGAATGCATTTGTGTCCACATTAAGAGAGAAATTCACAGACATAAAACAAGAAATGCAAAGTCTGTCAGTTAAAATTATGGAATTCGCATTTGAAAAGAGAGTCAAAACGAAGAAATTCCTTGATGGTAGTGATCATTTCATTTTAACTGGTTAACTGGTGAAAGAAAATTTGAAGTTGAAACTGTTAATGTGATTATCGACAGTCTGGATGTAGAACTGAAAAAAAGAATTGCTGCGTATGACAATATTTGTTCAATATTTGGTTTTGTATCAAAACTACGTAAGGAAGTGTTAGAAGAAAACAGTGTACAAATACTACTTGACAAATATCCTGCTTTCATATAAGATAGCATAAAAAGTGAAGCAGTGCACTTTTCTCATTTTATTAAGGAATGCAATCTACAAGAAAAAAGACTATTTGAGATTTACAAATACATGCATGATCAGAAAATATTTGATATCTTTCCAAATATGTTTATTGCCATGAGGATATATTTGACTTTGCCTGTGTCAAACTGTAAAGCTGAAAGGTCATTTTCAAAGTTAGCTCTTGTGAAAAACGTTCGAAGAACAGCACTGAGAGAAGATAAACTTAATTATCTTGCTATACTGTCGTCCGAAAATGACATAACTTCGGCACTGAATTTCACTGACACAATCACGAAATTTGCTGCAATGAAGACAAGAAAAAAGTGTTTCTAAGGCAAGACTTTTAGTAGTCAAGAAATATTGTTATGATTTCCTTAAAAAGTCATTTTCAGTACAATATAACTTGTAAAAATGTATTTTACCCTTGTCATTTGTATAGTGCAATTAAAACGTTTCAATTTTCCACAAATACTGAATTTTTGTTCCCATTAATATTGACTCTATCCTTAGTGATACTCAGTGGTTTTTTTAGGCACTTCAGCATTAGAATTTATTCATAAAAAATAGCGTTACTTTGGAATTTTATTAAAAAGCAAGGCTTAATTCCCATAGATGAAGCATTGCGGAGAGCACATTTTGTAATTGCAACCCTGCTCCTGGGGCCCCTAAATATTGGCCAGCCCCCGGGCCCCCTGTGGTCTTAAATGGGCTCTGCTCAGGCCGATCTCAAACGGCGACAGACAAAACATCTCTCACCATTGTTTCAACACATCTCGAAGAGAATCGCCGTATGACAGTCGAAGAGATTGCTCATCATTCATCAGGTAAATTTGTCCACCATGTCTGTACACCGGATTTTGACCAGCTCGCTGAGAAAAAGAGAAATCGGGGCGCGGTGGTTTGCCCCAACAACCTACAAACGAGCAGAAGGCAGCCAGAGTGAGCATCGCACAGGGTCACCTAAATAGGTTCAAAAGGGAGGGCGACATCTTCCTGAACAGAATTGCCGCAATTGATTAGACTTTTACCCATCAGTTTGAGCCGGAACTGAAATCACAATCAGCGGAACGGAGGCATACAAGTTCCCCGCGCCTTTCAATGTGTCGTCGGCGATAATCCAAAATGAAGAAAACGATGATATTTGCGTTTGATGCCCAAAGTGTTGTGGTCTCTGATCGAGATGGCGTAGCGCAAAATGGCATGCGCAATATTATTGTGACTTTCTGAGGACAAATTTGAGACAGAAAACTCGTCATAATCGCATCAACTTGTTGGAAGAGGGAGCGATATTGCTGCATGATAACGCGTCGTGTCATGGTACAGCATCGGTACGGGAACCTTTGTCGAAATATGTCTGGGAAACTTTATTCGACCCACCATACTGTCCTGATCTCAGCCCACCAGACTTCGATCTTTCCGCAAAGTTAAAAAATGGGCTTAAAGGCATCCACTACGAATCGCTAGACGAAACGTCATTGGATGTGACCTGTGTAACACGGCAGCTGAGAAAACAGGGCGCACTACGGGGTGTCCAGGACCGACCTCACTACTGGCAAGTTGTCATTAGAAGCGGAGAGAAACCATTGAATGTCAAAACGGTAAGTTTTCTGCGTTATTCCACACTTTTCGCAAAAATGGGCAGTGTGCAGAACTATTGTTAGGAATCCTGTATACATTTTTGGAAGGTTTGCCTCATACGTTTTAAAATATTGAGCCTGAACACTCTATATTAAAACATTCTCGTCTTTCGCTCATTTTTTAACACTTTAACCTACATAGAGAGGCTCGCTTGGTTTAATTTCTATTACTTATTTCTAAAAAAATATGCAATTAATTCCACTAAACTCTTATTTTCTCTTATTAAGAAGTGTTCTGTTAAATAAGTTCGACGATGATAAATCATGTGAAAGATAACCATTGTGTTCTATATTTATTTCAAAACCTTTGTGGGTAAAACATTTCTTTAAATAATTCTCTAGCATTCCTATCTTATTTTAGGATATTTAAAAATATTTCACTAATATAAATTAACCAGAATTTAAATAATAAAATTTCAGTTTCAGTAAAATATTAATATAAGTAACATATAGTAAAAATGACTGACAGTGTTCCAGTGGTACACAAAATTGTTTCTAAGATGAAAAGTGGACGCCATCCACTTGTGCACCTCAATTACAAATAATCCTCAAGTGCTGCTTCGTCAGGACAGTTTTTCGACGGAAATCTGTATTTTGCGTAGGTGAAATAACTTTAAATCCAATCCATATCGTTTCAGGTACATTCACCAACCCGCTTGGCCAGCGTGGTGAGTTACGGCCAAACCCCTCCAAAATGATTCCACACCTTAAATCTTGGCCCTCAGTCTCCGGCAGCTGGAATGTACCTGGCCAAGGCAGCGGCCAGTGCGACATGAAGGCAGAGGGTGCTAAGAATCCCCGGAGGACCGGACTAGGCTGCCATCAGATGCTGACCTTGGCTACGTACAACGGACGCTCCTTATCTTCTGATTCAAGGCTTCTTGAATTGGAAGAGGAACTACAAAGGATCAAGTGGGACATCGTCGGGCTAAGTGAGGTAAGGAGAAAAGGAGAAGATCTCATCGAACTGAAAAGTGGACATCTCTTCTACTATCGTGGGACAGATACTGGCAGAACTAGTGGTGTTGGATTTATAATAAACAAGAAACTGAAGGATAAAGTTGTAGAAGTTGAAAGTTCCTCTGACAGAGCTGCACGACTTGTTATCCAACTCTCGAAAAGATACCAGGCTCAGATTATTCAAACTTATGCACCCACCACAAGTCATCCTGAAGAAGAAATTGAAGAATTTTATGAGGAAATTTGTCATCTAAATAATAAAGGTAAGCAGCACTTGAAAATAATTATGGGAGACTTCAATGCAAAAATAGGGCAACGGCAACAGAATGAAACTTCAGTAGGTAAATTCGGTCACGGCAACAGAAACCAGCGTGGAAATACTCTCGTTGAGTTTGCAGAGGCAGAAGGGTTTTTCATCTTGAACTCCTTCTTCAAGAAAAAGCCACATAGGAAATGGACATGGAGACATCCAAATGGGACGACAAGTGAAATTGATTTTATTATGTGTAACAAAAAATTCGTCATAGAAGACTGCAGTGTGCTAAACAAGTTCAACACAGGTAGTGACCATAGATTGGTGAGATGTAAGATGCACCTCAACACTAAACTTGAACGTGGCAAGCTCATAAGACAAACAAAATCTATTGACATAACCAACCTTATAAAACACCATAATACCTTCAAGTTGGAACTGAAGAACAGGTTCTCTGCTTTAGAAGGCCTAACATTGGAAGAAGTGGACATCTCTGAAGTTAACAGAAAAGTAACCAAAGCTCTTATGGAAACAGCAACAAAATTAGCTGGGTCTAAGAACAAGTTGCATGTAAACAAATTATCAGGAAAAACGAAAATGTTGATGCAAAAAAGAAGAGAGATGAGGACAACTAAAGAAGATGTGACTTCCAAAGTGGAATATATAGAGCTATGCAAGACAGTAAGAAAAAGTATCACTGAAGACGTAAGAAAATTCAACTGTGAACTAGTGTGGAAAGCAATTGAAAACAACCAAAGCCTAAAGATAGCAAAGGGACATCTCAGTAAGGGAAGAAAACAGATTATGGCACTGAGAAAAGAAGATGGTTCTGTAACAAGAAATAGAGGCGAAATTTTGACAAGAGTGAAAGATTTCTACTCCAAATTATATGAAAGGGATGATACATGCACTCCAGACATCATGAAAGATACCAGTACCAGAGTTCCTCCAGTCCTTCCAGCAGAAGTTGCACATGCAATCAAGAACATGAAGCGGGGAAAAGCTCCAGGAGCAGATGGAATTACTGTAGACATCATACAAGAAGCAAGTGGAGAAATCGAAACAGTACTCGCCCAAATTTTCACTCGATGCCTTAATGAAGGAAAGATTCCTGAGGGTTGGAACACCGCTACAATGATCCTGCTACATAAGAAAGGTGACATTGAGGATCTCGGAAACTACAGACCTATCAGCCTCCTATCAGTAGTTTATAAAATCTTCACTAAAGTTCTTTCACACCGCTTGAAGGTAACACTGGACATGGCTCAACCGAGAGAACAAGCTGGATTCAGGAGTGGCTACAGCACAATAGATCATATCCACGTACTGAGAGAACTAATTGAAAGAGCGAGGGAATATGAACTTCCATTGTGCATGGCTTTTATCGATTATGAAAAAGCCTTTGATTCGGTGAAACCATCAGCAGTTACAATGGCTCTGAAAACCTGCGGTATTGAAGATGCATACATTAATATTATTAATAACATCTATGAAAATGCAAGTGCAAAGATTCGGCTGTTTGAAAATACAACACACGTAAAAATTGGAAAGGGAGTGAGACAAGGTGACACCATATCTCCGAAGCTCTTTAAAGCCACATTGGAGGGTGTTTTTCAGTCGCTGAGCTGGGAAAACAAGGGGATAAAGATTAATGGAGATTATCTAACTCCACCTTCGTTTTGCTGATGACGTAGTCATTTTTGCAACTACCCCATCAGAGCTACAGAGTATGATCCAAGAACTTGCTGACAAGAGTAAAGAAGTGGGATTAAAAATGAACTTTCAGAAGACAAAAGTGATGTACAATGCTTTTACAAGAAATGAAGATTTATCGATTGATGGACAAAAGCTGGAGATAACAGACACGTACGTTTATCTTGGCCAGCAGATATCAAGTGAGGGTCACATTGGTGAAGAAATTAATCGGCGTACAAAACTTGCCTGGAGAGCTTTTGGAAGAAACAGCATAATTTTCAAGAGCAATATGCCATTATGTCTTAAAAGAAAAGTGTTTGATCAATGCATCCTTCCAGTGCTTACGTATGGTGCAGAGACGTGGACCTTAACTAAAAGAGACATACAAAGGCTGCAGACAACTCAAAGCAGCATGGAGAGGTGCATGCTTGGTGTAACCAGGAGAGATAAGAAGAGGAACTCGTGGATCCGAAAAATGACAAGAGCGGAAGACATAATGATCAGAGTTAAATCCCTGAAATGGCAATGGGCTGGACATACTGCCAGAAGGACAGATCATCGATGGACAGCCGAAATTTTAGATTGGATTCCAAGGGACAGGAAAAGACCCAGAAGAAGACCACATGGGAGATGGGTGGATGAAATTCGAAAGTATGAAGGGATGACATGGAGGAGACTGGCACAAGACAGACCGTTGTGGAGGAAACTTGGGGAGACCTTCGTCCAGCAGTGGATTGATAATGGTTGACAATGATGATGATGATGACATAGAAAACAATTTTTAACAAGTTTCGTGAAGAATCACTGCCGCAAATGGTTCAAAAAGTGACATGAGTGTTGGAAATGACAAAAATCAATCATGAATAAAGTCTTCGCTGGCGTTTCGAAAGACATAATTGGGTGATTTATCACTGAAACACTTAAAAGTGAAAAATGGAATTCAGAAATTTCTGCTACAGGGCGAAAAGGGACATTTTAGTGCTGCATCTATGAGAATGAAAGAAACTATTCGGGTTGCATTGTTTGAATTGTTACAATATACAGCATATGTCTGTCTTTAACAAGACGCAAACTAATCATTGAGTACAACGCAAATGTCACGTATTTACGGTGCACCAAGGTGCCATTACATTCTTCGAGTTTCTCTTCGACACAGAAGATTTGTTTCGATACCTGAATTGAAAAATTCGAGTCTGTACATTACAGCTAAGATTCATTACTTCAAAAAAGAAAAGGCACATTCTATTGGTTTCCGTTTCTGATTTCAAATATCTGCTTCCATGCGATGTACATATAGACTGTGTAAGTGTTGCCTAACGTCTTTTCATGAATATTTGAAAGCAGTTATTTCCAAAGTAAAATCCTATAGTCCTGAGTCCGACTTTTTATTCACACTAAATAAAAATGGTGTTTTTGTGTTCTTTTGTTCCTTTAAATAAGGAATACATTCGGGTTTTCCCGCAGCGAGAAAGTATCGGGGCATCGCCAAAACTCTGAGGTTTCAAATATTTTCTTCTTCTGTTCTACGAGAAATAAAATTTCGTATTTTGTAGAATTAACCACGATCGGAATTACAAAGTTGCCTCTGCGTCATTCCAACAGTGGTATGGAATAAATAAATTAATAAATAGTGATTTAGAGCCCAGACGAAATTAAAAGCTACACTGCTGGACAATTGCTAAGGACGGATCATAAACGGCTATATAGCGCATAAAAAAGTAAGTGTGGTTGGATGCCAAGTGAAATAAAATAATGTCAGAATGCCAGGACATTACAAGAAAGACAATTTATGGAGCTCTGAAATCCAGAAGGCTTTGGAACGTGTTCAAGGGACAAACAGGCCATTTTGTGCAGAATACGTAAACGTGAAAAAAATGCAATTACCGTCCGCAGGCGTTCCGGCGTAAGATGTCAATACGGGATAGGGCCACCATGGAGGGCGATGCAAGATTCCACACGTCGTGTAATGCTTTGCACAACATTATCAAGCAGCTGTTGTGGTAATTTATCCCATTCCTCTGTCAGTGCACGGATGAGGGTGTCTTTGTTTATTGGAGGGTACTGGCGACCAGCAAGACTCCTCCCCAAAGCATCCCACACATTTTCAATGGGATTCCGATCTGGAGAACGTGCTGGCCATACGAGGCGTTGAATATCCTCGCTCTCAAGACACTCCTGGACAGCGACTGTTCCATGACATGTTGCGTTGTCGTCCATGAAAATGAATCTATCACCGACAGCACCACGGAACATGCGAACATGAGGTAGCAGAACATCATTAATGTATTGTTCGCCAGTTTTAGTCCCAGGTGGAAGCACATAGAGGGACGTACGGCCATTGATCGTGATGCCAGCCCATACCATGACACTACATGTCGGATATCGGTCCCATTCCAGTATGTTTGATGGACAATATGCAGTACCACTATCACGCCAGATCAGTTGTCGTCGACAATCAGACGATAGACTGTATCTACTCTCATCTGAGAAGAGGACAGCAGATCAGTCGTTATCAGTCCAATTGCGATGTTGATGGCACCACTGCAAACGGGCGGTACGGTGACATCTGGACAATGGGATGCACACAACAGGACGGCGGGCGTATAGTCCTCTTTCATGCAAACGTCTGGCGACAGTTTTTCGGGAGATCCGCTTGCCAGTAGCAGCCATAAACTGATTTGCTACCTCACTAGCTGTGCTGCGCCGGTTTCTTTTTGTTGATGGCACTATGTACCTATCTTCTGTAG
The DNA here is from genome assembly GCA_039090855.1 of Macrothele yani. Lineage (NCBI taxonomy): Eukaryota > Metazoa > Arthropoda > Arachnida > Araneae > Macrothelidae > Macrothele > Macrothele yani. The sequence continues at coordinate 19,440,390 of CM077032.1, read as the reverse complement.
GTGTCGTACTGCGAACACGACCTCCCCCGTGACATTTGCTACACTCTCCATTTGTTTGAAACGATTTCCAAAGCTTTGAAACAACACTGTGGCTGACGTCGAACCCCCTGGCAACATCTGTTATTGTTTGCCCTTCTTCAATCTTGCCAATAATACGGTCACGCGTAAAATCATCTAAGTGATGTCGGGAAGACATACTGAAAATTGCAAGTTCGTCAATTGATTCTTTCTCTTTCAACTTTGCGTTTGAACAACAACGGTCATTACGCGTCAAATCCTTTATATCTCTTATCAGCGCCATGACGTCACGAAGAAGTTCGGCAATCCAAAATTTGCATACGCACAACACGTCTTACTGTATTCTGCACTTATGCTAATTTCCACATTTTCCTGCCTTGCATTTTATGGTTGCTATCGTTGCTATTGCCCTCTGTCCTTTGCAATTGTCCGGCAGTGTATTTTGTCATTTTGACCACTTCAGGAAAATTGGGCTGTATTCTCGGAATAACATGTGTGGATATTTTTTTTTGTCAAAGTAAACCCATGCTTCAAATATTTTATGACGGAGCTGCACTGATTGATATTAAATATGTGTCACCAGTCAGGGTAACGACATGCCCAGGAGAAGCTGGTAAATTAGTGAAAGTATTGCATAAATAGGATTTCATCGATTTGATAGAAACATTGGTTTTGAAATCAGACGGTTATCGGCGACCGTACTGCACTTAATGAGGGCACACGCTCGCCTAATCTAACATGAGGACTGAACTACCTGATTATTGCATACACCTGCCATCTTCATTTAAATGTCTAACTACAACATGTTAAACGTCGCATTAACATACTGTGTGTCCTGTAATCTGAGAGAGGAGCTCAATGATTACCAGTTAGCATTGAATGGTGAATTGTAATATACTAAATGAATGATTCAATGGATTTCCAATGTGTCATGATAATTGGCACCAGTGCTACCGGCAACAGCCACAGCCACGTTGTTATCCTCCTGATCGTTGCACGTAAAGCAGTAAAAAATGTTTACCACAAATGGTGCTATTTTCAGCAATCATTGATCGTGCACACTAAAGCAGATGCCGAAATAAATGAGACAAAGGAGAACTTTCGAATTGATCGATTGTCAACAACCTTGCCTATCACAGTCGATTTCAACATTGGTGTAAGGAGGGTTATCTCAGAGAGTGCACCAAATATAGGATTGTTTCGCTAGTTGGCTGTAACGAAAGGACAACCATTTCCCAAATCTCGTTTGACACCTCTGATCCTCGGCGTTACATAGAACGCATAAAACAGAACATACAGTTGCAAATAGATACAGTTTTGAATTAATGCGAACATTTGCGAAGGTGTATCCACATAATACGGTATCATACAGCTGTTCGGATTGCAGAAGTGCGAAATGAAAATCTCTCACCTACGTTTGTGCTTTGGGAAGGTCAACTAGGGAACCATTAGGTCATTCCTACTTTTTATTAATAGATGCGTTCTGTTTGCTTGGGTTGTCTTATAAGCGATCCTCGAAACTTCTGTTATAATATGAGCATCTCAACGTTTCCAATTTTATCAGTTCTCTTGATTTCTTTCAGTCATACACACAACTCATACATCACCGAACAGGGGATGGATAGCATTGAATAGTTACTGGCACTGATGATAATTTTAGTTATAATTTTCCTTACGGGATTTATTTGTCATGTTGTTCCTTCCCAAGATATTGGAGAGATACCTAACCCGTTCCTTTCTTCAATCGCTGAAGGAGTCAGTGTTGTAATACATATGTTTAAGTATCAGTACTTTAGTTCATGGCTAGGAGTTCTCATTCCCGTAGCATGGATGAAGTGCTGCTTTCTATTGGAATCAGAAAACTGTTTGATAGTAGGTTTAACCAAGCAATTACTTGAGTATTGAGGGCGGTTTATTTTTCTCTGTTGAATATATATTAACCCTTTAAGCGGCTCGAACGAAATGATTTGGGGTATTTTGTCCTGGCCGGGAACGGCTCGCGCAAAATAACTCGGGGTATGTTTTTGTGGCTCGTAGCGGCTGGAACGAAATAACTCGGGGTAAAAAAATCTTTGCATTACCCAGCTCGAACGAGTAACCTCGTAACGCCAGCAGTGAACGTTGCGTTCCCCCTTTGCTTTGTTATTCAAACTGCTCGTTTAAGGGCATTGTTGACACTAATCCTTTCTGACTGATTACCTGCTAAAAGGTTTCGGACAATGGCACTGAAACACAGATGTTTCGATGTCATCGCACTTTCTACATTTTTGTCTTGGAAACATAAATTCACGAAATGCGTCGATTAAAACTGAAGGAAAACTGAGTATTTCAGTAATTCTTTCTGTAATCAACTTGGCAAGAAAAACATTATATCCGGCAACACAGTCTTTTAAATTTAAAATATTTAATTAATGCGATTTTGTTCAAAGGAATGGGAAATCCAATGTGAAACTGATTTTTCGGTTTGCAACAGCGACTTAAAAACAATTTAAAGGATATGACATGATTTTTTTACATCACATTTCTCATTAGGTGGTACTGAAAACCAAAATTAAAATTCGAAAATTACTTTATTTTAGGACTTTTCAAAAGTGCTTTGCTATTTTAAATGAAAACATCAGTGATTTGAATTATTAGTGAGAACAGATAGTCAGATACCTATGAGGAATGAAAAGTAGATAAAACACACCAGACACAAAGACGAGTTTCTTTAATTTAACAGGATGAAATAGTAGGTCGGTTGTCGATCAACATGCTTTGTACAAAGACAATTGCAGAAACATTTCCCTCCTCTCTTCTCCCATAAAAATATTTAACATTTCTAGTCTATTTATTTCGCTTTTTCCGAGAGTTTCTTCTGCATCTGCAGCCCCTTTTTCCTTAACAGATCTATGCAATTAAAAGATAAGTTGAGTACTCGGATTTTATTATATATATATATATCACAAGACTCAAAAAATCAATTGAAATCATACAAATGTAACACGATCACTGCAAATCCGCGCATAGCTGCAGGTTTCAAAAGTTAGCAGTATAGCAATATAGATTCAGCCACAAGAAATTTACATTCCCAATACAATACTATCGAAATAAAACCCTAAAAATCCTGAAAAGAGAATCTCTGATTCTCTTTTCGGGATTTTTACGATTTTATTTCGATAATATTGTATTAGGAATATAAATAACTTGTGGTTGACTCTATTGCTGTATACCATCATCATTGTCAACCATTATCAATCCACTGCTGGACGAAAGTCTCCCCAAGTTTCTGCCACAACGGTCTGTCTTGTGCCAGTCTCCTCCATGTTACTCCCGCACATACTTTCGAATTTCATCCACCCATCTCACATGGGATCTTCTTCTGGGTCTTTTCCTGTCCCTTGGAATCCAGTCTAAAATTTCGTCTGTTTATCGATGTTTGGCAATATGTCCAGCCCATTGCCATTAAAGAGATTTTAGTCTGTTCATGATGTTTTCCACTCTTGTCATTTTTCTGATCCACGAGTTCCGCTTCTTATCTCTCCTGGTTACACCAAGCATGAATGTCTCCATACCTCTTTCAGTTGTCTATACATGTATATATAATTTCACAACAGCCTTGTTCGAAGAAACGCAGCAATTTTAATAACTCGTAAGTCTGAACTTGAAGCCAAATATTATCAAGAAGCAGTAACGGACTGAACCTAAAACGCTTAAAACATTCCTATGCTTTGGACTTTTTTACAAAATTAAACTTTTACAGTGGAGTTTTAAGGTGAAGTGTGTTCAAATATACATTCTAAAATTGGTATAGGATACACAGTACATCAACCCTTAGATGATTGCTTCAACAAAAAGGCCTAAGGCCTTTTTACGACGCTTTTCATTAAATGCTTGATATTTCATTCATGTATATGGATGATAATTACCAATAAAAAATTATGCAACACATGAAACTCGTGCAAAGCCTCTAGGCTTTTTCAGCAAAATTTTTGTTACAATCATAATATTTGATATGTTTAAATAAATAGGAAAAGTGATAAATAGATATCAATATATCAATGATCGGATGTTTGAAGCAATGTATCAGTCATCAGGTGTTTGCATCTCCCAAAGTATTCAATGCCACATTGCAAATGTTCTTCAGTCACTGAACTGGGAAAACAAAGAGATAAAGATTAATGGAAATTATTTAATTAATCTCCGTTTTGCTGTAAACGTAGTCATTCTTGGAACTGGCAGTTTAGAACACCAGGGTATGTTCCAAGAACTTGTTGACAAGAGTGAAGAAGTGGAATTAAAAAGGAACTTGCAGAAGAAAAAAAAAACTGATGTACAATGCTAATTTGGAAGATATGATTCCGTTCTTTGGCGTAAATATGACATGGATGGTCAGTCAGATAATATCCGAAAACTTGAAAATTTCGTCATCCTGCAGCGGGAATCGAACCCGTTTCTCCTGATGAATCGAACCCGCGTCACCTGGAGGGAGACGAGATTAGTGGAAGGCATCATGATCAGGGGAAAATCCAAGAAATGGCAATGGGCTGGATATATTGCCAGAGGGACGGACCGTCGATGCACAACCAAAATTTAAGACTGGATTCCACGGTACAAGAAAAGACCCCGAAGGAGCCCGCATGGGAGATGGATAGATGAAATTCGAAAGCATGCGGAGGGACATGGAGTAGACTGGCTCGATCCTGATCGTTGTGGGAGAAATTTAGGGAGACTTTCATCCAGCAGTGGATTGATAATGGTTGACAATGATGACATGGGTGTAGGAGAAGTTTCCGCCGGAGAACTGGTCACCCAGAGAACTGGACACAAAGATATTAAAGGACCGTATAATATTCGTCCATTTTACTGCTCCGAGTAAACATTCCGAGTTATGACTCATAACGACTCTCATAAATTTGTGTTCCTTTTAATTGACATATTTAGTGCATTATAGTGTTGTGGGATATTATTACTATGCGGTTTGTCCCAAAGTGTAAAGTACAAAGAAAAAGAAGAACGACAATCCTGATCTTTCTTTCTTTGATTTAAGGTTTAACGACCACCGTGAGCACCTCGATGGGCTATAAGTAGTCGCCCTTCCCTAATTTAGGGCCACTGGTTTCAGGACAGGAGGAGAGCCACCACCGTAAGACAAAAATCCATGGCTTACCGGAATTCGAACCCGGGCCCTTCACGGACGAACGATCAAGTGCCATCTCGTAGCCCACTGGGGCGGGTTTGTAGGGAAGAAAGAAAATGTTCTACCTCTATGCTTGGTACGTGTTCAAGCATTCGAAAAATTGGCTCCAAAATATTGATAGGTACTGGGCTGATTTTAGAGTGATTATGCACAGAATAACAACGATCCACAGCTGTATCCCTTTCTCGTTTCATCTACCCAGATTGGGAATAAAAAACATGGGACATTTTGAAGTCCACTTACTATTATCCACTTAAGTAAATATCAGCGTTTATCTGGTAGTCACTTTCCACACAAATATAATACTTACAGTAGCATTATAATAGCAACTCGTTATCCTATTGTCTGGAAAAAATACAAAAACTGGCAGTTTCTAATTTGAAAACAAAATAATATAAAAGTAAATTTTGAATTTTTTTTTGTAAATCATGCTATCGATGTTTTTCTTTTTTGTGCCTTGAGAAATGCAGTAACTTTTAAGTTATTACATGCTTGTGAAACACTGTTCTATTCGAATATTAAATATTTTTCAGTATACAGACTCTGCGGTGGCACAGTGGTTAGCGTTGTTACCTCGGTACCTGCTGCGTTCGAGTTCAACTGCATCACCAAAGATTCGTCGAGGTTAATGAGCCTCTATAAGCTGAGACTTTGGGGCAGAGACCATTAACTATAAAATTAACATTAGCATATACCTAGTGCCATATGCATATACCTAGGTATATTTAGCCCTTAGTACAGCATGAAAAGTACCCTGTGGGGTCGCACAAAATCAACTACCATAATGAATCTCCGAAAACTTGAAAGTAGTGCAACTGCTTCCGCACATAGTTCATTTATTCTCGACAATTTCAGAATTGTTAAAATAATTTTCGGTTCGAAAGAGTACGGTTTAACACTTAATACCTCTTATTTCAGAAAGTTTACGTCGACTCCCTACAAATTACAGGGAAACAAAATCTCTGTATTTGGCTCCACTAGAATTTTTCGTACATTAGCTGAGCGGAAAACCCATTACGTATTTTAGCAACCGGAAGAACTTTCAAGGGCTATAAATTAATATTTCAATGTATTTCACTATTCTGCTATTGTTTCAGTTTGTGTCCCACTACACCTCTGCTGCTGTGTAGTGGGCACAGCTGAGCAAATGGAAAGTGCAAGTCAACATTCTAAGGAATATAACGCCTACTCTTCTATCTATCCACTTCCAAACTAATCAGTCCGTTGCTTTTTGACAAAATATTCTTGTTGTTTCATGCTAACAGTTGTGCATTTTGAATTATTAATAATCCAAAACTGTTTTGGGGCCGTACTCTGATATCTACGAAAATCTGGTCAGCTCATTGTCTTGGTATCTATAATAGTTTCATACCCCCTCCCCCTTACATGGTCATACCCCCTCCCCTTACATACGCACACACGTGCACTCACGTATAGAAGGACAGACAGACACAATCGCAAAAATTGTCAAATTGCATTTGGAGGACAATAAAACTTGTATTCCCGTTGAAATATCCAAGTGGAATTTTTTCACCTTTACTGTACTTTACTACACTGGTGTGCAAAAATTAAGGACGAAGAGGGGAAATTAGCATAACAGTGGAACGAGCAGACAAAACGGACCGAAAGACCATATATGCAGCATGACGTAGGGGGGGGATTATCGGAAGGGTATAAACCACACGAGCGGTGTAGACTCAGCAATTCGGTGAACGCTATTGCACACGGTGAAAGCTATTGTACATCGGTTTGAACTACAACGAGTTGCTGCCATCATGTGATATGGCCAACAGGCAATCCAGTTGATGACACCTGGATGACTTTACCCGAGGTCGCGTCATTGGGAAGTTGGAAGAAGGTCGAATTGTGACTATTGTGGCAGAGGAGTTCGGGATCGCTCACAGCATCGTTTCACGAGCTTGGAGAGCATTTAAAACGACAGGGATAGCTGTCTGAGAGCTTAGCAGTGGTCCTCCACGAGCAACCACGCCAGCAAACGAACGGTATATTGTCCTACAGGCGAGAAGAAACAGACGGCAGACAGCGGGAGAAATCGCAAGGCAGATGGAACAGACAACCGGACGTCCGTTATCGCGTTTTACCGTGGCCAGGAGGCCACACAAAGGTTGTTTATTTGAACTACGACCAGTACAGTGTTTGCCATTAACGCTTGCTCATCGGAGACCGCGGTTTCTGTGGTGCCAGGAACACTAGAACTGTATACATCAGCATTGGGGTCTAGTTCTCTTTACGGATGAGAGCCGATTTAGTCTGACGAGCGATTCTAGGCGTATACACATCTGGAGAGAGCAGGGAACACGCATCACACACCTCCAACATCATCGAAGGGGACCGGTTTGGATGTGGCGGAGTTGTCGTTTAAGGCGGTATCATGCTTGGTAGCCGTACTGACCTCCACATCTTCCAAGGAGGTTCAGTCACTGGTGTCCGCTATGGTACCGAGGTTCTCCTGTCTCACGTGAGTCTGTTTAGAGGTGCTGAGAGTCCTAAGTTCCTCTTCATGGACGACAACGCTACATCTCATCGTACAGTGGCTGTCGCAGAGCTGTTGGAGAGTAAAGATATTCAACGCATGGATTGGCCCACAAGGTCTCCGGACCTAAATCCAATCGAACATGTGTGGGACCTTCTCGGAAGATACTTGGCAGCACGTCACCAGTCGCCAGCAACGATTCCGCAGCTGCGATTGGCGCTACAAGAGGAATGGGCCGCGATGCCTCAACAGCTCCTTGACAACCTCGTCCTCAGCATGGACAGACGTTGTAAGTCCTGCAACGCAGTCAGTGGTGATTATATCCGCTGGATTTTTCTTGGAAGCCACCTGTCACATGGACGTTTCTGTCTTCTGTCCAGTTGTGCTCGAAGCTACCTTTTCAATAAAGTGCCTTTGTATCCTTTGGATTCCTTGCTTGGACGGGTTTTCTCACTTGCCCCATATTTTTACATCTTGGGGATCTTATGGTATGATTTGAGTCGATGTGAAGCACTTCTGCACGACGTACATTCGAAAAATGGTCTCGTCCTTAATTTTGGCATGCCAGTGTATATGAAAGTATTTATGAAAAATTGAAATGCATTTATGAGAAAGAGAAGTTCATGAAAAGGCCTAGGGTGGCCTTGAAATTCAGATTTTGCCAAAATATCTAACTTAATACACATTTATGTCTGAAACACAATTCGCTAAAACGACGGAAGAAATACGTTTTGACCGAACAGTCCGCTGTTCAGTTTTGTTAAAAATTGATGATAATTTTGTGTACGAGCAGGAAGAAGGACGCCTCGACTAATAACGCGGATAGTACGAAGTTATGATCTTGTGTTCTTCACATTTTATCCTGTCGGTGGAATGTGCGTCCTGAAAATCAAATGTTGCCGTGTCCGGTACCGATAAAATTTACTATGGAGGAAAACCACCTTCTGTCAGTTTTTTTTTCTAAACGTTTTTAAAGGCACTTCCTTTTGTGTGTATTGGCCATTTTAAGTTATGCCGGTTTGTCAGTTGAAAACTTTAGAAATTTATAATATCGCAAAAATCGGAGCAGATTTTTGCAATGCACTGGGATCTTTGCCGTTAAATTAGCACTATACCTGCGGTAGTTTAGGAGAGAATCTTGTTTATTTTCTCACTGGCGCCTGTCAGCTGTAGACTAAGGTGCTGGCGACACATCTTTCTGTTTACAAACCATGTGTATTATGGATTTAGTTTTCCAAGAGAAGACAGCTTTCACGTCCATCTTAGGTATAACGAACTCTAAAGTACCGACAATAAAGGGTCGGGATATGTGCTAGGTACACGTTCGTGAAGAACAAGAAGCCGGAGGATTAGGGCTTGTAAATCAATTTAACCCCCTGCGTCGGTTACCGTTTGCGAATATAAGTAGAACTAACACAGTTTCACTGCTTTGTCTGGCTGGGGAGAGGGGAGGCGCACACACTAACGAACCCAAATTCTTTCCACAGGATTTAGCCCGAACGAGTACTCCTGTTCTCAATATGTTACTGCACGGCCCGCTGAAACTCTTTGTGTCTTTTCAGGGTTACGAGTAAACGGTCACATTTGCGTTACAAAGTATTTTAGTTTTCTAACTTCAGCGGAGAATCAGTGGAAAAAGCTGAAATGAACAAAAATTGCATACTTCCCAAATGGTAGCTTTTTAAGTCCTGTTAAGAGAAAAATATTTATAATTTTTAGATGTGACAGAAATAGTCTTTTTCAAACCTCCTGTTAAAAAATTCGAATTACTTTCACTTCTCTAGCAGAAAATTCGCGAGAGATGCAACTTTGAACGCTACGGTATGGCAAAGCCAGCCTCATTTTGGGATGATATACCGGACACAGAAAAAAATATCACACAATTTAGGCATTGTAAAATGCTTGCGAAATTTAAAATGAATGAAGAGTATTACTGGTATTTTTATTCCAGAATGCAAAGTCGAATAAAGCTACATACAAATCGCTACGTGCTGTTCTATTGATTCCCTCCCCCGGGGGGGGGGGGGAAGAAAAAATTAAATCATGAGGAAAAGGCACTCAATTTTTTAAACTTCTGTACAGATATTCGGAAAGTAGAAAAATATTTTCAGGCATTTTGAAGACCGAAAAAAATATATATACACCATTTCTTTTCTCTTCATTCAGCACAAGTTTCCTATTAAATATGGCTAAATTCATTGATATAGACTTCCGCACAATTGAAGGGAAAGCAGTTGTTATGATTAATCGAAATATTTCAAGTAATGTAGATGTTTTTGTTGAAGATTTATTTTATATCACATGTATTTACAAATATTTTTCATCAAATATAAGTTTGTAACGTTCTACATGACATACAAACATTCTTATAATTATTTTTATTAGAGAATTATTTTTTATCATATATGTCTTAAATTATTTTTCATTAAAAAGTGAAAATGAGCACTGCGTCCTGTGTCAATCGCACTGTGGTTAACGATGAGATCATCATACGACTGCGAAGCTATTATAATTGAATGCCGTGATGTAAAATAGGACTGAAACTTTGGATCTACAGTTTTCATGAGCAATTGCCACAAATAAGGAGGATTAGTCAGTGTACAATGCTGGCGGGCGGAAACTCAGAGCTTCGACCATGAACTGCACATCCACGACATCCAGCAAATCTCGTTCCCATGTGATCAAATGTTCACACAATAGCACGCACAGAATTTTTTAAATGGGATGGTCCAACAAGAAATCCAACAAACAAAGTGCGGCATGTTATATTCATATTTATTGCATTGTCTAACTAGCTTTCAGAACAAATGAAATCAATCTAAAACTAAAGTACCTATGCTTTTATAACAAAGGACATGACATGCTTCGGAGAAAAAATTCATTCACCGATCGCTTAAAAATGAAGTATATCACTGTTTACTGTTCAGGGAGTCACAAAAATGAGGCGTATTTTCCCCCAAATTTCGATTCAATTATTTTTTGTTCAGCTGAAAATTCGTGCTGCAGGAAATTATGATCATCAATGATCCATACGGCCCCAAGAAGTAGTCGAATGAGCTACAAGTAATGATTTCACCTACAGCTTTGTTTCGTCAGATTGTGCGTATGTGTATGTGTGTGAGGAAGAGAGAGAGAGACTGAGAGAAACCTGTTTATTATATTGTTAAAAAGCAGACACATATAACATCGATGAAAAAGCTAAGTAAAAACAAGATATAATTCTCTTCATATACAGCTTTCCGAACGAATTGTATTGTATAACACTTAATTAATAATCTTTGCTTTTACAATAAAGGATATGACATGCATTCTGAGAGAAAAGTCATTCACTGATAGATTTAAAAAATGAAGTAATTTACCGGTTGCTTAAAATATGAAAAGGCAGATATTCGGAATTTCACAGATTTCTTTTCAGTGAGTCATAAAAATCGGGAGCATTTTTTTTCCTAAATTTCTATTCTATTATCTATTTTTTTCTATTTTTACTAAATTTGAAAAAAAAAACATGTTTCCGTTATTGCTCATTAAACCGTAAATTTGTGCTACAGAAAATTGGACGCTCATTATAGATCCATGAGCTCGGAGAATGGGCTGCAGATAAAGACTGCGCTTGAAGCTTTCTTTAAAATCAAGCCCCGAGGCCTTCATTTTCCTGGATAAAAAGCATAGGTAGTGGTAGAGAATTCTGGGTACTCCAAACACTTCTGGGTATAACTAGAGACACTTACACGAAAGTTTGCAATTGCCATCTAGCTAGTATTAATGCAATAACTAGAGGGAATAAGATAAATTTTTGACCGATATCACAAATTAAACAGCTCGTTTCTGTCTTTTACAGAAACACAGAATGAACGGCATTCCCAATTCAAATAAACCTTAAAATGATTAAAATGTCTTCTGAAGGATTTTCCTTTTTACAACTTGGCCCGTTGCTGCAATAAAGTACTTTGAAGATGTCATTGTTTCCTTCATCTGAGCAATGAAGGACAAGATTTTCATTGGAGAGGACTGCACCTAACGCACTTTCCCCGTTTCTCCACCGAATTACTCAGCAACTGGTCTGTGATCTTCAGGCAGAAGGGTGTGTGCGGGTCTCTTCTCTCCTTAGGTCATAGAACAGAAATAAAGCACTTGATTAGAGGGGTAATCTCCTCTGACAGGTTTGTGTTGCACCCTGCTGAGTGAGAAGGGGTCAGAAATTGGTTTGCTAGGAAAGCGAAATGCCCGCCGAAATGGGAACATTTCAGGTTCAAGGAGAGGGGAGAATTTGGAAAATACTCCCTACAGTTTCCGTGGATTTTTGGCAAAAATATTTTCACGTACACCGGCCGCTTAAAGAGTTAAAAAAATGGGTCTATGTGTGCGATGGTACTAAATTTTCAAAGGTACTGTGTAGAGAAGTATAATTGCTGTAGCGTTTTGCAAATTAAAAGGATTTCTTAAACGTGCGTGACATTTTAAGCATCTTTCTGGTTTTAAGATATTTGCTGTCCTTCTTAGTTATCCACAATTCCATAGCTGGCAGACGTGCATTTCTATTTCTGATTTCTAGTCAAAAATGTTCTGCCTGTTCCAAGAACCTGGATGAAACCTTTCCTTTTCGAATTTTTCCCATTTCCATCAAAGAAAAATGCAATCAACATGTATTTTATTCAATGCGCACTTTTTAATGCTCACGTAAGAAAGTGTGCTACATTTTCCATGATTATCTACTTTCTAAAGTCTGATTTCTTCAATTTTTCCTTTATTTCAAAGTTATTAAAAAATGGTGCTAACTGTATCAGAAAATTCGTATTAACCGTACTACTCCGGTTCATACTTCCATTTAATTAAACAGAGAAATCAAAAATGGCACACAATTTCCTTTTTAATGAGAGAACATTTTCTCCTTTATAATCGGCAAGGAAATACCACTTTCTTTGGTTAGAAATTCGCAATTATAAAGTTGCAAACTTCCGAAGTTTCATGCGACAATGCAAAGACAGGAATATGTACACGTTCAGTTACCTTTTAACATGATACATAATATATTTCAGAATCTCACTGGTGTGTCAAAAAGTGATTCTGAGCAATGCCGGCATTATTTGTGATGCAAAGATTTATAAAGAACAACAGTGACAGCATATGTCCGGGCAAGTTTCTCTAATTTCTTTAAGTGATGCCTCTGTCTCACTGCCCAGAAGTCTAGAAAACAATCTGTAGGTAATTTCTACATTGAAAACATTTATTCGATTATTATAGTTATTGAATTATATATTTATCCAAATTAGGTTTTCTTCATTCTGTAGTTCAGTAGCTGACAGCTTAGATGATATTACTCAGAACTTACTCTGAACGGGTTTCGGCTTTATATTTTCAAAAGAAAGATTTTAGTGAAATCTTCGGAAATGGAAGTTCAATTCTTGGTGTATCTGATGCAAAATACAATAATAATGTTTATATATTTAACATATATATCAGTTATTTATTGAAAATAAGCATGAGATCGGAAGTGCTAAATATAATTTTAACGTGTGTTTGTTGATGCAACGTGAAACTAAAAGAAATGCAAAGTTCTGCTAGGTCACGGAATATACTGTTGTGGAAACACTAAATTTCAGAAAAACAGCAAAGGAAATTTACTCAAATTTCCTATGTGTTCCGAGTGATTTACTAAGTTTCACCTTAGAATAAAAACGTTCTTGGTTTATTTCCTAAAATTTCACTAAAATTTTTGCAGTTTCAGTAAATTATTAGAATAAAAATGTACATACATGTAGAAATTCATTTTTTGCTCCGTAATAATTTGATGTCAGCCTTTTTAGTTCCCGCGAATGAAAATTCGCCGTAACAACTAAATTTTCAATTACGCTGTGCGGAATAGTGATTTAATGTTATTGGTATCGCCAAGCTTTATCATCTTCAGTAATTGTACAGTGTATGATTTGGTTTTAACTGAAATTATACCATATTTCTTACACGTTCTTAATTTTATTGGACATGAAATTGTTAATCCCTCAATAAAATGTTTTATAATAATAATTCGCAAATAATATACATACTTATCGTAGGAGAATTAAAAGTGTCTGAATCTTGTTAAAATCTTGGTTCGAGCTTTGGCTATGTTGCCTGCATTACCCACATCTGTCATTTTTGACACTAATTATACATCTATATTGAAGTATTACATACATTAGTAACTTGAACACTGGGAGAAGCAGTTTGTCTTTAGACAATCCCGATAGGTGTTCGAATATTCGGTCTTCACACATTGTTTCCATAGTAACAATATTTGCATAAAAAAACAGAACACTAGATATGCTGGTAACAGATTTTCTCTGAATACTTCATAGAAATTCAGATTCATTTACGTTCACATGCAGCACCATACTTTCAAAAAAGTGTGCTGATATCCCAGGAGAAATGTCAGACATCTGATAAGAAAATCTCCTGCACCTGAGTGCTATAGGTTGTTTCAGTTGTGAAATGATCGTCAACTGACGACGTAATTTGAAGTTCGCGATACTACTTGCGGAAAATGCTACAAAACAATTGTTTAAAGCAGTGTTATTCAACCATTTTTGCTTGCGTACCTCACAATACAAATTTTCTAAACGTTCTACCCCAATAGTTTGCAAATTTATGAATTGCAAAATGGAATTATTCAATACTAAAAATGCATATGGATTGTCAAACAATATTTTTTAATATCACAAATATATGTGAATTGGGAAAAGACAATGCTTATTATGTATCATACAAATCATACGACAATATTAAACTTATTATGAAATATCCATTTAGTGAGAAGGCTGGGCTTGTGTTTTCGAAGCTAGAAATTCCGTTCGTCGGGGAATTTTCATTAGCGGAAGCATGAGGCCTAGCTCTGGATCGAAGCAATTATACTCCTTTAATTCGATTGGTGTTAATGCAGAGAAACCTTGTTCACATAAGTAAGTCGATGGAATGGAAGAAGCTTTGAAATAACAAGGTCACTTAACTCCATAAATTCTTTTCGGCCTGCTGTCCAAAATCGTGGATTGACAGGTTCTCGAACATTTCAATAAAGTGTTCTTTTAAATCGATCGAAAGGTCAAGTGCAGTTCATTCAAGGATATTAAAGGGATTTGTTACCCAGTCGTGTGTTTCGGTCTCATTCTCAATCAGTGGAAAGTATTTCAGGACTTCTGCACTCAGCCGGACCAAGTGGTATTTAACATTTCCACCATACGGTATCACTAAGAGCGACTCCATTTTGTTCAGTAAATTCATAGAAAACCACGGTATTTCCACGACTATACAATTTAATCCAAACAGAAGTTTGGTTATAAAACCCTTTGATCTTGCTGTGTGTCTGAAAGGCATTTAGATCAAACCATATGAGCCATACGTTGAGTTCATTTAGTTTGTTGAAAATATCCGCCAATTCATTTAATTGGCAAAACCAGTCTTCGTTTTCCAAATATGTGACCAGTTCAGATTTCAGTTATGAGAGAATAAACATTACTTTGTCTTCAATTCAAACACTCCGGCTAAAACTCGTCCTCTTGACAACCATCAAAACTGTGTGTAACAGTAGTTGCGTATGAACAGATCCCATAGCCTAGCAAATGTTCTTAAGAAAACAGGAATTGAACGCTCGGGATTTGCTCAAATTGACTACTTTTACGGGACTATTCCATGTTTCATTCAACTTACGAGTCATGTGTTTTTGCAATCGAACTGTGTATATGTATAATGCAGTGTTGCCAACTGATATGGGAGATAACTGAGCGAAATCGCTCAACGAGACCAATCTTTTGTTCTGTCATTGAAGCGGGCCCATTCGTATATATAATGACGTATTATTCCCATTGTAAACCTAATTGAAGCCTCATGAAACTTTCAGGGTTTAGAAAAAATATCTTCTTCCTTCGTATGCTGTTGTACTATTTTACATCTGATTATACTGTACTTTTAATTAATGAAGCCTTTCAGAACATCAAAATAAAGAACGGACACAAATAGCTGGGATGCATTGTAAATGTCCGTTGTCTTATCAATTTGGATAACAAATATTTTGCTAAATTTCATTTTTTTCGCAGTTTGTTCAACCAAATCTTGGGCCATTTCATGAATTCGGCGACCAATATTTGTATCAGAATTCGAAATCATATTTATTGTGTTTGCAGATTTAGTACGCAAACTTTTAGTAGCTGTAATTAAGTCACAGGAATTATAAGAGACTCTACTGCTGTATGCATTTTTTTGTATTTTCCACTCTTAACAATGCCAGTTCGTATGATATCTCCAAAACCACCATTGATGATTGTGCAAGATTGTGAATTACATCTTAGTGTTCTGCTTACACTGGTACTTTCCCATTCTATAAAATCAACGGGCTTACCCATAATCTCACCATGATCGGTAATAAGTGCCGTTGTAGGTTTCACTGGCTAAGAGATGGTTTCAGTCGTTGTTATTTTATAAAGTTTGTTCGCAAATTACATATAGTGGGAGAGTATGTCACACACATATTTGAAATAAATCCGTATTTAATGTTAGATTTGTCACAGTAGCGGCACTTCTCCTTATTATCTACTTTAATAGTTTCGGAAATTTTGGTTTAGTCCGTTGTATGGAACACACATCACCACTATTTGCATCAGAATAACAAGCCGGCACAAAACTGATAAGCGGCAAGATTTCTCAGATTCAACATAATCACACTTGCACATCCTATCCTCACCTTCGCGCTTTCTATTTACAATGAATATCTCCATGGGAATCGAAAACATTATTAAAGGTATAATAAGTAATTGAGGGCAATATTTTGGTCCGCGCTCCAAAACTTTCACTTGTTCTTCCGTCATTTGTACTGTTGATTTATTTACGAAAGGGACTTTAAAATTATTGGTTTGAATCTCAGTTGATCGAAGAATTTCCAGCTTTTTCCTATGTTTTTTACCCAAAATCTCTTTCTCTGTTTAAATTAGGATGTTAACTTTTCGGAGAAGTATGGCAAATGAAATGGATGGAACTATAGTCTCTAACGCCTGGTAATGTCTGAAAGATCTGTAATGTAAATTCATTACCAGAATTATTTTTTCCCTCAGTAGGTGCAACAGTGTTCTTTGAATTAGCTCTTTCTTACGTCGCTGGAACCAGTCGTCATTGAACACAGATTTAATCAGTGTTCAATGACGACTATTATTAAAGGTACTTACAATAGAAGAAAGAAATTTCAGACTGTTGCAGCTCTAATCTACCTCCTTAGTGAGAAAGTCGTGAGACAACACACTGATTGAAAAGGGGGATGCACTGAAGGTTACGTGCGAGCTTCGATTGACTTAAGATCAAAGAAGTTAGTCGGTCATTGGATTCTCAACCGGTAAGACGAGATTTTTGACCCATTCCGTCTTCGCCTTTCTTTCACTTTCAGCTTCCCTTACGGTGGGGTGAAGTGAGGCTCCCACTTATCTGTCTATGATTCTTTCCGGTACTTCCTGAATTACGCCATTTGTAATTTAAAAGGGCACATTGGACACACAGTCAGTAATGACTCAATCTCATTACACAAGTCAAGTTCTCACAATTCACTTATCCAGACGTTGATAACTCATGTCCTATCATCTGTTTGCATCTAAGTCTTTCTTTTCCAGTATCACGACTGAGTTTTCATAAAAATTGAAATGATAAATAAAATCTAGGAATATTAACAATTAAATTGAATGTTTTTCGTGTACCCCTTAGGATGGGTTCATGTACCTGTGGGGTGGATAGCAGTGACCTACATTAAAGTCTTTATAAAGAGAAGTTCTGCAGCGGAGAATGTCACTCATTAATTTGAAATATAGCAGGGTGATTTTTTTTTCAAATTAGTGAATACCTACTTTCTTCTCTTGAAATGCCCTTAACAGCAATAACCGTTCAGGCGTTTTTCAACATGCAACGCATCTTATGATTTGGAAAAATGTCTCAATTACAAATTAAATTAATTTAAGTTTTCATTTCTAAACTGGTTGCAAAAATATTCAAAATTATTTCACTGACTTAAAATATATTAGAACATTTCAGAAATGAGACATATTCGTCGTAGACATTTGCATAAAAAATGCTTCTTACGAAAAGTGGCAGATGTTTCAAATCACAATTGTTGTGTCCTACATATATAAATTTATAAACTTGTACTTCTTCTGTCTTATCACATAAAGATATATTTTTCCAATATTTTTTGTGGATCATTCTCAGAAAGCGAACTGGTATTTATAAAAAGAATATCTGAAAAACATATTTCCCCATATCTGGAATCTACAGTAACGACACGTAAACATTCATGCAAAAGTATAAATGTAATAATTAAAAGAACTCTTCATTACCGTGGCTATGAAGAAAACAGGATGATTTTGACTCAGATCAGATCATAAGAAGTAAATTTTAGGAAGGAAGTTACTGACCACAGGTCTTAAACAACCCTTAGAAATTGGGAGCTAGGCGATTTGGGCTTAAGTGCCCAATAGGAAAGTGACACTGAAGCGAGGTAGGAAGGGGGAGGAAAACGCCCTTATATATTACCGGGGGGGGCTAGTACCTGGGTTACGACAACGTAACGTGCCCGTACGACGCACGGAGGGTGTTTAGTGGTTCAAACATTCGTACCTGCCCAGAATCGAATCTGAGGTTATCTCCATGGTAGTCACGAACGCTGACTACTAGGTCACGCACGACCCATAATTTTGACTCAAATTTATAGGATGACATATATACTACATTCGGCAGTCACGGACGATTTTCTTTTATTTTTCACTACAAACGCTTAATAATATTACAGAATAATACAAAACAGATGCGGGTCACCATATGAAACAGCAGTACCTGGTTGTAAGCAACTGATAGGCTTCTTCCTATCAGGTAACGAGTAAATCTCTCAATATAAAGTCGTTCTTATAAACAAAGCTAATTAAGAAAGATATGACCTTAACAGATAGTTTTGCTTATGTTGTTCTTTCCGTTAAATTATATTTGAAAGAATTTTTTGAAGCTCTTCCAGAAGAAGTATAACAGAAGTTTACCCATTCAGAATTCCTGCTTGAAAGGAAACGTCAACTCTCACTAATATCTCCTGCCCTGATTAAACAAATAAGATTCCGTGAAACACATAAACAGTGAAATATGTGCAAAATACATTCAAGGACTGATTTTCAGTGTAGATATTTTTCCTTCTCACAAAAATTTTAAATACTGAGACATTGTGGGACACTATGCAAATGCATCTTGTTGCATGAAAGGTTAGATTTCCTGTTAGCAGCTTTGAAGAAAAAACAGTGTTCCTCAGATTCGTGCTGGTCTTTGCAGAAGAACAGGATATGTCATAAGTATATTACGCCATCTATCATCTCGTTGTTTTAACAAATAAGATATCAACAACAGGTGTAAGGCAGCAGAAAACGCATGATAGAATCGTTAGGTTTGAAATGATTCTAATGACAATTTTTTCGAGCATTCAATTTTGCAATGTACGCGCACTTTGGGTGAAGGAAGAGAGCCAGTGTCGTAAGACAAACACAACATCCATGCATCGCCGGGATTCGAACCCGGACCCCTTTCGGAAGAATGATCAGAGGCCATCGCTTAGACCACTGCGCTACCGGGGCGGTAATTTTGTTTTCAACGGTTTCCTGTATGTATAGACTACAGAGCGTAGGATGCCTAGTGCGGTAGAAACACTTCAGGCCTAGTTCGTCAAGAAGAGGAAAATCTGTTATGATTTCATGGAATGTATTAAATCCATTACGGTAGGTATGAAACACCATAAACACCTTGAGTCTCAATATTTTTTCACTTAGCCTCAAATGTCTCGTAGAATGACAAAGAGAAATTCTCGGGAACTGTATTGACACCTTCGGAAATCAAACATCAGGTGCAATGGCAGTTCTCAGATGTATGGTGGAGATGGTTTATCCACCCTACAGTGTAAATACCAGGGTTTCTTTAAAGGTCACATAAAAGGTTTTACACACACCGAGTAATCATATTTAAAAAAAATTGTTCGAATGTGTACTACCATATTATTAATTATATATTACGCGTATAATCTTAAAAAAACTTTAAATTTAAGTTACGCTGATTGTAAACTGGTGATGATAATAAGCGCCTTTAAAAAATTAACCTTTTGCTGCACTTCGAATTTTAAAACAATAGCGTCGTCATTGTTAACAGAGATTGCATATTTGATAAATTACAAGAAATCAGCATAAACATGATAGGGTAACGCAATACCTAAACGGATATTTTTTTCGTAAAGAAGTTTCTTTTTCACTAAGTAGATCAATCAAGAATTTTTTATTTAAACAAAAGAACACTTTACGAAGCTAGAAGGCGATGTGATTTGATCTCGCGATGTAGGAAGCTCAGTGAGTAACGCACGTCTAGTCTAAGGAACCTAACTACGAAAGTATGGTCATGCAGAAGAACCTTAAATTTTTTTTTTTTTGTTCCATTCAAAGTAAGAGAAAGCATTTAAAAATTACAATTGTTCATTTGAATGAGAGGATCTTTCCCTTCTCAGACAGCTGGATTAATTCCTGAATCGCGACTTTTCGGAACTTAATTTCTATTCGGGATCAACTGTACGGGTGCGTATTATGCGGATTTTTTTTCATTAAATACACGGTTTCTGATTTGTGAGCCAACGCGGATAATATAAAAATTTATTTTTTCTTTTTCTGAATTTTCACGTCTGGACATTAAATGAAGAAATATAAGGTAATATGAATTCAGATAAATCTGGTTAATAATGATCACTCCTCTGAAGTGCAAACAGACGACAAAGTTTATGAACAATTAAAGCCAAATATACCTTATAAATTTGTTTCCGTGAGCCTGTTCACATACTAATTCTTCTTGCACTTCATTGATTTTTGTAACGTCAGGGCAAAATATTCGTGCAAACCGCGAACCCTGAAACTCTTTCACAAAGATATTATTTTTTAGCAGGTGCGATCGAATGCTTGTAATATTGATACAAAACTCTGCTACTTCCGGATTATCAATAAGTATTTGTTTCTTTGTAACTAATCATTCATTTCTGATGCAGAATTTTGTATCTGATACTAGTGCAAAATACACTCATACAGGTTTTTTTCTTTAATTTTAACCTTTTGTACGAGGGTATTGATTAATCAAATGATCATTTAAATGCCTTACAGGAATTGTTCTTTCTGTTATGACTTTATCACAAACTAGGCAACGCATTTCAATCTGTTTCCAGGAACTTTCACAGACACATTTTTGGTAAACAAGTAATGTTTGTTAAAAAGCAGTAATCACATTTGTGGTCATGGAATCACGAGAAAAAATATCAAGCCTGAAAAAATAGCGTGAGGAAATATTCAATTCCTTTGAACGAAAGCCAGATTTGTTAAGCCCTACACTTTGGTGATGAAACAAATTATACCACAAAAGCAAATGCTTGTATTTTGCCGCCAGTTTAGAAAAAAATTAGCAACCCACCTTGAGAAACCCATTTCTTTACGGCGCTATTCCCAAAGTTCTGAAAGATGTCTTTTTTGTCTGTAGGAATGGCGAATAAACTCTTCAAAAGCAAGACACGAAGAAAGACTTTTGAAATTTGTTCCTATTGTTTTTCTGAAAATGTCTCTTACACGTATTTATTCATAAAACACTGACGACAGTTTTTAATAAATACGTATGCTCATCCTATGACACGTTGTCAAACATGATTGTTTGGTATACAAATCATACACGATATTCCCGGATAAAGTTTAACTTGGCAGGAAGTTAGAGGTGCATATAATAATCATATCATCGGCATCATCATTGTCAACCATTATCAATCCACTGCTGGACGAAGGTCTCCCCAAGTTTCCTCCACAACGGTCTGTCTTGTGCCAGTCTCCTCCATGTCACTCCTGCATACTTTCAAATTTTATCCACCCATCTCCCATGTGGTCTTCTTCTGGGTCTTTTCCTGTCCTTTCGAATCCAATCTAAAATTTCGGTTGTCCATCTGGAAGTATGTCCAGCCCATTGCCATTTCAGGGATTTAACTCTGATCATGATGTCTTCCACTCTTGTCATTTTTCGGATACACGAGTTTTTCTTCTTATCTCACCTGGTTACACCAAGCATGCACCTCTCCATGCTACTTTGAGTTGTCTGCAGCCTTGGTATGTCTCTTTTAGTTAAGGTCCACGTCTTTGCACCATACGTAAGCACTTAAAGAATGCATTGATCAAACACTTTTTTTTAAGACATAATAGCATATTGCTCTTGAAAATTATGCTGTTTCTTCCAAAAGCTCTCCAGGCAAGTTTTGTACGCCGATTAATTTCTTTATCAATGTGACCCTCACTTGATATCTGCTGTCCAAGATAAACGTACGTGCCTGTTATCTCCAGCTTTTTTCCATCGATCGATAAATCTTCATTTCTTGTAAAAGCATTGAACATCACTTCTGTTTTCTGAAAGATCATTTTTAATCCCACTTCTTTACTCTTGTCAGCAAGTTCCTTGATCATAATCTGCAGCTCTGATGGGGTAGTTGCAAAAATGACTACGTCATCAGCTAAACGAAGGTGGGTTAGATAATCTCCATTAATCTTTATTCCCCTTGTTTTCCCAGCTCAGCGACTGAAAGACACCCTACAATGTAGCATTAAAGAGTTTCGGAGATATGGTGTCAACTTGTCTCACTCCCTTTATAATTTTTATGTGTGTTGTATTTTCAAACAGCCGAATCTTTGCACTTGGATTTTCATAGATGTTATTAATAATATTAATGTATGCATCTTCAAAACCGCAGGATTTCAGAGCCATTGTAAGCGCTGATGGTTTCACCGAATCAAAGGCTTTTTCATAATCGATAAAATCCATGCACAATGGAAGTTCATATTCCCTCGCTCTTTCAATTAGTTCTCTCAGTACGTGGATATGATCTAATGCGCTGTAGCCACTCCTGAATCCAGCTTGTTCTCTCGGTTGAGCCATGTCCAGTGTTACCTTCATGCGGTGTGAAAGAACTTTAGTGAATATTTTATAAACCACTGATAGGAGGCTGATAGGTCTGTAGTTCCTGAGATCCTCAATGTCACCTTTTTTATGTAGCAGGATCATTGTAGCGGTGTTCCAATCCTCGGGAATCTTCCCTTTATTAAGGCATCGAGTGAAAATTTGGGCGAGTACTGTTTCGATTTCTCCACTTGCTTCTTGTATGATGTCTACAGTAAATCCATCTTCTCCTGGAACTTTCCCCCGCTTCATGTTCTTGATTGCATGTGCAACTTCTGCTGCAAGGACTGGAGGAACTCTGGTACTGGTATCTTTCATGATGTCTGGAGTGCATGTATCATCCCTTTCATATAATTTGGAGTAGAAATCTTTCACTTTTGTCAAAATATCGCCTCTATTTCTTGTTAAAGAACCATCTTCTTTTCTCAGTGCCATAATCTGTTTTCTTCCCTTACTGAGATGTCCCTTTGCTATCTTTAGGCTTTGGATGCTTTCAATTGCTTTCCTCACTAGTTCACAGTTGAATTTTCTTACGTCTTCAGTGATACTTTTTCTTTCTGTTTTGCATAGCTCTGTATATTCCACTTTGGAAGTCACATTTTCTTTAGCTGTACTCATCTCTCTTCTTTTTTGCATCAACATTTTGGTTTTTCCTGATAATTTGTTCACATGCAACTTGTTCTTAGACCCAGCTAATTTTGTTGCTGTTTCCATAAGAGCTTTGGTTACTTTTCTGTTAACTTCAGAAATATCCACTTCCTTCTAAAGCAGAGAATCTGTTCTTCAGTTCCAACTTGAAGGTATTATTGTGTTATTTAAGGTTGGTTATGTCAATATTTGTCTTATGAGCTTGCCACGTTCAAGTTTAGTGTTGAGGTGCATCTTACATCTCACCAATCTATGGTCACTACTTGTGTTGAACTTGTTTAGCACACTGCAGTCTTCTATAACGAATTTTTTGTTACACATAATAAAATCAATTTCACTTGTCGTCCCATTTGGATATCTCCATGTCCATTTCTTGTGTGGCTTTTTCTTGAAGAAGGAGTTCAAGATGAAAAACCCTTCGGCCTCTGCAAACTCAACGAGAGTATTTCCCCGCTGGTTTCTGTTGCCGTGACCGAATTTACCTACTGAAGTTTCATTCTGTTGCCGTTGCCCTATTTTTGCATTGAAATCTCCCATAATTATGTTCAAGTGCTGCTTACATTTATTATTTAGATGACGAATTTCCTCATAAAATTCTTCAATTTCTTCTTCAGGATGACTTGTGGTGGGTGCATAAGTTTGAATAATCTGAGCCTGGTATCTTTTCGAGAGTTGGATAACGAGTCGTGCAGCTCTGTCAGAGGAACTTTCAACTTCTACAATTTTATCCCTCAGTTTCTTGTTTATTATAAATCCAACACCACTAGTTCTGCCAGTATCTGTCCCATGATTGTAGAAGAGATGTCCACTTTTCAGTTCAATGAGAACTTCTCATTTTCTCCTTACCTCACTTAGCCCGACGATGTCTCACTTGATCGTTTGTAGTTCCTCTTTCAATTCAAGAAACCTTGAATCAGAAGATAGGGAGCGTCCGTTATACGTAGCCGAGGTCAGCATCAGATGGCAGCCTAGTCCGGTCCTCCTGGGATTCTTAGCACCCTCTGCCTTCACGTCGCACTGACCGCTGCCTTGGCCAGGTACATTCCAGCTGCCGGAGATTGAGGGCCAAGATTCAAGTTGTGGAATCATTTTGGAGGGGTTTGGCCGTAACTCACCACGCTGGCCAAGCAGGTTGGTGAGTGTGGGATAACATTTCCTCTAATCCCGATATTATAGTTATACCGCTATTGGCGGTCGTCAGAGCCCCTTTAGTGGGAACAGGATGCACCACGGGAAGGCGGGGTTGACATTTGTCAAGGAGAGAGGCTGTGATGTTACGCATCACCTGACCTTACATCCCTCATAATCATATACTGGGTGTTTATGTTCTGTATTTGGAAGAAAAAGGACCTATAGACCTTATCCACTCTAGAACAGTTTCGAGTTGCAAATTTTTTTATTTTCAAATTAGACTAGAATTTTCTTTGAATTAAAGCATAATATCTTGGTATAATGAAAAAGTCTGGGATTTTAATTTTCAATTAATATGAAGTGACATTTTTTTGTAATTTATTATGAGGTAATTTAAGTGAGTAGCAGAAGTTGTTTAGATTTTAGACCGAGACCTTAGCATTAAAAACGTATTGAAACCGAGTATACAGATGGTTCATAGATTTTAAAATTAGATACAAAGAGCATTCAACGTATCATAAGGAAGAGTTCTTTTTTTATACCAGGACTGCGGCGTAAAGTATGATGACGTATTTTTTATATCAGATACTTCTTCTACCATAACTTCGAATCAAAGTACAGGTGTGTAGACATAAGCGTTGCATCGAGTAGGAACGATTTGGAAAGAAATATCATGTCGTTCGAAAAATAATGGCCGATTTTTTGAGGTGAAATGCGTAGTAAATGTATCCTTCTCAATAAAAAGAGCCCGTACATGATCGCATTGTAGCATGTGACAAAAAGTGGGTGCCACACGAGAACCGTATTTTAGTGCACATCATCACAGACATTCTGCACTTTTTCGGCATGGACGTTTACGTCCACAGCCCGATTACACTTTCAAAACAACAATGTCGTAAAAATTCAGGTAAAAAAAGTTGTGCTTTAGTGTCTTACAAGAATATCTGTTTTTTAAACAGTATGACTTTTGGTGTGAATAGATTGCCAATCCTGTTCAAATGTGAAAACAAAATAGGTATTAAAATATTCCAGTGCAAATCCGTAAATGTTACAAACTAATCGACCACACAGCGATCTCTGTGATATCCCAAGTAATTCTACATATTAAGTTGGCATAATAGCGTTGTCTCCTTTTTAGCGAACCTACAGCTTGATCAAATTGGTATTCCAGAAATTATCAGTAAATAAAATGGCACCATATAAGGACTGCTATGATGTTGATCCTTCAATTGATGTAGAAGAATTGTTTTCTTGAAGTGATCTATGCATGCAATACAAATTGCTGCTACAGATCAAGTTGCTGATTCGCTAAAAGCCTTCTGCAACGCATTAATAGATCCTTTATTCCAAATAATCATTCGTATAGTTTCTAAATAAACAATTTACTTGTAGATTTCCTGTTTTTACCCGATGTAGTAAATCTAAGTCGTAATCAAATGAACGTGCCAAAATTATCTCGATTACCATAAACAAGCGGTTAAGAGATCTTCCAGCGATAGATTATTCGAGTGACCCGGCAAGCGAGAGATTAGTAAATAACAAGAAAATTATTCCGATAACATCTCGAGTAGTTACCGAGAAGAGATGAGCAATTTGCAGAAGAGAATTCAGAAGGTGATTAATTTATATTTTGCAATCTTTCAATGCGCTCTTTGTATCGCGACAATATAGGATCAATCAACCGTTTTCTCGAGATGTGTCTTTTTTATCATTCGAATGATTTTGACCTAATCGAATGTTTCGAGATATTTCTATAATCGAATAAATCCATTATTCCACTCGAATATGTACATCACTGGTAATAAGTGAGAAAATTAAAAGCAGAACGGCATCGGCACAACTAGGTTACGCTGTCAACATCTGGGCATCTGGAACACAGTATTGGTGTAGTCTTGACAACAAGAGTACCTGTAAATCCTACAAATTCCTGCACTAGAGATCCTGCTATTATACCGATTGCCTTATCACAGGCTTCAAGATAGGTATACGAACGACAGATTCGTCTCAGTCGCATCCCGAATTAAAAGCATCAGGATATAACAACTGTCAGCGAAATTTATTTAGTATGGTGAAAAATGTCGCAGCACAGGGTCTGATGGAGTAAGAGGTGTTACAAACACTTTTGGTCGGCACATTGCGTGCTAAGCGTTTGCAGTTCGAAAGTCCTAGAAATCTGTCACTCGACGATGTGAGTAGCCAGACTGGATATACTAGTATCGACAACGACATTGAAGGACCGATCAGATGAGGCAGGTTTGTGACCTGTCCAGCTTTCTCCACGAATTGCAGTCACGCACGATTTGAGTGGTGCCACACCATTCAGAAAGGGGCGGTGATGCCGTGCTCACGTGACTTACTGTCTTTCAATCTTTCAAACAGTGATAGCCATAATGCTTCCTAACAGCCATTTCTGGTTTGCAAGCATAATTCCCAAGATATTTCAGCTGTACGCCGACCATGTGCATCAGCCCGTTTTGTTCCGGTATATCGGTTCAATCCGTGACGTCCAGTTTCAACAAAATGACTACTTCTGGAAAACTGCCAAAATCAGAAGCCGATTTCTCCACGCTGGAGTTTTATTCCTAGGCTGTAGCGCACACAAGAGATTTCCATTAGATATGTGAGACGTCATTAGAAATCAACTAAGATCCACGGCGAGATAATTTTGCTCTTGATATACCTACCACGTTACCCGGTTCCCATTCGCTGTTGCGGGCAATTATTTACTCACTGGTCATTATTTTTTAATAATTTTCTTATACGCCCCAAGCGGGGTTTCATCAGTATAGAACGACTAATTCGGAATGCTTCGTTTTTTAGAGCAATGGTGGATAATGCTGGTTTTGTGTTATTATCTGAACTTGATTCTGTCGTAAGTGGTACAAGTGATTACATAAGAAATGTGTTCGTATGATATGTTCAAACATATATTGATATATGTATAGCTCATAAACAATTGTTAGTACCATTTTATTTTGAAAGTAAAATTCATATATTGTATATGGAAACTAGATTTAATTTAAAATTTGGAGACGATTTCCAACCTCTTTTACGTGTGAGGAGCACACTAGTATTTGAAGACCGACGAGGAACAAATGGAGGAACATACTCTCAGTTATCTCATTGGCCAGGATGAAAAACGCGAGCAACCAATTGCCGTGTGTGAGGTGTGATCATAGAATCCCAGCAGAGCAATAGCGCATTTTTGGCGGGTAGAATTATGCTTGTTTTGATTGATATTTAGCGGGTTCCATTTTCATATTTCGCGGTGACCATGAATACTGCGAACGGATTCATCTGTTCAATTTGTGGTCGCTCATACGGGCTGAAAAATAACTTAAAGGAGCATGTTAAAATATTTCATCCTTATGTTTCCATTATACCTGAACCACGTATTGCAAAGAGATTGGCATGCAGCTACTGTCATTCACTGTGTAAAAACTTTAATATACAAGTGAATGACATCCATTTGCAAAATGTCACAAATATCCACGTAGACCACAGAGGAAAAGAAAACGAGAGCACACGAAGAAATTTCTCAAACCCAAGCAGTTCTTTTTACGTTGAGCCTGTTAAGCTCCAGTGACGTTTCTGATGACAAGAGTGATGATTGGTTTAGCTCAATTGTTCAAAGTTTGAAAGCAGTCATTCGACAACAACTGGGCTCAACAGAAACAACCGAAAGTAAAAGGGATGATTATGTAGTCTTATAATTATTAACCTTACCATTTAAAAATATTTTGTTGAACTTGTTCCTTGTGATAAAATGGATATTCATGTTCATGCATTGGTCCGCTGTTCGTTAATCCTGGTTGTTTGTTAAATAACCTTACACAGTATTTCTGTTCCATAATTTATTCAAAAAGTAAACATTACAGGGCTCTAGTTACCCCCTTACTTTTTCAGACAATCTTGCTATCTTTCTGACCCCCTCCGAACCACACACACACCGTTACAAACACATCCTCCCTCGATCGTGTTCCAAATCCTGGGAAATTATTTGTGCTTAGGGAAGCAGAAGTAAATCTAGCGGGTGGGGGTCACGTTGTGGTACTTACGCTACTGGTAGTAATGCATACATAGGATAATAACACATGCAAAGCCACAATTTCAAACGGGAACAAGCACTGCCATTAACAAGTCTGATTGAAAATAAGAGCACTATATAGCGGATAAATATATCCGAGACAACAATCTGCCAAAATTGAGACGCC
Organism: Macrothele yani; assembly: GCA_039090855.1. NCBI lineage: Eukaryota > Metazoa > Arthropoda > Arachnida > Araneae > Macrothelidae > Macrothele > Macrothele yani. The sequence continues at coordinate 19,411,718 of CM077032.1, read as the reverse complement.
ATTCTCGATGTGTAAAAATTCACGCACGCATTTCAAACGGGTTGTTAGGATGAACAGCACTAAAATGAATAGGTGTTGAACTTTGAGTAGTACCTGGTACTTCAATACAAACCTTTTAATATCCATCGAAATGCACGTGAGAATTTGCTAGGGCGATGGAATTTCCATCATCACACCTGAAGCAACAGGTTATAAAAGAACAGGAGCAGTGAGGACTGTTCAATAGAAAGAACAACATTTCCCATCCCAACTTACTCAGCCGCAAAGCTGCACATTTTTCACTGTACATGACAATGGGAGCCTGCTGGAAGCTTCCAAAACCACGAAAATTACGTGCACAAAATGTCTAACCAAAATGAAGCAAGTGAAAGAAATCAAACAGGGAAGCTTTTATATACTATGATTAATTGAATAATTTACTAAAAAGTAAGTTTGTCTAAGTTTTCATAATCGTTTTATCAAAGACCTATAAGATACACGCCAACTGGTTGCTTGCGTTTTTCATCCTGGGCAATGAGATAATGGAGTGGATGTTCCTGCGTTTGTTCTGTGTCGGTCTACAGACGTTAGTGGTTTAACGACCAACGTGAGCAACACAAAGCTATAGGCAGTCGCCCATCCTTAATTTAGGGTCACTGGTTCCAAGGAAGGGAGAGAGCCAGTGCCATAAGACAAACATAACATCCATGCCTCATCGGAATTCGAACGCGGACCTCTTTCGGACGAATGATCAGAAGCCATCGCTCAGAACGCACGCGCCACTGGTGCCGCTTTTGTACCTAAAAAACGGTTAAATGAAAAAAGCGATGGCAAAAGTACTAAAATTGGTAAAATCCTCATTCGACAGTCATGCTTACTACGTATATTAGAAGATTTCCCCGTAGAGCACAACACTTCATGGCTTATCAACGGCATCACGCAAACTCCATTTTTTAAGCTCGTAGAAACAACTCACCAAAATTCGTGGCCGGCAGGACGCTGATGATGTCTCAATGATTTGAATGTTTACGCACTATTTGTTCTGGTGAGGCAGAGCCAAAGGCTCGGCGAAACTATTTCCAAACTCAAAATAAAATATTTAATTTGAAAAAACTTTGCGTCCTTATTCTATCTCAACATCACCAATATCGTAGTCATAAAATATATTAAAAAGTTTAAGTTTAATGAGCACCTATGCTAGAGTGCAATTCCAGTACATTCTAATTGTAATTATTGCGCACGGCTATGACTCTAACACATCAGCATTATATAGTGACACTATTTGCTATGTCTCAGGTTTATTTTCCTTTTTTATATTTTTTTTATTTATAAAAATATTAGCATGCGATGTTACAAATTTCCCTCTGAAACTTGGTTTAAAATGCTAAACTGTCATTTCATTACTGTTAAGACCCAAGATGCAGAAACAAATTCCTGTTAATCGCAGTCAAGGTTTTACAGCGAATAATGTTTTTCCATCAGCAATCCGCTATCAAGAAATGTTCACAGTTTTCCAAAAATTCCGTGTTTCATACGGAAGGCCGTATAGTTTGAAGCGATAAAATATTTAAAGAAAATCAAACTAAAAGAAGAAAAACACTCTTCCAAACTTCTCTTTAAAAAATTAATATGCTTTGTTCTCATGAATTATTACTTTTTTTTTTTTTGCTTCTTAAATTTTGTTACTAAATACTTAACATTCTCTGAAGATTTAGGTTCATTTACTGATGTTAATATGAATTTTGAAGTAAACTATCGGAAAACCACAAAAATATAAAGTAAGTCCTTAGCCTAACTGGCACATTACTAATCATTGAGAAGAATTCTACAACGGGATTTAGCACCCAATTCTAGAATAATAATGGTTGCCACAGATGTCCTGGTCAGCATTCTTGCGACAAGTTAGAAATAATTGTGATTAATGTGACTTACATATGTGTTTGACAGAGTGTAATGCAGATGAGAATGCCACCAATATTATAATCATCACGCATGGACGAAATTGTATAAAGTTCTAACAATCTATAGCGTGTTTTATATCTTTCTGCTTTTAAATACTTCGTTAGATGAAAAGAGATCTGATATGTGAAAGTTCATAAGTAAGTAATCAAATAGTGACATGCAAAATGATGCATGAAGTATTTCGAGGAATATTGCGCAGAAATAAAATATCCGTCTGATGTAGTAGTTATCCAGGTACTACATCCTTGAGTTATCCTACTTAAAAATATTAATTTGGACGAAGAACTGATGTAATTCGTTAACTATGACACTGACGGAAAAATTTGTGTTCTTCCTGCTCGTAGTGTTTCAGAGTTTTTTCGCTGGGGGTTGAAGAAGTTTATCATCAGTTTTTCGATATCTTATTTTTTAACAATTCGATCTGAATTACTTCGAATTTTGTTACTATTTTTGGTCAGACAGCATTCATGTTAAAGAACATTTTGCATATAATTTAAAGTTCCTTTCAGCACACCATCCTGCCATAAGAGGGCGTCAGAATATACTAATATTTGTATTTGTAGCCATATTTTTTTGCCAAAACACTGATTGAAATACTCAGAAATCGCTCACTCAGGAAACATCTTAACTGCACATGCTACTGACAATTCAGAAGACCTGAGCGCAAATAAACAGATATTTTTCTCAACAACTCTTCTAAAATTCCATTTTGAGAGATTGATTTAATGTCGGATATCACTGATATCATGAATGATTTTTCATATAATTTTGGGGTTTTCATGATGCACATTTCTTACACTAGTTGACTTTGTACTGTATTACTGTTTGAAACTGCATCACTTATTTTAAACACAGTGTTAGACATATATTACTTTGTAGTGTACAGCATTCGATGTCGCGCCAATTCCGAACATTTGTTTCTAAAAACATTCCACTGCTTTCCTGATAAGGGTCTCTACGTAAAAACGCCATTTTACTATCACTGCATCTAGAAGTAACATTTGAAATTTTTATTCTCTATCCCATAACTTTCTCCGTTACGGGAATTTTCTCATGCTCTCTACTTTTATATGATATATGATTAATAATTCTGACGCGAGAGTTCTGCTAATATCTCTGTTCCACAGAATAACCGCATCTCGTCGTCTAACAGTCTATGGTAAAATATGTTCTTTGGCCAGATATCATTTACTGTGAAGAAATATTTGTTGTCATTAGTTTGTTTCAAATTCTATACAGTTGCCGCGAAGGTGGGAAATTCGTATAACGTTTCCTTCTATATCCCATTGTATAATTGCTCGACTGTAGGCATTTCTTTAGTTTTGAATATCTTCTGCTGCCAGATAAATTTGGAGTACAATTATCGAATTTTCGCAGAAGCCAGGTTTTCGTTTTACTCTGATACTTTCCTGTGTGTTCTTTATTGGACAGACATCGAAGATCACGTAAAAAAGGAAAATTATAACACACAATTGACGTGGATTAGGAACATAAAATAGAAGACATCGCTCTTTCTACGTTTATAAGTGAGTCACGGAAAAATTCTCATCATCCGCCACCGGGAAACGAACTCAGGGTCTTCCACCACAGCGGCCTCGAATTCTCTAAACTCACATATGACTAACTACCAAACCCCCAGTGGCTGAAGATGAGAATTATTCCCTGACTCACTTATAAACGTGGAAAGAGCGACAACTCCTATTTTATGTTTAAAATGTATTATTCTGAATAGTATACTTCTTCGCGTGACATTTTAGCTCAGATATGGGACATAAGTTTAGAGCATGAATTCACTAAAATGGTTTTTATTTTTCCTCTTTCTGTGGAAATAATTTATTCCTTTACAATTCATGCTGCATAGAAAAAAGTTGTCTTAATTTAAATACAAGTGCAGTACGAATTGTTTCCATACAGTGCAATTGAATATTCAGTTTTCGTTAAAAGTACTGTTCAGTGACGTTCAACGTTTTGTATTTAAAATAGAACCTGTTTCAAAACTTAAGATATTGTAATTATCCTTGTTTCTTTTCTCGGTTGGGATTCCTTCTCAACGCGCAGCTGTGTTTTCACGGCAGAAAATCTGGACTTACTGATTGCATGTCATATTTTTTCCCGTATATCAAGAATAAAAGGCTCACATCTTGCACATGTTTTGTTTTTCTTCCTAAAAACCACCGTGAACAACTCTAAGTGCTCGTAGACTCCGTTCGTCGGTAATTTAAATCCACTGGTTCCAGCAATGGAGATATCTGGTGCAGTAGGAAAAACGCACCTCTTAAGATTTTTCCGGACTTGAGCCCGGTTCCACTCAGTCGAACGGTGAGAAGCCATTGCTTAGACATCTGCTCCATTGGAGCTGCATACGAACCCTTTAGATGTCTCAATATGCCACTGTCACAAGACTTACAGATGGGAGGATTTCCAATTATCTTTTGCGTTTCATTGAATGGCAAACATTTAGTGAATTCCTTAGAAGGCGGCGAACGGATAACTTGTTTTGTTAACGTAATCCTCAAACATAAATGTTTTGAGTTATTTTGCAAATGTACTTAATGTTTTAAAATTTATAACACTTCGAAATAGTCGGTATTTTTTTAGAAATGAAGTTGAAACCCTTACTGTAGAATCTAACACAGTTAAATAGAGAGGTAAATTTATGGATATACTACTATTGCTAAGATAACCAAAGCCAAAGGAAAGATTGAACAGTTTTGAAAGCATTTTCTTTAGGGAAATTTTTATTAGTTGTATCTCACGGTTATTCCGAATTTATAGTGGACTATGGCCACGTGGCTTTCGTTCTCAAAGATCATTGTACTGAAAAGCGCAGGATGTGTTTCAATACTAACAAGACAAACAAGACACAATTTGAACTGATGATGTGTAAAAACACTATACGAAAGATACGCAGAACGGTCAGCTCTATATAGTTTTTGATTGCTCTTATACAGGGTGATTCTTAAATTCCTACATAACCTCAATAACTTGGGAACAAAGACAGCTAGAGCTATGAAAGTAAGGTATGGTATAGTAAAACAACCATGCGCTATCGAATGAGAGTGACTGCAGCACCCCTAGTGGCAAAATGTGGAAGTTAGTACTCCTATCTTAGAAGCCGTGAGAGTTACGGGAAAGAGATCAATTAGAAACTTGTAGAGCATCAAAGAATTATTAGGAAATGACATATGGTAGAAACGGCTGGGGTAAGTAGAAGGCAGGAAATGTGAGGAAACTACAAGGTTTATTACACTCAGGCATGAATACAAATGGAGTACATTGGTCGTATTTAATGCAACAGCGGTATTTACATAACATTGCGTTTAACGTAAATAAGGTTCAATATGGCCACCATTTGCCACAATACACATTTGAATGCGAAACAGAATTTCCCGTTGTACGTTGGCCAGTATAACAGGTGTCACGCTCTCACACGACGCACCTGATACGGCAGGTGAGGCGTTATGTCACACCAGAATCTGCATACGACACTCAGTGACGTGCGGTCGCATACGTCATACATTTCTCTCTGCTAGACTGTTTCCGCAACAAGGACACGAACCGGCTTCGCACAAGTTCGCGTCTCCAGCCTTCTACGTAGCCCAGCCGTTTCTACCATATGTCGTTTCGTACTAATTCGTTGATGCTCTACAAGTTTCTAATTGATCTCCTTCCCGTATATCTCATGGTTTCCGAGATAGGAGTGCTAACTTCCACATTTTGATACTAGGGGCGGTGCAGTCCCTCTCATTCAATAGCGCATGGTTGTTTTACTATACCATCCCTTGGTTCCATAGCTCTAGCTATCTTTGTTCCCAAGTTATTGAGGTGGCTTAGGACTTTAGGAAGCACCCTGTATACCGTTTCGTCTAGTCTTGAAAATATACTACCTACCAACAAGTAATTGTAAACCCCTGCAATCGACGATATCTGCGGTCCTGATACACGTCACTGCCGCCGCCGTTAAATATCGTGTGGGAAACAACAACGCAACCAGTCGCATGCAAGACGCCACGCAGTTCGGAGCTCACTTTTTTCGAGAAAGGTGTAATCGTCTGGTATCACAGAAATGGCCGATTCATACGTGACGTATCCAGCGAGTTGAAGTACCCAAAATCGGCAGTGGCCTACGTGATTGGCAAGTGGAAGATGACAGGTGACTGTCGGAATGTGCCACGACCCGGCAGGCTCACAAAACGTGGAGTTAGAGACAGACGGGTGCTGGCCAGATAAATTCGGAAGAACCGCACCAAATCGATAGGCCACATCCGTGAGGAGTTTCAACAGGCATCCGGGAGTGTTCTTTCGATGAATACCATCCGTAAGGAAGCCCATCTACTCGGTTGTCATGGACGTGCTGCCGCCCACAAGCCTTTGATCACCAAGTCCAATAGCGCTGCTCGACTAACGTGGCGCAAAGAACGTCGACAGTGGACCGTTCAACAGTGGAAACAGGTTCTCTGGAGTGACAAATCAAGGTTCGCCCTCTACCGTTTGGATGGCAGGGTCTGGGTTTGGCGTCTGCCAGGAGAACGCCTCCTGCCGGAATGTATTGTGCTAACTGTGAAGTTCGGCGGCGGTGGAATTATGCTTTGGGGGTGTTTCTCCTGGTTTTGCACGGGAGCCTTGGTCACAATTCCTGGTAGACTCAACGCCGAGACCTACTGCACCATTTTGGATGACCATGCGCTTCCAACGTTGTGGCAGTTTTACGGGGTGGACACATGTTACTTTCAGGATGACAATGCTACCTGTCATGTTGCGAGTTCCACCATGGCTTGGTATGGTGACAATGGGGTTAATTGAATGGACAGGCCTGCGCAGAGCCCGGACCTTAACCCTATCGAGCACCTCTGGGACGAGTTGGAGCGTCGACTTAAGGGGTGCCTCCACCGTCCGAAATCGGTGAAGGAACTGACCTGTCTTCTCCAAGCCGAGTGGAAGAAAATACCACTAGCCGTCGTACAACGCTTGGTTGAGAGTATGCCCGGGAGGGTCGCAGCTGTAATCACCGCTCGTGGAGGCTCCACCAACTATTGAAGGTGAATAAAGTTCGTTTTCCTTTGCTATCACAGGTGTCAAATTACTTGTTGGTAGATAGTGTATTACTGTATGAGGTATAACGAACGATCGTCAAAGTAACTATACGTTGAAATTTGCTCCACATTGATATCAGTATGTCACAAATAGCAGTGGAGAAAACTGCATTCCTAAGGAATTACGTTTCATGCAAAACACTTACAAAAAGGAATTTATTTTCACGTTTTGAGAAATTTTCCCGCACATTACAAAATTATATACTTTTCCCATAATATGTGTTTGAATCTCTTTGACGACATGCTAAATACGAACGCTCAGCCTCACTTCAAAACGGGACACCGCAATTTTTCACACTTTACTGAAAAACTAACGGTGCAATCCAAATGAAATCATTCAGCAAAGCATTTCTGAGAATTTCAGTTTTAAAGAAAAATGGCTACCTTCTGAGCACCAGACATTTTGGATTTGCGTCACTGCAAAATATAAATGAACTTGCATAAATAAATTTATTGGTTAAAGAACAATGTGAAAAAATATAAAATACATACTTACTTAAACAGCGTTTGTGGAGTTGGTTATTAACTTAGACAGTCAGGATATACACTGTGAGGGAAAACGTATTCGGACATCTCCATATATGCAAACAAATGTGTTTCCGAAACCAGACGTTAACTGGAGAGGGATGTTGTGTGCTGCATATAAAGGGTAGCATCAGTAAAAATGTGAGGCCGCTTTAAAAGCAACTAGATAGTGCAAAACTGAACTGATGGAATTTAAACGGGATATGGTGGTCAGCTGCCATCTGGATAAGAAATCAGAGAGTTGCATTTCAGCCCATGTTAAACACCTATGAAAAGCATATGTTGAAACTAAAGAAAGGCAGCTCTATGGGAGGCAGGAAAACCTTAGTGATCGCAACAAGCAAAGTTTGCCTCGGAATGTGGAGGACGCGTGCACGTGCTTTGCTATAGACCGGGACAGCGATGGCTTACCAGACACCAGACAAGGTTTTTGCATTAGAACAGCCCGTCGGGAAATGATTGCCAATGGATATCGAAATAAGTTCGCTGCCTTCAAGCATTACATCACACCAGGCAATGCCAAATCACGACTGGTGTGGTGCCTGCGTTGCCGTTCTTGAGCAATAGAAGAGTGGAAGAGCGTAGTGTGTAGTGCCGAACCACCATATTAATTGTACATTCCGGATGAGCGCATTCAGGTATGCTGTTTTCTCAAGGTAATCTGTAAGGAGGCCTGCATCACTCCCTACGTTAGAATGTGGAGGGAAATCAGTGATAGTGAGGGTTTTTCTCTTGTTTCTATTGTGAAGTTCTCGGTCCTATTTCTAGTGGAGCCCTCCAGCCGAATAGAAACCTGGATTGGAAGATAACCTGAACAATCACTCAGTGCCTATATTTCGGCAGCAATTTTTCACATATTCCTGTGTGTTTCAAAAAGTTTGAGCACCACATTGTCATGTCTGATTTGAAGAGCAGGACGTTTTATTATTGAAATGACCGGCCCTAGCGTCGACTTACATCCACTGCAGCGTCCGTGCAACAAGCTGGGACATAAAATCCGATCTCAGCCGCTACGACCTCCATCTAGAGTAGCATGACATAAGCTTTGCAGAAGGAATTCTCGAAAATTCATGTACAGACCCTCCCACATCGTAGAAAACTGGTGTAGAAGGATCTCGAATGCAATAGTTTGGGCAAGTATTAATTTTTATTATTGAAATGTTTTTGAGTCCGTTTGACTTAAGAATGGGAGAACTTTTGTTTGTGGAATTTACTTACAAGACCATGCATCCGACCGTTCATTCAATAGGATGTGTTTGTCATAGCTAAAAAATTTAGTTTTTGTGTAACTTAGAGCTGTTTTCGGTTTTATAATTTTTGTTAAGTATATAATTCAAATTTTTATAATTTTGTTACTAAAAATAATATTATTGAATACACCGAGTAATGTATTCCCATACAAGAAGCTTTTTTTGCACGCTTAGTTCAGCCTCTCCGAAATCATTCTGTTTTGAGACTGCACAGAGACCTACAAATATGTTCCCTTGGTAAATTGTACTACTTAGCGGAACCAATAAAAAGAATGACAGAAGCTATGCAAATGCTTAGTTACAAATCCGGTATTATCAGGCATGCCTTGCTGGACCGTGGGTAAATACAGCCATTGCCCACAGCTTCCGCAATAATGATCGATAAAAAACGTGATGGGTAAGAAGCGTGATATGGATGCACTAGACGGAAGGTGGATTGTAGATGCTAGCAGGACGTGTCACTACATCTAATTTCCTTATGTTGAAATAAAAATTCGCAATCTATGTGCCTCTGTTAAAATGTTTAACACCAACAAATGAATTGAAAGTAAACATTCCTATTACTAGTGTCATCGGTGTTATCTGAATTGTTTAAACAGTGTAATCCAGAAAACAATCAATGTTCAGATCTGGACAAAATTATCGATGGTAACTCCAGCTCTACGCCCTATGAAACTGCGAAATCGGGCAACTAAATAAATATTTGATGGGTATCCTAGAAATTTTGTATTTTCTTTCAAAAATAAATTCTTAATATTGGATTGAAAGGTGACATTTTCATTGTCGAGAATCATTGATTGAATATTTAAAAAGGAAGTGTTAGAATCATGCATGAACAATAATGCAATGATATTAGATATTATGGCTGATTATTTCAGATTGCATCTGTGCGTCTTGATTAACCCACTCAGATATTCGATTGTGTGGTGCATCTCCCTTTAAGTTCAAGTTATTTTTTATCTGCAAGTTTATCTTACAAAACAATTTAAACCCTCAAACACTATCATTCAGCTATCACGTGTTTAAAGTTGTGAAGCGCTATTTAACGAAATTCCAAGTGAAATTTCTTGTTGTTTTTCTTTTGTAAACACGATATCAATTTGAAATTCTCGTTGATTAAAATGGTTTCATTTCTTTGTTCTTCTTTTAATATTTTGAATTGCATGAAAATTTCAAACCACATAGCATATGATTTGATATAAGTCCTTTGAAATTTGTAGTATATGTGCATCTCAACGTTTCACACGCAAAGCATGGTTGAAAACGAGCCAGCCACATACTTTAAAATTCTGCTTTGAATTGCCGATTATTGAAATTGGATCACTACGATTTCATTGTTTAAAAACCCAGAGTTTGGTATTTTCGACGTAAAAGAGGAAACTTTTCTCTGCAGAAGTTCCGACCTCAACTTTTACGCCACATCGACTTATGTTTTGAAATTTCTCAATGAGAAAGCAAAATATTTTGCCTTAAATTCGGTCTTGACCAAAGCATCCTGAAAAGCAATATGTCGGTCTTATGAAATAATTCCGGTAGCATACTATGTAATTCTGTTCAATCGGAACTAGCTTAAAAGCTGCTAAAGCGGATATATCCGTTCCGCAGAAACATTAAAATGCCGTGCCCGATTTGAAGTGGGAGGTGTCCTATGTAAATTGCATAATTCTCACAATCCTTCTGATACTCAGCGGGTACAATTCACCTTTGGTTTTGCAAATCCACCGGAACTGAAAAAATGGGTCTCATTTATATTGAAATGAATACGTATGAACATTTAAGTGAAGCTCATGTAGCTGACAACAATTAAAACTACACTGTCTCAGGAGTTTATTACTTTCATGGATTTGCCATTAACCTTAACATACTGGGTGATGGCCTTTCACGTGATTAATAATTTCAATTTTGAAGTGACCAAATTAAAGAAAACTCCTCTTGTATAAATGTTATTTTTGAATGTAATTGCTGAAACTACAAACGCGCTTAATTTAAGCTCTACATTATTACAAATACATTTAATTGCTTTGAATAGCGCTTTCGTTGCAGTAAAAACAAGGAAGTTGACACCGAATTTTCGGGGGTAATAAGCACGTCTTTTGAATCCGTTCGGACGCAAATTAAATTTATCAAAGCTATTCAAAGTCAATGGTATGGAAAACAATAGATCTGACCAACGAAAGAAGATTTTCAATTGGGGTTTTTAATCCCTCAGATATTGCTGTAAACGGAATCGTGAGCTTACGAATTCTTAGAAGCAGAGATATCGACGACAAAAATTAGATGTGACTTTACGTCCCCTGGTGGGAAAATCATGCATTATTTTAGGAAGAAAGTATTCTCAAAAGGTTTATCCGTAAAAGCGGTATCGGTCGAAGAAAAAAAAATTAGTCGAGTTTTCGGGAGCCGAGATTTTGCAACAAATACTTCAGAAGCAGAAATTAACACATATGACCCCTGGTGGCTAAACCATTCTATACCAAACATTAGAAATTATGTGAAAAATATTTTCCATCAGGTCTTGTATGCGATACAGGAAGAATTTTTCAAATCAGAGCTTTAGGAGCAGAAATAACGCAGAAAACGCAATTTACCTTTGTGCCCCCTAGCGGAAAGTGTATGATTTACTTGAAAATTTTGAATTTATAGGGAAAACATTTCGCATCGGAAACACTATCCAACAAAGAAGGAATTTTTCAAATCGTACTCTTAAAAGTAGAGATATTGACAAAAATAAGTTATACATCTACGCCCCCTGGCGTAGAAACCTTGCATTTTTTCAAGAAGAAAATTTTCCTAAATGGTTTGTGACATGAGTAGTATCTGTCAACAAACGACGTTTTTTTCAATCGAGAATTTAGAAACTCATATTTTGCTGCAAATACAACAGAAGTGGAAATTAAGATTTACGCCCCCTGGCGGCCAAACTATTTTTTGCAAAAATTAGAAATTATGTGCAAACGATTTCCCATCAGGAGCTGTATCCTGTGCAGAAAGAATTTTTCAAATCGGAGATTTAGAAGCAGAGATATAGGGGGAAACGCAATTTACCGATACGCCCCCTAGCGGCAAGTCTATGACTTACTTGAAAATTTTGAAATTATATAAAACACATGTCACACGGAAAACACTATCCAACAAAAAAGGAATTTTTCAAATCGGATTTCTAGAAGTAGAGATATTGACAAAAATAAGATGTACCTCTACACCCCCTGGCGTAGAAACCATGCACTATTTTAAGAAGAAAGTGTTTCTAAAATGTTTGTCGACATGAGTAGTATCGGTCAACAAACGACGTTTTTTTCAATCGAGAATTTAGAAGCTCATATTTTGCCACAAATACAACAGAAGCGGTAATTAAGATTTACGCCCCTGGTGGCCAAACTATTTTTTCACGAAAATTAGAAATTATGTGCAAACGATTTCCCATCAGCAGCTGTATCCGGTGCAGAAAGAATTTTTCAAATCGGAGATTTAGAAGCAGAGATATAGGGGGAAACGCACTTTACCGCTACGCCATATAGAGGAAAGTCTATGAATTACTTGAAAATTTTGAAATTACATGAAAAACATGTCAGACGGAAAACACTATCCAACAAAGAAGGAATTTTTCAAATCAGACTCTTAGAAGTAGAGATATTGACAAAAATAAGATGTACCTCTACACTCCTGGCGGAGAAACTGTGGAATATTTTAAGAAGAAAATATTCCCAAAAGGTTTATCGATGTGAGCGGCATCAGTCCACGAAAGAAATTTTTAATCGATATTTTAGAAGCTACGATTTTATGGCAAATACATCAGAAGCAGAAATTAACACTTACGCCCCCTGGTGGCCAAAGCATGCTTTACCAAAAGTTTGAAATTATGTGCAAAATATTTTCCATCAGGAGACGTATCCGCAGAAGAAAAAAATTTTCGAATCGGAATTTTAGAAGAAGAGTTATCAGGGAAAATGTAATTTACTTTTACGCCCCCTAGCGGAAAGTCTATGCGTAATTTGGAAAAGTAAATGTATCTAAAATACTCTTCGACATAAATGGAATCGAATGATATAAATTTTTTTTCAATCGGTTGTTTAGAAGCAAATGTGTGGAATAAAACGTATTTTTGAATTCGACATCATCTGCATTTACGCCCTCTACCGGCGAAATGGTACATCGTAAAAAAAACGAAATAAAGGATCGTCATTTGCATATTTCAAGCTTCCCAACGCAAAAAGAATTTTTCAAATCGGACTAATAGTTGCTGAGATATCGTGCGTACAGGCGGACGGACGGACGGACGTACTGACTGACGAACGGACGGACGGACAAACCGATAACAGAAGCACGATCTCTTTTTACAAAAGACGTGCTAAAAATATGTACACTCTAATAGGTTCTGCTAATTAATCGGTGTTAATGAAAAACATTTTTTTGCCGTTGCGAAATTTTACACAATCGTGTTAGAAATTAGCAAAATGCAGCAACGTAATTAGGAAAATAATATGCTTTACAAGAATGAAATATTTAAATGAGTAGTAAACAATACTTTCGAAATGACAAAATTACATAAGACAGGAGAACAGATGAAAAATATAGTGCTTTCCATTACACAACGGAGGGTGAAAGTGTTGAAATTTGAAGAAAAAATGAAGAGTAGATAATTTGGAAAAAGTTATTTAGTTTCCACGTTTTGCGAGTAAATGATTATGCCATTAATGGATATCTATGTTCACTTTTGTATTTCTCTTAAATTCTGCGAATCACCATAGCTGATCTGCGACAATCCATAGAGGCAAAAGGCAGAACTAGTGTTATAACCAACTGTAAAAAATAACAACTCTTCAAATAACTGTGTGGTAGGTTTTACCGAAGTTAAGAATGACTTTATTTTGCTAAAAAATGTGGTTATTTCAATTAAATTATTTTCTGAAATAAAGAGAGTTCTTTGTGTAATATTGTTTAGAAAGTTATCCAGTTACACAAGTATAATCATATATTTTTCACTTTTCATTTAGTAATATATTCTTATAAAATTTTATATAATATATAATTCCGTTCAAGAAATTTCAATTTTTGAAAGGTCTTTTGGTTACAGATATGTTACTTCCGCCGAGTTTTAAAGTGTTTTACGGGAAATTGTATTTTTCGGTTTCGTAGGATCTGAAAAATTATGATATTTGTCAGGGAATAACTCATCCGTTAGCGATTGGACACCATTAGGTAACTAACAGAATAATAAGGGATTTTCTTTATGTAACCTCTTCAAATATTTTAAATGTTACTACAACTCTAAAGCTAATACCTTAAATCAAATTGACAGTGAAAGTCTTGATTACTTTAGTAGCAGCTTCAACACATTGTTCTGAATTCATTATGTTCAAATTCGCCTTGTGAGCAATCGTTCTTTTCTTTTTCTTTGGACAGCGTGGAAAACAACGCGATCTCATATGCTGTATGGGTTCATCTGATTTACTGAAACTAATCCGAGAAAGTACATAAATGGGATTATCAAAACCAAAGAATTTCCTTGGGGTGCAACCTGTGTTAAATTAGATAGGCAGAAGCAAAAGAAAGCTACAGTAAAATCTTGTTTTTTCAACCTTATTTGGACCACGGGGCCGTTTGAAAATCCAGAATTACTCAAAAAATGTATAAAACGTTTTATTGATTGCATATCAAAGCTCAATGTAAGGAATGTCTGGTAATACGATTGATTTTATTCATTAAACTCACCATGCTTCTTATCTTTCAGAGCTCGCGTTCGCGAACATTTGTGCAGTTGAAAATTAAGATAAACAGATGAGAAGGGATTGTGGTCCAGACACCTAAACACAAACACTGAATACGAGAGTTAAATTGCAAATAAAAAAAATAAAAAAGTATTTAACCCAACACCAGAAGTAACGGCTAGCAGAGAACTCTGAAAAAACGACCGTTGGTTAAAAAAGTTTTACTTTATGACCCTTATCGCAAATTATCAGTTCACAAGTTAAGATATAAAGTTATAAATGACCTTTTGTTCTCTGGAATTGTGAAATATTACTTATTTCAGAACACAATGTGTATCAGATATTAAACTGCGGATTCTACTATAATAGAAATATGCCATTTTGCTGTAATACAGTGTACGTTTAAAATCGACTCTTTGGCGAATATAACGAACGTGTGCACAGTAGTACGGCATAAATACTAGATGCACTCTCTGCTCCGGAAAAAACACCTTTTAAATAATCTTTGCCACCTAACTACACTTTAATAAAACACATGTTGTCATCTCACATGCACACTTATGTTCGAATAGTCGCGTACAACATGATAGTCTTAATCAGGTCAGATCAGATCATATATAGAGGATTTTAGGAAGGGAGTGTCTGACCCCAGGTCTTAAAGAATCCTTAGAAATAGGAAACTAGGAGATTTTGGCTAGAGTGCCCGATAGGAAAGTGACACGGAAGCGAAGTAGATAGGAGGTGGAAGATGCCCTTACTTATTACCGGGGGCCAGTACCCGGGGTCCGACGGCTTAACGTGCCCATCCGACGCACGGCGGATATTTAGTGGATCGAGCGATCGTACCTGCCTGGGATCGAACCTGAAGTCCTTTCCGTGGCAGTCATGAACGTTGCCCACTAGGCCACCTACGGCCCTATGGAAACCTTAATATAGTCCTCTAATGAATTTGGAAATTTTTATAGATGGTATTTTGTGCTCCTCAATGAATGAAGGAAAAACAGTGGAGCTCGCTTTAAAAGGATTTGACAAGTTTAGAAGCACACCGTTTGCTTCAGTTTTTACACGCTACATAAGCGAATTTAATTTCTTTTTAAAGAAGAAAATGTGGTCTTATTTAGAGAACAAATATATGTTATCACAACCACTCGACCCATTTTCTGCTTTAGTCTCACCTGAATAAAATTGTTCACCAGTAGGGTACTGTGCACAGAAACTGCGGATGTCAAAGCACATTTCAAAAACAATACTTGAATAATCTTTTGTAACATTGATTCCATTTTCTCTAAACCCTGCTGAACTCTCGGCATAAGTCAGAAGAGGTTACGCATTCATCAGCTGAAAACTCCACACGCAAGTCATTGTTTATTATACCTAGTATAGAATTTGAAATATAAATATCGGTCTTGTCCTGCCGTCCGGTTATATTTAAGTGTTTTACGGTCAAGTAGTGTTCCGATTAAATCCCCTAATTAAAAATCTATTTGCTCTTTCACAACAGGAGAGACTACTGCTGATGTTCGGATTTGGACAGAATAGGTCATTTGCAGTAATATTTTGCCAAAAGAGGAGTTAATTACGAAGCGTTCTACAAAGGAATACCCTATCAACGAACAAAAAGTTGCAAAGTGAGATAAAAAGTTCCCCTTGCGCATTTCATGTCTGGAGATCTATATTCACTAAGGTGTAACCTCATTTTTTTCTTCCTCATCTAAGTCTGGTTTCAATTTTTTTTTCAGTTGGATCTCAGCAAGGATGCAGAAAAGAAGCACGCAAGCAAACTTTCACACAACCGTTCAAAAAAAAAAGCAGTGCTAAATATTTAGCAGCTTAATGGAGAAATATGCACTAATTTAGTAGCGCCAAAAGGAAAACAAATTCAAATGACAAGCTAAAGCAACGGAAAGTAAAACTCATTCTTCTGCACAGTGCGATCAATTCCGTTTCGGAACAGCTGAAACATCTGAGAAATAAGCCCAAGGATCATATTAAATTTTGAACAACTATAATGTGGAAAAAAAGAGAAATGCCTAGTTTTGAACTACAGTGCTAAATAAGATTCCGGAAAGTTTATAAGCACATGAGCACCACAGGATTGTAAACTTTTTGTTTGTAAAAATCCCCTTCTCGTTTTACATAATCTCTTTAAGGAGACATACACATTTTCTTCGCACAATTGCTCCATATAAATTTGATTGTCATACAAGTATATTGCAGGATATTACTACATTCGACCTGAAGGCAGGAATTTGTAAATATACGGCACAGCGTGCTACACCTAAAGCAGAAAAGGGTGCCGTTTATTCGCAAATATCATCTCTTTTTTTTTTTTTTTTTTTTTTTTTTGGTACGTGGAAATTTCTAACTCACAGAATAATCACATTTACTTTTGTTCCCAAGAATTTCTCTTCATTCACATTAGGATGTTATTTTTATTTATGTTTTTTTTAATATTTTCTGCTGTAAATATTATTATGGGTGCCTATCGTATTCCGAAAATTGTGAAACATTGTGTGTTTCTGTGTCGTGTGTACAGAGGTATATTTTAAATTGTCTTCTTTACTTTTCACCTGTTACTTCGAACACTTAAAGGTCGCATAATTATATTATTCAAGGTTAAATCTTGGTGGTTGCTTAAATTTTTTAATGAAATACATTCGGAATGATGTCCTTCTCATAAATGCTTAAAGTTGGCGGAATAGTGCAATTTGGAAATTAACGAACTATAGGTAAACAGGGAATTTCACATTTAATTTTTATAGTTTGTGGAATAGAGCGATTCGGAAACTAACGAGCAGTAAATAAAAAGGATGTGGAGAATTTCACGGTTTATCATTAAAGCAGGCTTGAGATTTCTTACATTACTCTGAAGCCACGATGGGTCGAGGTATCTTCGGAGAAGTAGGATAAATGTTAGAACTCTTTCAAATCAAAATAGATTAATCGACGATCTTCAAACTGTTGCATTCGAAAATTCATTTTTTTATTTGTTCATTTTTTTCGCTGCGGAAACACGTCTGAAAGCATCAGGAAGCAAACTGTACCCGAAAATATTTCTCCTCAAAAAAATTATTGACAACCTGTTTATCAATGGGTGACCGTCAGAAGTGCAAAATCCCGCACACGATCTGAAATCCACTTCCGACACACTTGTCTTCAGAAATGCAAGGTACTCATATGAAATACACTACACTACACAGTGCATCTCAGTAGGGATCTTAGAAGTTCCTGTACCCCTCTTCTCTAAATGATGACGAATACAAGGGATTACTATGAACGCCTAAATAATAGAAACTTTTGTAACAATCGAACAGTAGAAACAAGCCTGCCTGCTTAAAAAGTACCTGCCTGTATATTAGAAAAGAAAGAAAATACAATACGCACATTTCTTAAATATTTGTTTAAGAATAATAAAGAGAATATATTTCATGCCATTAAATAATCCTAATGCTCTGATCTATCCAAGGTTAGCATATGCTTTAACGTAACAAAGCTTTGCTTACACATCATTTAACACACATGGTAATTTTTCTAATTTTTTTTTTTTATGGTTTTTGTAACAACTAAAAATCTATCAAATAAAGTTATAGGGGAAAGGATAGAACTCTAAAATTTACTTACGTATCGCTTCGTACTTCCAGTTACTCACGTTGGTAAATTCACGCTTAGGCAGTTTGTGTATTAATGAGCCAAAATGCGTAGTACAAGTGAGCTTTGGCGATTCGTGTAAGAATTTTAGCAAAAGAATTTAAGTAGATTTCGCAGACGTTTCCTGTAGAGAACTCTTCGGAAGTGGCGTTCGATCATTAAATATACACAATATTGACAAAAGTAACCGGGAACAAATATAAAAGCAAATGAACGGATCCGCTGCGTTGTTAAGAAGCGCGGTACACCTGCAAATGGTGTAAAAACAAGCCTGCAGCTGACTCCGATCATATCGCACTGTGAGGTTGAGTGAAAATGTCGCGGCGGGACAGAACTGACTTTAAGAAAGGAAAGATTGTTGGGTGTTGTGTTAGTGGGTTGTGCATAAGAGAACCCGAGAGGCGTTTAAACATACCCAAGTCAACTGTGTTTGGTGTACTGAATACGTGGAGACGCATGGCGTGCCTGAAGCAGCAAAATGTGCCGGCAGACCAAAAAACGTCAGTGATAGTGGACTACGAAGCCGCACAAGACCTCAGTAAACAGGTGAGTAACAATGCTGGGACCTCGGTATGTACACGTACCACACGGAGAGAACTTCCTTCCATGGGTTTCGGTGGTCGTGCGACTGCTCATAAGCCTTTCATCTCCACTCGGAATGATACTCGTCGTTTACCATGTTATAAAGAACATTGATGGTGGACCGTAGATCATTAGAAAGGGTCCTAATGACTGATGAATCCAGATACACGATCCATCAGTCTGAGGGCCGTGTGTGGATTTGGCGTCAGCCGAGGCAACGGTATTTACCACAGTGTACTGCTCCTACGGTCAAGTTTGGAACTGCCAGTGTAGTCGTATGGAGGGGTTTTTCGTGGTATGGTCCAGTCCCATTGCTTATCGTTGACAAATCTGTTAAGCAGCACGTCTACCTTGATATTCTGGCAATACTATGGAACTGAGTATTATAGTAAGAGCAGGACAATGCACAGAGACAGCAAGGACTGTTACGGCGGGGTTTGACGACAATTCCGTATCGTGTGTGGCATGGCCAGCACATAGCCCTGATCTTAATTCCATAGCTCACCTATGGGATGAATTAGAGTTCCGCATAAGAAGTTCGGAAACAAGGCCTACTCCTAAGCAAAAGTTAGCGGCAGCATTATATACTGAATGTAAGCGCATACCTATCGCTGTGTTCCAAAACTTTGTTGAAAGCATGTTTCGAAAGGTCAGTGCATGCTGTAAGGCCTTAGGTGGACCGATACCGTACTAATACATGAAAATAAATGCTATGCTGTGTTTCTCTTCTAGGTGTCCGGTGACTTTTGTCAATATAGTGTAGATGCGAAAGAATGCAATCCTACAAGGATTACTGGAATAGTACCGCTGATTCCACGGAATATATTTTGTAAACGAAATGCCTGATGAATTATTGAAGTCATTGGGGCTAGATGCATGAATCTTGCCCTCCATATTATAAAAATGAAACCGTCTAGGTCGCTCAGGGTGGTCGTCAAAGCTACAATAAAAAAATGAAACCGTGTAGTGGTTTTCGGAAGTAAAAGATCTGATGTCGGGATATGTAAAAAGTACTTTCGCACTGTGTCGACAGATGACTTTAGTACCTATATTAAAGATTAAGTTAATATGCAGAGACCTGTTGTTCTCATATTCTGAAAGGACATATTCCCTATCGTCTGTATAAATGCGATTCGGCGTAATACTCAAGTTGTGTTCATTAACGCGCGGATTGAGTGTCGTTTTATAAATGTATCATGGGAGAACTACACCGGTTACACGAAATTGTTTCTCCAACCAGGCATCACAGAAAACGGATTTCGGGGAACGTTGAACGATATCCCAGTTCACATTATTTAATGAAGGGGGCGATTGTTATTTATAACTTTATTTTCCTCTCTTATAGGGAGGCACAGCTGACGATATAACTGACAGAAACTTCATACGATAACTTATCTTGTAATAAATGTATAAAGGGTGAGAGAACAAACTTCAAATTAAATACACCAAGTGTCTTGGAAGGGCTTAGTATGTTTGTGAAATGTCAGTGGAGAGGTATTCCACATCACACATGTGCTGTTTCTCTGTTTGTGATATGCAACTACTTTTAGCACGCCATTTGAAGAACATAATACAGTATTATGCTCATGTTGGATAGTATCGAAATTTTTATGACGACACCCATTCGTTGCTTAGTTACAAAGGAAAAATGAAACAGAATACTGTTTATTCACAGTAGCATTGATGTGTCAAGTACGCTGATTTAGGATATCACATTCATGCCTGCAATTAAAGGAATAAGTAAATCTGCACATATTTTCAACGATTTCCTTCCAGTGATCAAAAACTTGCATTTTGCGTATTATTTTCCTGGTTTATTTTATGCTGTAAAAAAATCTTTGGAACAAGGAAATTTTTTCTATTGTCGTGTTTATTTTGTCTTCTACAGGTTTCACTGTGCATTAATTTTAGACATAATTTAGCAAACGTTAGGATAGCTTATTAAATTTTGCAACGTCTTTCACAAGATGGGTACGGCTTGTGTTAAAAATGTTGATCAAAATATTATTCTGTTGTCCTTTATCTTGCCTGGAAATTAATTCGACGCGGGCGATTAAATAACGGTTACAATATATTGCTTTGGTGATTGGACATGTAGTACAAACTTTTAATACTATTTCGTAATATATTACTATTTTTCAACTAGTTTTTCTTTGACATGAGTGTATATAAAATTTGCAACCTCAACAATTCATTGAAATCCCTGAAGTGAGATAATGTGATGCTAATTGCTCCACTCCATTAATAAACTCACAAAATCGTATGTACAAATTTCAATACAGCTCTGCATCAAAGAAATAAATGTATTAGGTACATCTATCTCTTAGGTCGCCGATACTAACCACACGTTGTACTCTTGATATGTGAAACATAAAGCCATAAATAAAAATTATATTGGGTGAACTCCAGCGAAAGAAATATCCAAGCAATGGAGTACTCACATCAATGCTTCGTTTAAGAAATTGTTGAATTAGGAAGGACAAGTATAAGACTGAGAACGTGGGGCATAACTAACTGGAGGTAAACATAACTGCTTATTTTGTTTTCCGCGGTTAACGGAATCAGAAGAACAACTTCCTTCTAATTTCCTAAAATACTGTAGATGACAGCGAAATCATTCGCTTTCCGGAAAGCGTGTGGACGCACTGGGAATGCTTTGGAACACTTAATTCCTTAATATATATATATCATTTGTTTCTGAAATAAGACCGTCGACAATTGAGTAACTTGTAATTTCTAATAATATGCATGTATTAATTATCACTTTATAACACAAGACTTGAATCGGTCTCGATATTTTTTACTTTTTCACTTTTTACAGTAACTCGGATCTCAAAGGATGTTAAAAAAATTAAAAATCGTCACAATTATTTCATTGGAAAGTAAAAATATTACTTGTATGATTGCTAAGTTCCGTAATGTGTAATTCCATTCTTAAATCAGAATATTGGATAATGTGAAGCAAATTCCTACTTGGAAAAAAACTGGCAAATCGTTCTTTAACATTTTCTATTGAAATTATTTCAGTCTCATAATGTTATAATTCATACTGTGAATGATTCAGTCCCGTGCACTTGTCGTTTCTTAGAGCGACTGTTTTGTAAAATACATTTCTTCAAGATATACAAAGACGAAGCAAAATTTCATTTTGGGACTTAGGGTGACATATTTCATTTGGTTATCATACTACCTGTTCTGCTAAAAAAGACAGTATTTACACAAGAACGTTGTGAGACAGACTTTAGATCAAACTATTTTGATAATGCAAAATGTGTCTTTTGTGTTTCTGGAAAAAGGTGAATAATTAACTTGATCAGGAGAGGTACAAACGTGAAAGGTAAAGTGCTTGAACAAATATTATGCCAATAGATATCAAGAACCTGCATTACTAACTGCAGTCCAGAACATTTATTTTAATTTGAGAACGAACTTTTGCAGTGAAAAATAAAATGTAAATTAATATTTATAATCCTATCTAACAAACGTCGATGTCACCATTAAAATTAGTTGTTTTGAACCTATAGTATAGTGAATTTAAGTAACTGAAGTATTCTTCAAACTCATTTAACCACTGACAAGGAGGAATTGCAAAAGTCAATGTACCGCGAGTCTGCTGAAGGAGGAATTATTGTCCTAGAGAATTCCTTTCCAAAGGTTTTTCAAACAATGCGTAATATATTTGGTAACAGACATTTCGTGATACTGTACGGGGACCAGACATTCCCTGATACTGTACGGGGTCACAGATATTTCCTGATACTGCTAAACGTATGATCCGTTCGTGCTTTGCGCAAGATCCGCTGATTCCCTCTAACGGTGGTCCTTGTGGCCCTCCCGAAGCCGTTCCGCCGTGGGGGAGTGCCGTCACGTGTCTGCTGCTCCCAACACAGTCAAACGATATGGTCAGAACGATCGTGGATGGGCAGTACTGCGCGCCGAAATGCCTACGGTTTTCATCCCGATGGTCAAGCTTTTCTTAAAGTTTATAATTGCGTAAATCAGCGTCTCTGGCGTCTACCCCGCATTCTTTCCACTCTGTACTCTTGCTTACGTCGGCCGGTGCTTTTTGCTTTCATGGGGCATCGACTAAACGCCAGTTTATAAGGCAGCCGGTTCGTGCTTGTAGTGCCGCCGTAGGGTGTGAGGTCATTCGCACTCGCACCAAGCGTGCATCATTTCCATACCAGCACGCCCTCTAGATATTTGCAAAGTTTCGCAGTTGTAGCATGTTTTCTTCTAGGTGCGCAAATTTCATTGTCCGGGAGTGTATATGAAGACTGTGCGATGCATTTAAGAAGAAGACCCTTGTGTTCCTGAAACCACTGAGTACTGATACGAGTCTTACGGCATGAACAATTGTCATGCCAAAATCAGCGTTCTTCATCAAGAAACAGCATGCAAATGTACAGGTGTGTCTAGTCCGCAATGTTGTTAAGATAACACGTGGTATTCCGATGCTGTACTAGATGTATTACCCAATCCCAACCATCAAACCAGATGCCAAACCTTCAGACCTCCTTTCATGCTTACGCCAGGGAGTTGGGATCCATCAATCCTTTCAATGGATGCAACAATCGTACCAATCTATAGATGTGTATTCACTGTAATCTACATTCTTAGGGACAGTCATACGTTTTCCAGTTGTCAAAAATAACATTTTGTATCTCCCGTTCCCACTGCAAACGAGCATGTTGATTTTGAAGAAATGCGAGTTGTACAGAAAAAAGCGGTTTCCTGCTACAGCACATACACACCAATGTGCGGCAGGAATTCGTTTTTTACCTCGCACAACCGTTTTTCACTGTCAATTTCTCTAGAATATCGACTGTTCACTTTTTCGCACTGGGAGTCCGCTACCTACTTTTTGAATGTTTGTGTGCCACTCATTAGCTGAGAAAATTAGCCGTTTCTAAGATGCTTGCCCCTACCCTCGTAGTACTGACTATCACGTTTCTTTCCTATATTGCCGCTAACTTTGCTTCGCATACGAATGAATCTTTTGGAGGGCGTTGCTTATAAAGTCTGCTCAATGTCATAGTCTCGTACGTAATTGAGGATACTAGGAGTCTAATTACTATTAGATGTTAATAATTATTTAATTCCGCAGTGCAAATTTGTGTCAGTATTCTCATAAAAATTGCCCAAATCCCTAGGGAAACACAAAATTTCAAAACATGTCAATAACAAAAAACCGGTGAAGTGTGTTAAGAAAAAGATCGTATCGGAGAAAAAATCATATAGCTTAGGTTTTTTATTGAGATATACTGATTAATCTAGATAACCTTCAGACAATATATTTTTATACATACGTTCGTCGAGCACTTTCAAGATGTCATACAATTCTTACTTTTACATGATTGTGAACGATTCTGTAAGGAAAATTCGATTCGCCTTGAAGCAGAAGAAAAAGTTGGGAGACAAACCGAAGCAAATTTTGGCAGCGAAAGGGCACCCAGGGTAAAAACCCCAAAAGTGACCATTGAAATATTGTGCTCCGAGACGTCGTCTGGGAATGTGGCGACCAAACAGTCATATATTTAAAGATAAGTGGTGTGTTATTGGCATGCTGTAGAACAAGAAACTTGGAGAAAACATGTTAGCAGTTGCGTGGCGATCGTCGAAAGCGACATACAGATAGAAAGAGGGGATGAGCTGTCACTTTTTAGTATTCTGAATTTCGAAGCCAGTGTGCATCTGTAAATAAACAGCACACAGAAATTAACTGGAACTTGCTAGAAGTTGCGTGAGGGGAAAGGATTTCCTGAGAAACAAAAAGAATAGGCCTTGAGTCCAGAGTGAAATCCAGACAACTGCGTAACGAAGTGATACATACACTGAAGAGCAATTGATATAGAGACAGCTGGCGTTATGCAAATGTGATGCTGTCGGCGGCCCTGTAGACGGAAACGACATGACGTATGCAGCGATCCGACTATATAAGGAGTGATGCGACGGGAATCAGTAAGAGTCGGACGCAGTATGGGTAAGACGAAGGATCTAAGCGCATTTGATCGTAGTCAAATTGCCGGGACCCGACGAATGGGTCACTCCATCTCGGAAGCCGTGCATGCACTGTGATTTTCACGAACCGCTGTGTCTCGGGTGCACCGTGAGTACATCGAATGCGGCAGAACCATCCCTGCAAGGGCCAACTGCCGTGGACAACAGCGTGTGGGTGAGCCGGGTCATCATCAACTAGCTCGCATTGTAACAGCGGATAGACGGGCCGCAGTGCAAGAAATCACTCGGCAATTTAACGCTGGTGCACAACAACGCGTAAGCAGCCACACCATCCAGAACCATCTCCTTGCTATGGGGTACAGAACCCATCGTCCTACGAAGGTACCGCTGCTGACCACACATCACAGGATGCAAAGATTAGCATGGGCGTGAGAACATCGCCACTGGACCCTAGACATGCGGAAAATATTGCCTGGACTGATCAGTCGAGATTCACGTTGGTACATGCTGATTGATGGCAAGATACGAGTACTGCGCAAACCACATCAATCGATGAATCCTTCTTGCTAGCAGGGTACTATTCAAGCTGGTGGGTGTGGTATTCTTGTCTGGGGACTGTTTACGTTGACTGCAATGGAACCCCTGGTACGTGTGACATCGTCCCTCACATGTCAACGTGACCAGAATATCCTGGACGACCATTTGCTCCTGTTTGTGTGTCTTCAACATCCCACTGGGGACCTCGTCCTGCAACAAGACAATGCATCGTGCCATCGCTCCCGAATTGTATCCGAATGGTTGAATGAACACTGCACCGACGTGACCTCGCTTCCTTGGCCAGCTATATCACCTGACCTCAACCTCATCGCGCACATCTGGGAAGCCATCGAGAGATATGTTCGAGGCTCTGGCACCCCTCCATCACATCTACGTGAACTGTGGGAGATTGTTCTGGGGTCGTGGATCCGTATGGCTTCCCAACGCTTCCGGTGTCTTGTCGAATACATGCCGAGACGAATCGCCGCCATCATCATGGCGAAAGGTGGTGCTACACGTTACTAGACAGGTATCTCTAATTCAATTGCTCTTCAGTGTAGACCCTGCCCAATTCAATCAGATGCGACGTAAAGATGAGTTATTCGCATAGGGCACGCTAACAGCTCCAAGGAAGATTATGACCGTCCAATGCTTAGCGAGTGGCAGCTGAGGTACACCCCCCGCCCCCACTCTCCCAACCACCACCATCCCGTAAAGCCACCGCAGCCGACGAACCAGAACAGTGAGGAAACCCGTTTTCTTCCAAAACCCACGGGGGTGGCTTGCTTCCATACCTTGTACGTGTGTGTAAGTGAGTTCGCTTCGAATCGCGAGTGAACATCATTTACAGCGTTTCATACGAGTGACGCATCCGAAGTGTCTTAACCATGTGACTGTGCTATTAGTTTATCCAAGGTACGGAATAAAACGCATCCGCGATGTAAGTACTGTTTTGTTTCTGTTTATGTACCTAAATGGGAGATACAGACTCCATAAGCAGGATGGCATAACTGTGATAATGAGAACTAAGAACACTGTCATATTTTATATTTAGAAAATCTATTGGCTAGAGAGTCTCGCAGGTACGCGTAACAAGCCTTGCGGTTTTAGTGGCCCTGTCAAAGTAAAGAAAATATTTATTTAGTGACATGTCATTAAAGTGACTAATGTTTACTTAGTGAATTGTTAATAAAGTGACTCTGTTATCTATCGCATACCTATGTTTTTTACATTGTACTGTGGGTTGTGATTGCTCTTAGGTTCTTACAAGCTCAGTGTTGAAATCCGTGATCCGGAAGATATCACCCGGTTGGTCGGGGCCCGAATGCCCCACGACCAGCAATCTCGATTTGCCATAGTGCGACCACCGTACCCACTGGAACTTCTCGTTTGGAGCCCAAGTCATAATTCGATAAGTTCCGAGGTGGGATTAACTCTCCCACCGGAGCCCCCATAGTCCATTTAGCTTATTACGCTGTACATATAAACGACGGCAGAATATGGTAAAGTGATAGTAATAAAATCTCTTGTGCGAATTAATCCCAGATGCTTTGTTTTCTAAGATCAAGGATTGGGAAATCCACTACAGAGTGAATTCCGATGAGGATCTCAGGAATTACCGTATCCCTCTTCCCTTGTTGTGAGCAGAACACAGCGATTAATCCCCGGAACTCATGTGAAACTCTCTCAGCCGTTCAAGACACGGAACGGCCCATATAGTCTTACAACAATCTGACCCACCTAACGGTGTGTATTTGCAGAAATCGTGGTTCTTTGGGTTAACCGACGGTTTTCCAATTGTCAAATATTAGATTTGGGAGTCCCAACTGCAAAAGAATTTGTGCGTTTTTAACATAAACGAATTGTACACAATGGAGAGGTCTGTTGTTATAGCCCATGTACGCCAATCTGCGGAAGGCTGTTCACACCGAAATTCTGCTCGCAATTGCATTCCTTTGCTGCATGGCTTTTTGACACGATGGATTTCGTTTATTACCTCCTTCAATCCACCGCATGGGTAGTTTTCCTGGAATATCCACCAATCGCTTCCTCTCACATTGAATCCTCCGCCTACTATTTTGTTGTCTGTGCGCTGATCATTGCGCACGCTCCATAGAGTAGTTTTTGCATAGCCGAAAATTCTGCTGTTTCTGTTATACTTGCCTTTGTCCTCCTACAGTCACTATGATTACTTACCGGAAGGTCATTAATTGCGATTATTTCCCGTGTCTCAGCTATCTTTGTTTCGAGACGTTTGAATGTTATGAAGTGAATTGTTTATAAAGCCATTTCAAGGTTATAGTCGCGTACATACATATGTGAGGATGGTGCAACTCTAACTGCTGTTTAGTGTTAAAAATAATTTGCTGCCGAAGAGCACATTTTCGTTAGTGTTATTACAAAGAGTAATCCGTAGGAAAACGCAGAATATCAGAGCATATTGTTAAAAGAAAACATTTGCACTGTGGGTAAAATAGGTTATATCTGGGAAAAACAAATCATATTATTTACTTTGTTTTATTGAGATATACCTATTATTCTTGATATCTCTCAGGAAGTAGATTATAAAATAATAGTTCATAGATCAGTCATGAGCTCCAGAACAAACACAATACTTCCTCTTATATGCTTAAGGACGACTTTAATATTCAAAATCATCGAACAGCAAAATATTACAACATGCATGATTTGCAAATCAATTCTCTTGTATATTCATGATTTGCAATCGATTCCCTTGCATGATTAAAGCACAGCCACTGAATAAAAATAATTATTTAATTTGCATTTCACCTGATGGTGACGAAAAGCATTGTACATGGAAGGAAAAGTAAAACATGTATTTTGATTGCGCTGACATATAAATAATCGTTTTTAGAAATTACTATAAACTGAAAATCCTAAATCTGTGTATCTCACCTTATTATTCCTATTTATTTAACATACCTTATTATTCCTATTTATTTAACATATATACAACGATGCAAAATATTATTCAGCTGGTAAGTTTAATTCATCTCTCGGAAATCCGAAGCTCAAAAACATGTATTTTTCAAAATCCTAAGCATTACAGGCAGAAAGTTATCGAATTATAATTTTCTAGGAAATCACTCACATTTTGAGGAATATAACGAATGATTCCAAACGTTTTTCCTTTTATTATCGTAGTAAAACACGACTTTCATCAGAAAGTGAAATATCTTTATCGAATTTAATTTGGTATCGCTTAAAAACCATTGAAACCAGTCACTGTAAAAAAGTTCAATATGTGTTAGAAAGATTTTATGGAACATACGTAACTTTATATGTCCCGCTGTTATCCTAAAAGTGTCACTGCATTTGTTTCTATTTCCTTTCATTATTTTTATTCATAGCAGAACTTCCAAAAAATCCAAATTTCACTATTACCAAGGATAATTAATGGTATTCATCCTTGAAGTGACGTTCGGACACTTCGGACGATGTGACACAAATTGGAAATTTTGAAGATCGTGATCCTTTGATTTTTTACTTTTAATATAAAGTACGTATTCTACTCAGTTTGAGCATAATTGTTCAGTGAGGAGGACGCTTCGTTGTTTATTGGTTGCGTAATTCACAAGATTAACATTTCGCAATATTCCCTTCTTGCACGTTCCTTCAATGCCGTGCTAATATTTTTTCTTCTGCACCGGAAGATAACTTATCATATAAGTTTTCTAGCTCGAAACGGAGATATCATGCCGCATAATCGAACAAATATGCACACTGTTTCACTATCACAAGAGAAGTAGCCCAGTCATAAGAAACCTGGAAGCTCCATAGAAACTTCATGTTAAATCGCAGAAAAAAAACCTAAGTAATATGCTTTACTTTAAAAATATAATAGTGCAAGCTTCAGAAGCAAGATGATGCCGTTAGGGCAAAAATCCAATAGCATGCCAAAAAAAATCAATTTTAATTGTATAATAATATTTTCCTGCTCTCATTTATAAATACTGTACCAACATGCGTTTTTAATGAAACAAGAAAAAAAACACATAACCGTTCAACATAATATGATGAATAATCTTTTCATTCATACAAAGTGTATGTAATTCAGGATGATATACGGCTCCACTATGCGACGAATGTCAAACTCTGTGAGAACGTACTAATCCCAGTTTTCACCATAACTTTTGAATAAGGAAAACCGTTTTCATAAACAGTTTTTTAAGTTGCAGCATCTTAGAACAGCTTTACGCTGAGCCTCCGTTCACGCTTTTGTACCTGCAGGATGCAGAGGGGCTATATTTCAGCAGAACAGTTACACACCTCATGTCGCAGCGATAAAACGTGCCTTCTTCAGGGATAACAAAGTTACAATCCTGTCGTGGTCAGCCAGATCGACGAATTTAGCAGCCATAGAAATCACTGGGACATGCTGAAACGAACATTTCAGCGATACGTCCTACCAGAAGCAACGCTTGTACAACTTTAAACGCCGGGCAATACCACCTTGATATCTATTTCAGAAGACACCATTCACACATTATTTTTGTTTATTGGAGTTTAAACGGCATTATCGAATTCTATGTTTCAGCGCGTACAATAGGTGATGCAAGCTAGAAATAATTATACTGATTATTAGCTACTTCGAAGCACTGGGTACATATCACACCGGGAGGATGCTCATTTCTTTTGAATTGCCTAATTACGCATCTCGTAAAAATTAAAGTCTTAGCTCAGTTGCTTTGTTTTTTATGCACATGAGTGTATTATTCCTATCACACTGATAAGAACCTATAAAAATAACTTCGAAGACACAAAACGTTTTATTCGTTTTCATATGTAAAGAAAAAAATACAATATATTTTGATAACTACTTCATTGTATATTTCGAAGTAATTCTTATACTTTTCCTCTTTCTCTTAAGTAGCTTTCTATAGCAAATTTATACACTGGCGGAAAGTGAAAAAATAACTCCAAGAAGGAATTGGCGGACGATTATGAAATTTACATATGTTAATGGGTCGAGTTTACGTAGATGTGATGTTAATTTCGGGACCAACCGGTGAGCGCTTACGCCACAGCACGGCATATTATGCAAATTATCGTCGGTAGTATTTAAGGAGTACGGCGAAGTGAATGTAATCAGCCGTCGGCGTACGGACACGTGCGAAGACCCTGAAGAAGCTGCAATGCCTGGTAATGGAAGACGTGTAGGATTTCAGCAGTTATCGAACTTTGAGCGAGGTCGTCTAGTCGGACTCTGCGATGCCGGGTGGTCGTATCGTATTAATGCGGAGCGAATTGGACGGGAAGTATCGGTGGTGGTACGATGGTGGCGTATATAGTCCGAGAAACATTCCCACACGAGAAGACGTGGAACCGAGAGTCACAGACGGACTGATGAGCTGACCGATCGAAGCATAAGAAGAGCGGCGTTGTCAAGCAGAACATCCACTGCGACGCAAATCCGAGCTGCCGTTGCACCTTAGGTGACTGTGCGAACAATCCGCAACGTCTACTGGATGCAGGACTACGTGCATGTGTACCTCTGACTCCAGCCCACCGTTAAGAACGGCTGCAGTAGTGTCGCCAACGTCTGCACTGGAGAAGGCAATGGCGATCTGTCGTGTTCAGCGATGAAAGCAGATTCTGCTTGGGAGCCTCCGATGGCCGTATGCGTGTTCGCAGACGCACAGGGGAGCGTCTCCACCCTTCTTGCATCCGCCAGCGACTTACAGGGCCTACACCTGGTCTTCTGGTGTGGGGAGCGATCAGCTATCACTCCCGTACACAACTAGTGTTTGTACCGGGTACGGTAAACAGCACCTCCTACATCAACAACATCATTCAGCCCGTTGTTGTGCCATTTGTAAGGTCGGTCCTTCGTGGTGTTTTCCACACACGGCACGTGCAACGCAACATGCACTTCAGTGTGTGAGACAAATTCCATGGCTTGCACGTTCACCAGATTTGTCCCTCATTGAGCACGTGTGGGATTTTATGGGACAACGACCTTTTTGGTCTCCACGACCAGCCACGACCATCCCCGATTTACGCGTCCAGGTTGAGGATGCTTGGAACTCAATACCCCAAACTTACATCTAACATCTGTACGACAGACTCCATGCCAGAATTGCACAGTGTGAAGCAGTTCATGGCGGTTCAACCTCGTACTAACGATGTTACATGGAAATGTAATTTTTCAGTTTACCAGCAAATACAGCTGTATTTTGTTATAATGTTTTGATCACGTTATCCTCTGTATTCCGTTATTAGGCTGTATAAATGTCGTTGGTATCAGACGTCTCCTTCTTGGTGTTCTTTTTTCACTTTCCGCCAGTGTATTTATGTTACAATTTTCGGGTAGTTTTCCTAATTTCTAAGCTTACGAGATCTTTACTTTACATGTATCAGAATGTTTCTTTTTTGACATGCAACCTAAAGATGCAAACGAGTCACGTGTCAGAGGGTCAGCGTGTCGACAATTTTTTGCGGGTCACACAGGTCGGGTCTATGTGTTCTTGACACGATTTGTACCCGGTTATTTCCGTTTTAGTTTGAAAAGAAAAAAAATGAAATAAAATTTCTTACTATGAAGTTTCGAGCTCGATATTGGTGCCAGCGTAGTGAAAGAAGATTTGTCATACAAAAATATTGCCGTCACTTTCTTAAAGCAACGAAGATTTCCCCGACCGACGATACGGCGAAAACGCTAGACTCACCGGCACCGTAACGCAGCACGATACTTTTTTTGCGTTTGTTTTTAGTGCGATTCTCCAAAGCAAGATACTGAAAGCAGTGGGTAGCAACAGCTTGCATTTCAAGTTTTAGTCATGAGAGTTTTCTGGTGTTCAACAAATAAATTTTAACTAATATTTCTCTTATCATTCTGTTTACGTTGGGAAACTATCGCCCTTATTTTATTACCATTCCTCTTAAATACCAAAATTCAGTTCTATTGAAGACGAAAGAGTATACTGGAAATATATAATTTTTTTGCATTGAAACAGCCAAATGTATAATAAATTTAAGAGAAAGAGCGCCATAAATGGAGAACGAATAACAGAATTGCAATGTTTGACAAATTGCACTTGACGAACAAAGGTGAAAGAGCTGCAGTATGTGACCAAACGCAACGGATTTTTAGTTCCCAAAAATCTACGTCAAATTATTTCACTTACTCTAGATTTAAGGCAAAACTAATACCCTGAATTTACCATTCATAATAATTCCGTACCTTTTGTTAAAAAAAATTATGTGCACATAATATGTAATATGATTAAATATATATCCCCATTTACAAAACTACAGTCTTGTAATTTTAAGGTAGCTTTGTGTATGTCCTTTTAGAAAAAAGAAATGCAATGGTATGTTATTCTCTCTTATTTTCGCAAACGTATAAAAATTTCAGAGGCCGTATAACTTTTAAACGACGCAAAATAATGTGAAATAATTTGAATAAATAAGTAAAATTCACGATTTCGGTATAAAGAACTTTCTATGTGTCTTCACTAAAGATTTCAGTAATTTACGTACTAAAAGTATTTAAAAATTGTCGAGCTATTTCTTGCAGAAAAGCGTAATTGTTAAAAAATATTAAACATTGCTCCAGCGAATTTCAGTTCTCATGTGCTTAGCATGATCAAAGATGTAGTTTGCAACAGTTTAAACGGTATGTTTACCTTTCGCAATTCTCTTAATGCATGTGTCTAGAAGGGAACATAATTTTGTTCATAACTAATTTTTGTTTTCATACTGCTATGGCATTGAAAACGTTTAAACCAATTGCCAATTTATTAAACTTATAGCAAAACATTAGGATTTTAACAGCTGTAGGATATTTTCATTCATACCAATGTACTGCGATTAACCAAATGTAGTATGCAGGACATAATGTATGCACTAAACCTTAAGATACTATATTTGTATTTCATATGTAAAATAAGTTTTAATCACTCGAAAACTAGTGAAACATATTCAGATTACAAGGAAAAGATTCATTGCAATTTTTCAGATGTTACGCCACTTTACGTTTTATTAGTTACGATTTGATAATGAAGACCAATTACTTCACTGAGCTTTTGTCGTTAAAATCATCTTCGTCAAATTTCTTTTTGTTTGCTAATTGTTGTGTAATGTGTTTACAAAATCATGCAGACAAAGAGTTTGGACAAAAAACTACTTTCATGCTCCAGGTATTCAGGTGAAAAGTTTAACCCTGAAATTCGAATTAAAAAGCAGATATTTTTTTCTGAAAGACTCCCGGAGGCAATACATGTTTCAATGCTGACCGTTGTGTGAAATACGTTTTAACCAGTGGCGTAAATATGTGATATTTGATGAGTGTTTTATGGAATGAGGTAAAACTAGGTCCGTTTCCTATAAAATACAATATTTCTCTGTCTTCTTGTATTATTTGTTAAATACCTTAAAACTGCATTAAATTCAGTACTCATGCATTTTCAACAGTCGCTGCTGACTTACTTTCTAACAAAATTTATGAACAAAATTTATGAACTCCCACTTATTTCCATAGAAGTAAATTGAAATAACAAAAAAACAAAAAAAAAAAAAAAAAAAACAATGGGCATTCGGCTGCAAAAGCGATTTCATCTTTATTCCATGTTTCTGCGAAGTACTGGAAACAGGACATATCCTTTTCATTGACCAAAACATAAATGAATTTTCTAGGGCGAAATCTTTGAATATTTATCGTTTCACATAATAAATCAGGTCCTAAAACTGTGGCTACATCGAATTTCGGTTTATTTATGAAGAATATGGCAAATCAAAAAAGTGAATGCTTTACTTAAATTTTTGGCGTCGTGTGTGGAGGAATTGTGACGCAATACTTCCAAATTTTGGAGTTACTTCCAGGTATTTCAGACTCTATGACCTTCGTTAATCCTTATATTTGTTACCATAAATGAACGCTATTTTTCAATCCAAAACAACGTACAGAGAACTTGTCGTCGCATTGAAGAATTAGATAAATAACTTACAAAAATTAACCAGTCATCTGTTGAAAATTCAGTGGATATAGCATAACAAACTTCAATTCATTTTCGCCATTTTTTTCTCCACCAAAGTCCTCACGCAGTCGGTAAGTTCCAATTCTAGGGTTATAAACTTGGCAAAACACATTTGAGCAATTGGGAAATTACTACGGGCAACTGTTCGTCAGGCTTCAGAAAACACCAATCAGTTTTTAAAGCATCCATTACAGTTGTCTTGTCAGACATCGCTAATTTTGAATAATTCCAAAACAATATCTTAACCACATATTTCGCGAAAAACAAATATCAGATTGTAAAACTCTAAAGTGTTATATCGTGGGCTGATTTGAGGTTAGACTGTTGTTAAAAATGCATATTTCCTTTCTAATTTTAAAACCTTTTGTGAATAGTTCATATCGGATTTTACCCATTTCCCCAAAATGCATCGTACTTGTTACATGTACGAGAAGACCCTTCCGTGCACATGCTATCAAAACAGCCTTACAGTTTGCTGGTCAATAGGGTCCTCACAATCATAACCATTCCGCCACCTAGTCTTCCTATATTTCGAAGTAAAAAACACTGTACAAGAGAAGCAGTCATCAAGATGACTCTTTTGGTTGCCCCCAAATTCGGGAATGGTAAATGGATTTGCTTTCCTTGCATGACGAAATAAACCTTCCAAAGTTGACCTGCAACTTCCAGAGAAAAAATATGGTTCCATATCTTGTCTTAGTTTTCAACATATATTCCTATGTAAGCCTTATATGCAGTGGAAAATCAACCTGGTCGCCGTTTAATTTTGTGCTTGACTTGCTTAGAACGAATACAGTAATTACAAACAGAACAGGAAGAATCTGAGGTTAGTTCACAGCCTCTTGTTGTAGACATGTTTACCTTGTATCAATTGCGAATGACAATGTATTAATGAAAGCACAAATTTTCATATCACTAAAAACGTCTTGATGCTTCAAAAAGACTAAGACAATCGTTGAAATCAGCGCCTCTGAATTGTATAAAAAACATTGAAAAATCAACATAATTTTTTTTGTGTTGTTCAGTGTTAATATCAACTTTTGATTTCACTCAGTTATTTCTTCTTAAAATAAATGTTTCAGAATCGTTGAGATATCTTAGACTTATTATAATATCTCATTAAAAACAACCATGTTAAGAGCTTCTTGTCAAACAGAATAGTAAGAAGTATGTATAGATTCATAGATAGTTCATACTAATCTTATTGACGAACGTTCTTTAGGTACAGTAAATCAACATTTGTTTAACTAAATTTGATCATTCCTGTACGATTCCCTTTATTACGGAACTCCCATTAATGCATTACATATTAGGCTCGTGATATGTCTTCGTTCAACGACGCCGCAACTTTTGAAAAATATTTACTTAAACCGTTGATCTGAAATAAACAGTTTGTTGTTTCATAGGAGGAAGAGGAAATATTGCACGATCCCACTCTAACATTAGGCTGAGGATTGGTATTTAGCATGTCATCACAGGGTTTGACATTCTTCTCACAGTGAATCCGTACGACGAATTTTGGTTCATCACGCATTACACCTCACATGATAAAAAAGGTTACGCAATGTATTCTATCTTTATGCCAATTGGCTCTGCATTTGTATCGATATATTTTTTTTCAATTATGCGGCACATGATCCTATAGCATGCACTGTACCTTAGAGGATAGAAGGGAGAATGTATCATAATGGGTTGGAAGGTCATGCGACACTTTATTTGTGATATAAAACAGCTGTATACGAAATGCGTGAATGCATAGTCATTTCGTGTGAGCGTATTAAAATGCCATTATACAATTTACGTTGTTTTTTTCTGCTTGAAATTATTAGCATTTGTTTAAGTTTCCTAGCTCTTCCTGTTTGCCGTAACACATCTTATAGAACATTGGAAGTTTTCCAGATCTTATACTGAGTGTCAACATGTAGTTGCAAGCCACTTGCCAGGTTTCACATGATAGAATAATTTTCTAATCATCTCATGCAATTGCTAGGATGATTTCCTAAATGCGTCCCAATGCCGCTTAATCTCACCGAATTTTGATATTTACTAGATAATATCAGATTTCTAAAATTCCCATGAAAGGCCGTCGCGGAACATATGCTGCAGTTACCAATCTAATTAGTTCTATTCGTACAAATGTTGTACGACACTCAACCAAATTAGGTCTAAAACCTGTTCAAGAAATCAGCGAATAGAAATTCGCGTTGTCAAAGTAACCGCCAGACGAAACACTTTCAAATTGAATTAACTCTTAACTTAAAGATTTATTTTCTGAATATTTTAATGAAAGCTAACTTTATTATTGATGATTTATTTATCCGGTATAACATGAAATCCAAATGTTGATTGCGTTGGCATAGTTTATTGAAACTTCAAAATTGTTGCTCATAAATTTTAATACATTTCATGTTTGTCACTTTGGTGACATTGTTTCCAGTAGAAATGCGTTGCATGCATTAAATTTCAATACATATTACTTTCAGTGCTAGAAACCAAACAAAAAGTGATTTGGAAAGTCTGCCGATGAGAATTTTGGTATTACTGTTGGAAATGTGAAAGGAATCCTTTTATCATTTTCCAACTGACTTCGCTCCCTACAAAATTTTGGCTGGTGTAATTCGCACGTACTGGATAGCAAAATCTATCCCCGTAACAAATTAAAAAAAAATAAAATTAGAGCATCATCTAGCATTTAGATCCAATGTTCATATTTTCCTATTTGCAATCAGATTTCAGTACACATCTTTTCTGTCAATTTATGGCGTGACAGTCTGATTTGTAAATACTTTAATTTTTCTCTTCCAACATTCAGAAATAATATGCCTACGTTATTGTAACATATATAATATTTTCTGAAAGACAAATTTTGCGTGTATACATTGTCATGTTTTCTTTTAAAAAGACTAAATCAGAATAAAATTTTAACTTCAAACTTTTTTGGAACCTCATGTGGAGTCTTTTAGAGTTAGATGTCACGTAAAAATGTGTACATTTTATCACGCTCCTACGAATAATGTTTCCCAGTTTATATAACAGAAACCATTACCAATTTCTGAAAATTCAATATTTAGGGAACAATGGCATGGTGCAAACTAAAGGAAATGCTGCAAATTGAAGAAACTATCACCCGACGAAATGCTACAGCAAGAACCACAATCGTACGGAGTGTTAAGTACGAGAATATTTCCGCAAATGAATATTCGTACTGTTCACAGCTGGGCACATTCAACTGAAACTGGACTATTGATGTGTTGTATCACATGCACATATACCTATGTGGACTGTTTTGCTAAACAAAGTTTTTGTAAACTTTGATTAGGTGTGGTTACAAAGGATATTTGGCACGATCGGTTATGTGACACACTGCAATTTTTTGAAGTTATTTAAAAATGTTTTCTTTACGTTACCTTCTTTTCAAGGACAATTATCGGCATAATATTCCAAAACTAGTATCTCGTGCTTGAATAGAAACTGATAACACCGCTGGTCGCAGAAATGTATCGCTGTTTAATGGTTGACGTGCACGCGGCATTTGTACATTTTTCAGAGAAAATGCGTTATTGTAAGTAACAAAAATAACAGTACTCTCTCCAAAAGCAGCTATTGAAGTTACTATTTCATCTAACACCCGCATTTTCAAGTTATACAAAAATATGCAGTATGTTAAACACGGAACAGCACTATTTTTTTCTAATTTCATCAGCTTTCATAGACATAAATATTTATATTATGTACGTTAATGAAACCATTTTTCCTTTTAAATTGTTAAATGCGTTATTCTACATTATATTGTCATTCAGTAAGTGCTTTGCATTTTCTGGGGAGCAAATACACTGTCTACCAACAAGTAATTGAACACCTGTGATAGCACAGGAAAACGAAGTTTATTCACCTTCAATAGTTGGTGGAGCCTCAACGAGCGGCTAGTACAGTTGCGACCCTCCGGGGCATTCTCTCGACTAGACGTTGTACGACGTCTTCCACTCGGCTTGGAGAAGACAGGTCAGTTCTTTCACCGATTTCGGACGGTGGGGGCACCCCTTAAGTCGACGGTCCAACTCGTCCCATAGGTGCTCGATAAAGTTACGGTCCGGGCTCTGCGCAGGCCAGCCCATTCGATTAACACCATTGTCACCATACCAAGCCATGGTGGACTTCGCAACATCACAGGTGGCATTGTCATCCTGAAATTAACATGGGTCCACCCCGTAAAACTGCCACAACGTAGGAAGCACATGGTCATTCAAAGTGGTGCAGAAGGTCTCGGCGTTGAGTCTACCAGGAATTGCGACCAAGGATCTCGTGCCATACCAGGAGAAACACCCCCATAGCATAATTCCACAGCCGAACTTCACAGTTGGCACAATACATTCCGGCTGGAGACGTTCTCCAGACAGACGCCAAATCCAGACCATGCCATCCGGACAGCAGAGGGTGAACGTTGATTTGTTGCTCCAGAGAACATGTTTCCACTGTTCAACGATCCACTGTCGCCGTTCTTTGCACCACGTTAGCCGAGCAGCGCTATTGGACTTGGTGATCAAAGGCTTGTGGGCGGCAGCACGTCCATGATAACCGAGCAGATGGGCTTCCTTACGGATGGTATTCATCGAAAGAACACTCCCGGATGCCTGTTGAAACTCCTCACGGATGTGGCCCATCGATTTGGTGCGGTTCTTCCGAATTTC
Organism: Macrothele yani; assembly: GCA_039090855.1. Lineage (NCBI taxonomy): Eukaryota > Metazoa > Arthropoda > Arachnida > Araneae > Macrothelidae > Macrothele > Macrothele yani. The sequence goes on along the minus strand of CM077032.1, from coordinate 19,372,786 downwards.
CCTGGCCAGCACCCGTCTGTCTCTAACTCCACGTTTTGTGAGCCTGCCGGGTCGGGGCCCATTCCGACAGGTACCTCTCATTTCCCACTTGCCAATTACGTAGACAACGGTCGATTTTGGTACTTCAACTCGTTGAATATGTCATGTATGGATCCGCCGTTTCTGTGACACCCGACGATTACACCTTTCTCGAAATCAGAGAGCTCCGAACTGCGTGGCATCTTGCATGCGACTGGTTGCGTTGTTGTTTCCCACACGATATTTAACGGCGGTGGCCGTGACGTGCATCAGGACCGCAGATATCGTCGATTGCAGGGTTGTCCAATTACTTCTTGGTAGATAGTGTAGTTCTGAAAATTTTACCGCTTCAAGACGTGTGTAAAACAAGTTATTTCGTAACATGTATTTATATGATGAAGCTATCAAGTATTCAGAAAATACAGAAGCATTTGTTTCAAGTTTAAAAAGCGCGCAAGACTCTTATCCTAATATTCCCGATAGTTCGCATTCACACTGATGACCTTGTTCCACCAATCTACGACTTGAAATATCTCATTACGATAGAAATCTAGCGAACGGGAGTTCAACAATTCATCCATGCAACGTTTCACATCATTGTCGTTAGTAAAGTTTTTCTCTGGAGAAAATTCGACAAAGTCCTGAAGAGATGGAAGTCGGACGCGGCAAAATCTGGTGAATAAGGGAGCTGCAATAATAATTCAGATTTCTACTTGTGCTGTTTTTGCTATGTCCGTAAGGCGACATGTTGACGAGCGTTATTCTCCATAATAATTAATCAACGCTTTAAGGATTAATGAGCGATGGGCTCTTTTCTTGCACTTCAGCTTGGAGTCTGTCCCCCTATTGGATGTAAGCGTCGGCACTGATGGCATTGTTTCCCGGTAAGAGCTCATAGTGAATCACAGTGTGACAATCCAAACAGCATCACCTTGTGCCCATGGCTTAACGACCTTCTGTGGCAGTTGTCGCGTTTTGTTCCATGCTCCTTTTTGGGTAACATTCACACATGTTATCGATACCAAAAGCACTCACGTTTTTTGTGTTGGAGGTCGTACGGGAGTTCCTCAGGTCCTCTGCTAGTTCTCATCCTGTAGCATAAATTTTGGTCGATAGCACGTGTTACAGTGGGTTTTTACGGGTGTTTTTGGCGTTACGGTCGTTAAGGGGTTAATCCGGCTAAGTAACAGATAACAGCAAGCTGAGATAAAACACACAGTTTACAAATGCTCAAAAATCGGAAGACTAAATTTAAAATGGTAAAAAAAAGAATATAAGAAAAGTATGCTTGCTCGTAGTTTGCGCAAGAGGACACAATTCCTCAGGAATCTTGCGGTTCTGTATATCTACAATTATACGCCAAATGGCAAAAAGTGCGGCATTTCAATAGAAGTTTCTTCATAACAAGCCGCGGGGCTCGTTAAAATGCATCTGGATTTTCGGCAGGCTGTCGTTTTCGTCACTGTGAAAGAGGACAGTTTCCGGGTACCTTGCCATTCCGGTGTAGCGCAGTGGTTGTTTACCTCCGTAGCAAGGGCAGTGGTGATTCTACGATGGGCTACGTCACGCTTATGTTCCTGTAGCCTCTGCTTAGAAGAACTTTATGTCATGAAAATATAGCATTCTGGAGCTACATCTGGGTACTTGAGGGGCACTGCGTACACCACTGCGTCCACAAGATTCATATTTGGGGTCTTCCTTGAGGTAAGTATGGACCAGATAGAGGAAGAATCTCTTACACCCATGCCAAAACCGAGCTTCTTGAGAGCATTCCTTAGAAGAAAGTGAAGCCTGGTATGTAAATGCACGATCCCAGATAGCGTACCTGGAGTTTCGGGGTCGTCGTAGGTGGGTTGAAGAAGTCTCTCTCTGCCCGTCTTACAATATTGTTAATTTTCAATGTTTATCCTTCCAAGGACGCATCTTTAAGCAAATTAGAGGTGATCCACTGAGTTCTTCACTATCGGCTGTGCTAGCGGAGGACGTCCTACAATCGCTGGAAACCTATATTCTCGGAGCAACCACACCTCCACTGGCCATATGCCTAAGCTACGCAGACGATATTTTTTCGTGTAGGGACATAGAGAGCATGAGCTTGAACAATTCTTCACTTCCATCAACACTGAGCATACAGACCTGAAATTTGCCTTCGAACGTGAAAAAACTGATTACAATCATTGTTTGAAGATATGGTCAGCAAGACAGAAGATCATTCGCTACGCCCCCAAATCTACTATAAGCCTACGCACGTTCCGAATGTCATCCAAACAGATTCTGCATGAGCAAAGTCACATAAGTTGGCGCTATGTCGATGCAGGACACGGAGAGCCTTTGCCTGTCATCTACAACCAAGGAGCGTCTTAGCGAGATTAGCCATCTAAGAGATTTGGCAGCTCACTCTGAGTTGGACCGCCATCTCTTTAATAGCATTGTACGCCGTGCAGAAGCAGACTTCTTCAACCCGCCTATGAAAATCCCGAAAATTCACTTACGCTGTCTGGGATCCTGCCGTTACATACCAGGCTTCACCTTTTTTCTAAGGAATGCTCTCCAGAAGCTCGGTTTTAGCATGGGTATAAGTGATCCTTTCTCTATCTCCTCCATACTTACATCAAGGAAGCCCACAGGCATAGGTTTTATGGACGCAGTGATGTACGAAGTGCCCCTTAGATACCCAGATGGAACTTCTAAATACTATATTGGCATGGCAAAACGTTCATTCAAACAGAGGCTACAGGAACATAAGCGTGACGTAGCCCATGCTAGAACCCCCACGGCCCTTGCTGGTGAGGTCAACAACCACTGCGCTACACCGGAATGGCAAGGTACCCGGAAGCTGGCCTCTATCACAACGACGAAAGCGACAGCCTAACGAGAATTCATAGAGATTTTAACAAACACAGCCTCTTGTAATGAATAGGCTTCCATTGATCTGCCGCACATTTGGCGTGTCATGATAGATATCCAAATCCACTAGTATTCTCAGTAACCGTGTCTCCATGCTCAACGCACGAGCGAACATACTTTTCTTATATTCTATTATTTATCATTTTAAATTTAGCATTCCGATTTCCGAGCGTTGTGAACTGTGTGTTTTAACTCAGCTTACTGCTATCTTTTATTTATTCTGACGAAGCCGCACGATTGTGGCGAAAGCTTGCTATTCCTTATTTAACAACGTTCAAACCGATAAACTACTAATTGTTTCTAACTTTTTCTTTACGTTTTAGCTAGAAATGAGATATAATTTTTGAAAAATGATTTCCGAAGATAGTGTACTAAAAAAAAACGTTTTTTGGTTGGAGATATACGTTTTCTCTAACAACAAAATTAGTTATGTGGTAAGAAACAAATGTTCATTTCATAATCTGTTAAATTTAGTGACCTAGTCATAAACGTATCAAGCAGGGCTTATATGGGAAAAAAATTGTTTTCTTCCAACAGTAAAGATCGGGAGAAACTTCTTCTTATACCACCAAAATTCAGTCATTTCGAAAATTCATGATGGACATAGAATTATATTCGCATGATGGGAATTAGATTAATTTCTTCGGAATGTACAGTATTTTGAGCAAGATAAAAAATTTTTCGGTACAATGCTTTTGCAACTTACGGGAATTGTTCATTTAAAGAAATATTTTCTTTAAAAACAGTAATAATTATACGATACGAGTTCTTGACCAAAAACGAATATGAGCTAACATATGAATATCAGTAATGCCTAATTCAGTATCAAATTTTCTTTCAATTGTTATATAAACATTTGCATTTATTGAAACATAATATTTCTTATAAGCTTGCAAATTTGCAAAGCATTAAAATTTCAAAGAGTATCCACAATTTTAGCCACCACTATAGAACTACAGGTATGTAGGTGTGCATACCCGTTTTAGTCTGAATAATCTGCCATGAAAAACAAAAATAAATGCTGGAAAAATTTATTCAAGTTGTCATGAGGTAATCGAACCCTTTTAGAATATTGTGTAATAAATTTACTTTGTTAGCAATGAAATTTGTTGAAGAGACAGTTCGTATTCCTTTACGGTCGTGAAAACCCGATTTAAAGTATATCTACGAATTTGATATACACTGACGGAAAAAATTGTAGAAGAATGAAATGGCGGCAATACATTTGTATAGGTAACATATTTAAGCGATTAAGGTTTCAAGATCACAGCTTAATGTAAGTGCGAGAAGAGCCATTTTAAATGTGAAATACTGGTACATTAATAACCGGTGTAACCGCCAGAATGTTGAATGCAAGCACGCAAACATTCATGCATTGTGTCGTACAGGTGCTGGATGTCAGTTTGTGGGGTGGAGTTCCATGCCTGTTGCACTTGGTCGGTCAACACAGGGACGGTTAATGCTGGTTGGGGGTGACGCTAAGGTTGTTGTCCAATGATGTCCCATACGTGCTCGACTGGAGAAAGATCTGGTGATCTAGAAGGCCACGGCAACATGTCGACACTCTGTAGAGCACGTTGAGTTACAACAGCGGTATGCGGGAGAGCGTTGTCCTGCTGGAAAACACCTCCTGGAATGCTGCTCATGAATGGCAGCACAACAGGTTGAATCACCAGACCTACGTACAACTGTACCGTGAGGGTGCGTGGGATAAGCACGAGAGTGCTCCTGCTGTCATAGGAAATTGCTCCCCAGACCATAACTCCAGGTGTAGGTCCAGTGTGTCTCGGCCGCAGACAGGTTGGTTGCAGGCGCTCACCTGGCCTCCTTCTAACCAACACAAGGTCATCACTGGCACCCAGGCAGAACCGGCTTTCATCAGAAAACACAACAGATCTCCACTCCGTCCTCCAATGAGCTCTAGCTTGACACCACTGACGTCGCAAACGGCAGTGGTTTGGAGTAAGTGGAATGCACGCTACAGGGCGTCTGGGTCGGAGCTATCCTTCAAGTAACCGATTTGTAACAGTTCGTTGTGTCACTGTGGTGGCAACTGCAGCTCAAATTGCTGCCGCAGACGCAGTACGATGCGCCACGGCCATACGCCGTACACGGATGTCTTCCCTCTCAGTAGTGCCACGTGGCCGGCCGAAACCCGGTCTTCTTGAGGCAGTACCTTCCCTTGACCACCGCTGCCAACAATCATGCACAGTGGCTACATTCCTGCCAAATCATTTTGCAATATTGCGGAAAGAAGATCCACCTTCTCGTAGCCCTATTACACGACCTCGTTCAAACTCCGTGAGCTGTTGGTGATGGCTTCTTCGTCTAATTAAAGGCATTTTTGACTAACATCAACACACTACGTCGAATCTCAATGATAACTAATGCTCAAAAACATTATAGAGCGTATTTACAGCAAACCTGCTTTGCATGTTCCGAGGGGCGCTACTGGCGCCACACGTATGCGCTGAGTGCGAAATTTGCATAGACGTCATCTTACAGACGTACTTTCACCGCCTACCAACTGTCGTTTATCTAACACAACCCCTTCTTGGTGTTGGGATTTTTTTCCATCAGTGTATATATGTACTCTGAAATTAGCTACGTCTATTTAAGGCTTTTCTGAAATCATATTTTGGGAAAGAGCTTAGTCGCTTTAGACAGCAAATTATTTATGAGAGATCGATATCTCCCTTTGATAGATGCTGTCCCTTTGTAATGAAAATAATATAAATATTACTATAAACCAATTTTATGCATTGTATAATTTATGTTATTGTTGTATCGAATGGAACACAGTTGATGCCTACTTGGAAAAATATAAAGGGACTATTTAAGTCATTTTTTAAAATGAGAATAATTCCGTTGAACACCGCATAAAATTTTCCATCAATAGCAGCTCGAACCCTCAAGTCCAGCTCAGCTTGAAAAGGAACCCGAAAGGATTTTACTTGTCACATGTTATGAGAATGCTTCTCCTCGCAAAGAGCTGTTTACCAATTACCAAGTCATGAAGAAAATTCACTTCTTCGCAATCATTTTCCTATTGTGATGCAATGAGCAATTATTCAATCTGTGGATGCAGTTAACCAACATCAGATCCCATGAGGCAATGAATCCGTGCGCACGTCTGAGGATATAAATTGTTTTTACCGGGGTGTGAGATAATGTGCCAAACAGTTGTCCCTGATTTTTTTTCATAATTGTTGGAAATTTCGGTTAAATGATCGTCAAATGAATTATTTCAAAGGGAACAGTTCTGCATAGAATCATAACAATGATAAAATCGCAATTTATGTATATACAAAAATGCCCTTAAGTCTCTCAAATGACAGGGGAGGTACTTGTAATCTGACCTTTCTTTGAGGACAACGTTCTTACGTACTTTAACTCTATTCCCAGTAAATAATTCCAAAATGGTATTTTAAGTAAAATAATCTCTAATTGAATTTTAAGTACTTTAAACGGTTTCACAAAACCATTTTAACCCGTAGTGAACTAAATGTAATCTGTGAATGTTTGCTTTACAAGATTATTATTTCGATTCTGTGTTTGAATACTAGGCTATAAATATGCTATTACAGAAGCAGTAACAGAATAGCGTAGGACACATAATATTTACCGCCAAATGGAATTCGAAAATATTGTGCTTATGAAAATGTGCGTGGCATATAAGTACGTCAGCTGTATTTCGACAAGCCTCAGGCACCTTATTTTTAATTTTTCATTTTTGGTTTCCGGTCTTAGGTAACTGAACTTTAAGACAAATCAGCATGCCAATTTTCAGATCTCTAAGTTATTTAGAAGTGCTGGAACAATCCGCTAATCATTTTAGCAGATAATGTTCCAAAACCGCTATTTTGTTTGGTTTTCACACCCCTCTATGCATACGGACCTATCAGTATAAAAGCATAACATATTTCAGATCCTTTTGACATTTAAATGTGGTCCAACAATTCGTGTACAGAAACACTTGAAAATGAACATAAAACGGAAGAGCTAAACACTAGCCACACAAGGCACTCGAAAATGAGGCAATGGACTGGTTGTGAGAAGAAAGAAAAATAAGTATTCATTAAATTTAATGCGTTTCATACACGTAAATTTAATTTTATTAAAACAAAATATTTAAATGCCTATATGTAAATGTAAGTAGTTGCTGATCATGACGTCATGCTGAAACAAATATGGTTTTAGACAAATTTTGAGCTTAAAAAATGTTTTTATTATGCAACAAACAGCTTACAGAATGCTACGTATAACCCTACAAACCTAACTTGCCAATTCTTCTACTGCCTACCCAACTAGATGGCAGGCGGAGTTTATAAACAAAGTACTATGTAAATTCCATGAAACTATCTTTACTAAATATGTATTCTCTGTCTGTGACAACTAAAATAAATGAAAAGAAAATCCCCAAACTGGCAATGGGATGGACATGTTGCCAGAAGAACGGACCACCGATGGACAACCGAAATGTTAATAGTTTTTTTATTTCAAAGCGTTACTGTGACGACTTATTGGTCCGACGGAATTCATGTGCAACAACAATATTTTGCGCTTCTTATATTGAAAACGTAACGGTATTTCTTTTTTTTTTCGCTATGTGATATTTAATGTGCGTTTGAACATAACTGAAACTCAGTTGTTTCTAATTTGAATTGAACACACCTTCAAATAATGCGATTAAGTAACAGTTGCCAGATCTAATAATAAATTTTCTGGAAAATATACTGGGAAATCAGTTTATTGTGAAATTTCTACTGAGTTACGTGAATTGCAGAGGGTGATCTTTAAATTTTATCTTCTTCTGAGAGCATGTAATATATGTATATGAGATAGGAAGTTAGTTCCATACACATCAGGTGACAATTCAACTGTCTGAGATGCAGTTGCTCTGATTGTTATGTAGAATCGTTTATTTTCTATCTGCTCAATTACAGAGCTCTGAAAGTGTTTTCCCAGAGAATGACGTCATAAACGGGGTAAAAAATCATCTGCGCAAATTTATCAGTTTGCTGTTGGCTCCGTATAGCTGATAAGCTGCTTTTCAAAATACCATGATTTCCCGACACCTTTGTTTTACTGGAATATTTAAGAAAGCAATCTACTTACTTAAATGCTGAACTGCTTACACAGGATTTAGAAAATGCCTAGTTCCTGGCAAAGGCCAATTCACACAGCATATTTTTTACAGTTTGTCATACAGCATTTCTTTATTAGCTCCAATAATCGTTCGTCCGCATAATAATTCTGATATTCTAACTGCTGACAATGATTCTTGCTTTACAGTTTTAAGAATGTACTCCCCTTTGATCTGACTCAAGAGCAATCAAAGGCAGACCGCCTCTGCACTGTCGTTTTCTTTACAAATGTTTACGAAATAATCGTGACTTTTATAAAACTGATTTTCATTTTTTAAATAGCGGAATGTGTTTTATCAAAATGTTTTTCTATTGATGCAGGAGTCAGACAAGGTTGTGTAATGTCACAATGGCTGTTTAATATATTTATGGATAAGTGCATGCGTGATACCAAAATAGATAATACTGGTTTATGTCTTGGTGCCATCCGTGTATGCAGATTGCTGTATGCTGATGACATTGTCCTGTTGGCAGAAAACAAAAGTGAGTTGCAAAGTATGTTTTCCCGGATGTACGAAGTTTGCATGAAATTGAAACTGAGGAAAAAACAAAGTTATGGCTTTTGAGAGAGGAATTGGTAGCACTGTGTGTAACGTAAGTCTAAATGGCACAGTGATTGACCAGGTGAGTGAGTTTGTGTATTTCGGATGCAAGTTTGACAGAGAGAACAAACTGGATGTTAAAATTAGTACGCGAGTGAATACTTCATTGAAAGTTATGGCTGCTCTGGGAGGTTTTCACAGGAATGATGGGTTCCAAAGACAGTCCCACATGGCTATGTATCAAAGTGCACTTGTTTCTACTATGAAGTATGACAGTGAAACCTGGGTACTACAGAAGAAACATAGAAGTCGTTTGTGTGCTGGAGAAATGCGTTATTTACGGGGGGGGGGCAAGACACGTTCTGATGTGTGGAGAATGAAGATGTGTGATGTGAAACAAAATGTTGTTAGCAAGGTAGAGACTAATATGCTTCGGTAATTTGGCCATGTTGAAAGAATGATTGATGAGATGCTTACAAAGAAAATCTGTTTAGCCCAAGTGGCAGGAAGGAAAGGCAGAGAAAGGCCAAGGAAGTCAAGGGTGGATCAGATTCAGGAGTGTCTGCATGAGAAAAAGATTATGAGTATGAAGTACAGAAGATTTTGTGTATGGTGTGTAATGGATTTCAGTAAAGCCCGAGTTGTATGACAAGATCGCTGTAAATTGGAAGTTTGATACGGCAACGGTAATTAGAAATTATCAAGTAGTTTGTATTTCTTTATGGAGCTGACTTCTGAATCTAAGAGAACAGCTTAGTGATATGTATGTACGAATTTTCCTTATTCCTCAAAAACAAATGATGTGTTATTCTTTTTCTAGAATGTAAAAAGGAATGTCAATCAATCTGTAAGGAAACAGAATTTATGAATTTTTCCATAATGGAAGATTTTTCTTGCGCAGAAAATTCCTAATGATCGTTGAAGGAGTTCCTAAAGATAACTCATTTCCGAAAGATTGTCATGAATGACGAGAGGTTGCGAGACAGTGCTGCTGTCCCGCAGTTTGTATTCAGATTTCGTGGTATCGATATTTAAAAATGGCTAATATCGCATGATGTCGAATTCTAGTTTTGGTGAGATGAGCCAACGCCCAGACTATATTGGATTAAGTTCTGAATTTGTAGACGTAGTTAGAAAAATATTTTTTTATAAAGTCATTTTTTTTCTGAATTACTACCGCAGTCTAAAATAAATGCAGTATTGTATGACATTATTATATTAAACCAATTTATACAAAACTCTGGGAGTTTTGTGATTTAAAACTTAGTGCACAGAAAGCAAGAATTTATGTCAGGTGTATATTTTATCCAGAATGCATTGTTTAAAGTTACAAAGAAAAGTGAAAGAATTTGCTATTTCTGTTGTTGAAAATAGGTAATGTACCTTCTTAATGTAGATTTCGGTGTACTCCTTTCATTATGGTCCGTAAATTTTAACCTCACAAGATGGTTGGTTATGCCACGTTGGTTATGCCACGTTGAAAAACATTGATGTCTGCCGCGCGTCCCGTTTAGATTTGCATGCTAGTTCTATCATATTTTCCAAGCCACGTTCTCCGTTTTATATCTGAATGGGTCATGGTTGTGGTCCATACTGGCAAACTTAATATTCCAAAATGTCCGAATACTTTTAAAAAGAAGGGATGTATGTAGTAAATTAATAGAAATGTAGTAGTGAATTATTAAAGTAGTAAATTATTAGAAACGTTGGATAGCAACTACACATGTTTTATTTTAACTTACACAAGACACAATGACATTGAGATTGGTTTCAGCCGTGTACGACTACAACAGACAGGTGCAAGCATCTGAAAGCGGGCAATCTCCGTAGCCTTTATAGAACAGATGTTGTAAGGGTGTATACTGAGTGGTTGAAAAACTACCAAACTAGCTGTCAGGGGAATTCCTTTAGATAGAAGCAAGGGTGCGGTATTACCAGGGCGAGCGCGGGTGGGGAGGGTTGTACAACGTGTCGAAAGAGCTCTCTCACCGCGCAGAACAGAGGTATCGTGAGGATACTTTCAGCACATCCATCTAAAACCATTTTGGTACAAATGGGCATTAACATCCGTTAACCACTCAGTGTTGAACTACTGTTTGTTAAAAACGACGGATTATTCAACACTGGGAACGTGGCGCCAAAGGAGCATCGGTGAAGATCGGCAAATGTTGTATTTCCGGTAAACCATGTGATAATTTAATAAACGTCATGTATATTCTTGAATATTACGTCAAGAGAAAGAATCAATGGATACATTCTGCATAGCATTAACTGTACAATCTGAAGAAACCGGACTAACAGTCTACTGTCTATTTTCATAGAATGATTAGCTTCCTCAATATCAATAGAACAGCATTTGAACGCGAGGAGGTATCTCAACATATCTGTGTGCTAAGCACACACGTACATGTGTATGTTGTTTCATCATGGATAGCGCGTCTTGCAGCAGGAAAATGATCCCTGTCAAAAGGCTTCGTCGCACAGCAGTTCTTGGAGCATCTCATTGAGTACGAAGAGATAAAATGAACATAGCCCACCGATGTTTTTCCAATTAAACAGTTATTGGATATGATTGGGAGACTCATTCGTAAGAAAGATAATCTTACATGTAACATTCGTCAATTGATGGACGTCATCACATCCCCCAGGCTGAGCATTCCTGCAGTACGATATCAACACCTTGTTCAGCCCATGCTGCTCTAAAGCAATGCAACTTTAAGAGACGATAGTGGTTCAAAACGTTATAAGGTAAGTGTTTCTAATAACTTTTAACTTCCGTGTTTATAGGTGTGCGTACACGGTTTAGTCTGTGTATTACACTGCTGGACAATTGCTAAGGACGGATCATAAACGGCTATATAGCGCATAAAAAAGTAAGTATGGTTGGATGTCAAGTGAAATAAAATTATGTCAGAATGCCAGGACATTACAAGAAAGACAATTTATCGTGCTCTGAAATCCAGAAGGCTTTGGAACTTGTTCAAGGGACAAACAGGCCATTTTCTGCACAATACGTAAACGTCAAAAATGCAATCACCGTCCGCAGGCGTTCCGGCGTAAGATGTCAATACGGGATATAGCCACCATGGAGGGTGATGCAAGATTCCACACGTCGTGTCATGCTTTGCACAACATAATCAAGCAGCTGTTGGGGTAATTTATCCCATTCCTCTGTCAGTGCACGGATGAGGGTGTCCTTGTTTATTGGAGGGCATTGGCGACCTGCAAGACTCCTCCCCAAAGCATCCCACACATTTTCAATGGGATTAAGATCTGGAGAACGTGCTGGCCATACGAGGCGTTGAATATCCTCTCTCTCAAGACACTCCTGGACAGCGACTGTTCGATGACATGTTGCGTTGTCGTCCATGAAAATGAATCTATCACCGACAGCACCACGGAACATGCGAACATGAGGTAGCAGAACATCATTAATGTATCGTTGGCCAGTCATAGTCCCAGTTGGAAGCACATAGAGGGACGTACGGCCATTGATCATGATGCCAGCCCATACCATGACACTACATGTCGGATATCGGTCCCTTTCCTGTATGTTTGCTGGACAATATGCAGTACCACTCACACGCCAGATCAGTTGTCGTCGATAATCAGACGATAGACTGTATCTACTCTCATCTGAGAAGAATACAGCAGACCAGTCGTTATCAGTCCAATTGCGGTGTTGATGGCACCATGGAAAACGGGCGGTACGGTGACGTCTGGACAATGGGATGCACACAACAGGACGGCGGGTGTATAGTCCTCCTTCATGCAAACGTCTGGCGACAGTTTTTCGGGAGATTCGCCTGCCAGTAGCAGCCATAAACTGATTTGCTACCTCACTAGCTGTGCTGCGCCGGTGTCTTTTTGTTGATAGCACTATGTACCGATCTTCTGCTGGTGTCGTACTGCGAACACGACCTCCCCCGTGACGTTTGCTACACTCTCCATTTGTTTGAAATGATTTCCAAAGCGTTGAAACAACACTGTGGCTGACGTCGAACTCCGTGGCAACATCTGTTATTTTTCGCCCTTCTTCAATCTTGACAATAATACGGCCACGCGTAAAATCATCTAGGTGATGTCGGAAAGACATACTGAAAATTGCAATTTCGTCAATTCACTCTTTCCTTTTCAACTTTGCGTTTGAACAACAACGGTCAATACGCGTCAAATCCTTTATATCTCTTCACAGCGCTATTGTGTCACGAACAAGTTCGGCAATCCAAAATTTGCATACGCACAACACGTCTTACTGTATCCCGCACTTATGCTAATTTCCACATTTTCCTGCCTTCCATTTCATGGTTGCTATCGATGCTATTGTCATCCGTTCTTAGCAATTGTCCGGCAGTGTATATTATGAATTACAAAAATAAATCCTGGAGAAATTCCTTTTCAAGTTTCCATAAGGTCCAGTTTGTATTTACATTCATTTGATTTGGCTAATCAAACCCTTTAAAATATTGTGCGATAAAATTTACTTTGTCAGCAAGTAACTTTATTGAAGGGACTGTTTCTAATCCTTTACGGTCTTGAAAATCCGATATAAAGTATATCTACGAATTTGATAAGTATATGTATTCTGAAATTATCTACGTCTATTTAAGACCTTCCTGAAATAATATTTTGGGAAAGAGCTTAGCTGCTTTAGACAGCAAAATGCTATGAGCGCTCGATATTTCCCTTTGATAGATGTAGTCCTTTTGTAATGAAAGTAATATAAAAATTACTAAAAATCAAGTTTATGCATTGTGTAATTTAGGTTATTCTTGTATCCAATGAAAGAGAGCTAATGCATTCTTGGCAAAATATAAAGCAACTGTTTAAATCATATTTAAAATGAGAATCATTCCGCTGAACGCTGCATAAAATATTCCATTAATAGCAGCTCGAACCCTCAAGTTCAACTCACCTTGAAAAATAACCCAAAGGGAATTTACTTGTCACTTGTGAGGCGAATACTTCTCCTGGCGAATAGCTGGTGACCAATTACCAAGTGATGCAGAAAGTTGGCTTTCTCCGCAGTCACTTTTCTGTTGTGATGCAATGAGCAATTATTCAAGCTTTGGTTACAGTTAACCAACATCAGATCCCATGAGGCAATGTATCCGTGTATAAGTTTGAAGATACAGATTGTTTTTACCGGTCTGTCAGATACTGTGCCGAACAACTGTCCCTGAATTTGTTCAAACTTTTTGGAAAAGTTGGGTTGAATGATCGTCATAATGCATTACTTTAGATCAAACAGTTCTGCATAGAATCATTACAATTATAAAATATCAATGTATGTGTATACCTAGTGTATACCGAAATGCTCTTAACTCTCTTAAATGACAGAGGAGGTATTTGTACTCTGATCTCTCCTTTAGAACAACACTCTTAGATACCATAACTTGCTTAACAGTAATCGATTCCAAAATATTACTATCGTAACATAATCTCTGAATTGTGAATGCGGGTTATAAAATTCACCGATTTCGTTAAACGGGTCTAACCGGTAGTGTACTAAATGTAATCTGTGAATGTTTGCTCTGAGCAGAATGTGGAGTACTGGTTATAATTTATTAGTCTGGAAGTACGCGATATCATTTCCAAGATTATTATTTTGTTTTTGTTTTTGAATTCCTAAGCTATATTTATGCAATTGCAGAAGCGGTAATATAAGAGCATAGGACTCATAATCTTTACCGCAAAATGGAATTCGAAAACATTTCTGTTAAAATATTGCGCATATCCAAAGGTGCGTTGAATATAAGTACGTCAACTGTATTTCGACAAGCTTCAGATACCTCGCATAGAAACTCTTCAATGAATAAGACGCTTTGCTGCACACACACACACACACAGACACATAAAATACACGCCAGAAACCTTTGAGTTCCTAGGTTTGTGATTTACTGGTTTGTACCCCAGTATCTAATGTTATACGCAGGGCTTGAAAAGTGTGGTCGTCTGCTCGTCAGTGTCGAATGGAAAGTTTTAGTTGACGAGTAAAAATTCAATAGAGGAGTTTAATTCAATCGGCAATTAGGTATAAGTTATTTTGTCTATTATTGGATATGTAAAACTATTATTATCTTTATAAAGCTTATTTTAACCCTTTCGCGACCACGATACTATAATGCTTTGTCACTCAGAATACCACAGCGCCCGAAAGTGACTGTTGCTCGTTTTCGAATTTCATTCTTCCTCCCTTTGTCAAATTACCAGAAGGATTAGTGCTGAGTCACCACTCAAAGCTTCTGATCTCTAGTCTTGTTGCACATTGACCTTTGGAGGTTTCCCTGCGGCAAACTGTGCATTCTTCTTCTGAGACCTTAAGACGGATGGGAGTGGTAGCAGCTAAAACATCTTCTTGAATTTCCCCTTTTCTCCAGTTATTTCTTGTAAAATATATTATCTCAATGTGTTTATTTCTATTGAGCGAATATGAAAGAATTTATGCTGTATAATTTTTGTCTTACACTCTTCTTTATGAACAAAGGATGATACTGCAGTATATTTTAAATAAAATATTAGTATTTTTTACTGTCTTTGATGCTGGAAATCACTATTTTTCTGATAAATTAGGTTTTTTTTCTCGTAGTAAAAAAAATTTATGACGCCCGATTTTTTTTGCTGTAACATCTGCAGAATATATGTTAGCATATTTTGTGTGTAATCGGTTAGAATCATTCCCTCCGGGTATTTTAACGTAGGCCCAAAACTGTGCCAACGACTTCTATTACTAAAATATGGTGGCTAATCGTTTAGTCTACGTTATTTTGCAAAGCTGTATGCTACCAGGGCCGTATTTTCGTCTACGAACTTAGGTGTCCAGAAAAATGTAATTTTTAAATGTATTTGTTCCACAAACACTTACGTGTCTAGAAAAAGGTAATTTGTAAATTTATATGTTACACAAACACTTAGGTGTCCTGGAAAATGTTTCAAATAATTTTTCCACTCCACGCAGTCCTACAAAGTGTGTATATAAATTATTCTTACTAAGCACGTTCCAACATATATCAATTATTTTTACGAAGCACGTGTCAAAATATATATTTTTACGAAGCACGTGTCAACAGAAGAACAGTTCTACTGAGCGAAGTCAGAAGGCTGAATATATTGCCCCGGGACAAAGAAACTCCTGGTTCATTTCTTTGTTTAGCGACAAAAAAAACGACTTAGGGTGACTTCTATTAATCCGCCAGACGCCGTTCAATTTCAAAGAACACGGGGGGGGGGAGGGGGGTCCAAATCCTAGTCGAGTTATCGGACGACTTTGGCGCTTGTGGTCGTCTGAATGCCGGGGGTCTCGGGTGTTATGGTAGCGAAAGGGTTCAGAAGTGATGCGTGATTGTGCGTCAGCATGGGAAACTGGTTTGCCGGCAAATGGAATTGGACTGCGAATGCCGCATATCAAAACATCTGGGCACGGTGCACTTAGCAAGGAACACGAAAAAAGAATACCGCAAGCCAGGTAGAATGATTTCCCCAGACGCTGTGTGAAGAGATAGGCAATGTAAGAGTCCAATGCTCCTGAAGAGCTGCCGCTTTGCTAGTTGCTGTCTTAGTTTGACGGCAAAACACAGAAATTCGTCTTCCCGTTGGGCTGATAGGAAAGTTCTAAAACATCGAAGCATTCTTGCATCATCTGCTCTAGAGGGAGAAAAGTAAGTTTGTTTATTATACAACGGTTAATCGTTTAAATTAGGCTAGCGATAAAATATAGTTCGAGAGATATGTGTGCATTTTTTTAAATCACACATTAAAATACGAAACAAAATCGACAGCCGTGCGGGTCTGTCAATTTCCAGCTGGTGAGTGATATATTTGCCTGACTATTGAACCAGTATGAAATTTTTCACGGCTTGTTTATATTGTATATTTTTGTTTTTCCTTTAATCTTCCCAAAGTCTTTTTAAGTTAAAATGTTATCTTGGAAAATACTTTATATGCATTTGATTACTTTGATTTTTCATGTAGATATTTATTCCGATAATGTTTATATTGAACTAAATTTTTCATTTCAAGAGAATGTTCACCTCGAAGCTTGGTCATTAGCAGCGTTTCTGATTAAAATATTTTTTTCTGCAATATGTGTTTTAATTATTAATTAGTTTTCCGTCTTTAGAAGACAAAAATAGCATGGACATTATTGGTTTCTCGGAAAGAAAAAGAAGAAACCTGTTGTCGAATGCTTAGGTGTTAGCTTAACGTTATTACAATACTTTGCTACAGGAGGACAATATTTCAGGCAGATATTCAGAAAATAAAGAAACGGCAAAGAAATATGTGAGTTTGTGCGTCCTAGTAAGAACGTTGCGCACAATTTAATCATCTCAGCGGTTCGAGCGTGCCCCCTGTATAAAACCGCTTGCATTCCTGTCTCGGTCTCTTTGTATTGCTGCAGAAGTGATTTGTCCGCATCAGGTGCAACTTTCCTGACGACCCGTTGAAACGTCTTGCACGTGATCCCTGTTATCCTGTGTACTGAGAGTCGTTAACCAGATTTATGTCTGTAACATTAAATATCCCGAAGTCGCTAATTTCTTGTAACAAATTGAACGGTATGTGATTTTTGGGATAAGCAGACAAATATATGATGACATATGTTTTCGTACAAATTTTTAATAAAAAATTAAGCCAATGTGATATTAAATGCTGCTTAATATGTGTGAATTCTTAAAATTAGTTTCTAAACCTGAAGGAAAGATGCACTCAAGGTTGACCAATGGATCATAACTAATCGGACACCATATAAGCATCATCTGCTTTGTAATAAGGAATTGTCATAGTGCAGTTGACCTTTGCTTATTGAGGAACCGGACAAAAAGTTTTAACGTCCTTAAATTTGAAACTGTTGTGCATGCGGGATTAGTTCTTATATACTAAGCAACCCCTGAAAGTAAATTTCAGTACCTGAACTTCTTAATTTTTTAAAAGCAGTCTATTCAATTTCGAATTAGAGTAGCCACATAACGCCATATAGTAGATCCATATTAAGTAGTCAATTGCTTAGAGATCTTATGTAAAGCTTGTGCAAAAAGAGATGAAAACAACACCTGTGTGTAAACGGTTTGTGTCGGAAATGACACAGACAGTAAGGCGGCACGAATGAATTGCTATAAGCACCTAAATTGGTATTTCTTTACCGGTTTCGTTTTAAAAGATGGAATGTTTTGATGGACTATTTGGCGCAGAATTCTAAGTTCGGGTTCTGGGCGTTATGTATGTCACGAAGATTTAGAAAAGATGAGAGAGATTATGCTAATTTGAGACAAATGTCTCTTTGCTAAGCCTAAATAGTAATTATCATCTGAAACAATCTTCAGTAATTTATTGAAGAAAAAGTAATTTACAAACATTTTTGGAAACTTCGAAAAGTAACAGTTTTGTATGGAATATTTTTCTCTTCTCGCAACTCTGTGGTATTCTGATAACAGATTTGTTTCCAGAAGTCCAGGCAAACCATGGAGGTAGGAAATATAGGAGACGCCTTACCCGCAGATTTCCGAAGCCGATCTGTTTACTGTTATGATATCCCTACGCGTGCTTGGTTACCCTCTTGGTCGTGTCTGACATAGGAAAGCATCAAAAATTTGTGATTTTTAGGAGCTTAAATTTTTGGTTAAACTGATTTGTCAGCGTATATTTTTTTTCTGTGTTTGACAGCACATTTTAGATTGTTTATATTTAGTTTCCATGAGATCCTGCGTTGTATTCAGCTGTGCAAATAAATTTAAAACGAAAATACCAGCTAACGTTACTCCACCGGTTATTATCACTTTATTTTCCGTTTACTGGGTTTAATTAAGGTCTTTGATATTCAATCGTCGATTGCAATTTATTGTGAATAACTAATGTATATTTTGCTGTGATTTGTTTCCTTTTAGCATATTATGTAATGTTCTAAATTTGTAGCAAAATTGAAGAAATCGCTAGGTTTACGTAGGTTATAGAAAGCTCTTTACGAAAGTTGAAGCAACTTTTTCTGGAATAGTGTAGGTCATGTAAATGGAGGGGTATTCATAACTGAACCACGTTTAAGATAATGTTCAATATAACTACATTAATAAGATAGTCGTCTTTGAATTATTAATAACCCACCTATAATTATGGCAGTGTTCATATCCAAAAACTTTGCACTATAAGCAACAAAGACTACATTTACCAAAAGTTCATCTATGGTTTTTCCTGTTTTAGGGCTTGACCAGAATACCAAATTGCAGATTTGACCATAGCTAGTAAATAATACTCATTTTAAACTAATAGACAAATGGCTTTTGATAGTGTGCGACAAGATCAGTTAATAGAACTGGAGCTCCTTTATTTAAAACTGAACTTCACAGTACAAATACAGATTCTCTGGATTAGCAGAGGACATTAAAATAGTAACATTTGCATGTGAGTCACCGCACTCACCGTTTCTTGGAACTATACGACAATGCGAAACCTCACTGTTAATATCTTCTGATTCACAACAAAACCACTTCGTATGTGAAACATAAAATTATGGTGATACTGAACACAGTAGATGAGAAAAGTGAAAGTTGAAACACAAAGGTGCGCAGATATTTAAAAGATTAAAAAAATAGAAGTAGACAAGTGGACAAGGAAACATTTGAAAGTGACCGAACATGAGTACCTTACATGAAGATTTGCAATTCTGGCTCCTCTCAAGCTATGAATGGCCATGTAAACATATGTATGTACATTTTGGTTTTTGAAGAAATATTGTCATAATACATGGAAATACATTATAATTATTAACACAGCAATCATACATCTCCAAATCGCCTGTATATCCGGTTGATTCCAAAAATAGATTTGGTTATCTTCTGCAACCCCATTTCTAGTCATTGCACATTTCTGGTATTTTAAAACTTCATGTTCTCTCATTCATTTTACAGAGCAGTAAACATTTTAGGTTCATCAGTTACATTGATATTCCATAAATAAGCTATAAGTCAAATATATTTCATTCACTTCTGGTACCAAATGTTTTCTTTACCTGATTTAGTTGCTATTCAGTAACGCATGTACATTTTCTGAGATTAAACATTGTTTTCACGCATTTTAACTCTCTCATGAATATTTTGCTTTTTCTGTCTAACATTAGTTACAGCATATATGCTTTAATTAAACTTTCCCCTTTTGGTACTCTGTTGATGTTTAAAGTCCTTCTTGTTACCGTTCCTTCCTTTACATCATACCTTACTTTGTTTTGGTAAAATTAGTGAAATGTAGCTAAAAGGTCATTCCTTGCACAGTGGGGGTGGCATGTGTGTTTTGTCTATCCAGCTTATGGCCTGTCTTTGTTTTATCGACATATTGTAATTTCTTCAAAGCTGAGGTAGTTGTGGTAGCTAAAACATTCAAATATTTATTATGGTTTATTTGCTCACAGTTCATGTTCAGGTTAACTCAGTGTAATTAGCCTGTATTGTTTTGCACATTAGTGTAAATACCTTGTACCCAATATTTTGATAGTTGTCACATATTTCCTGTATTGTATTTATTTTATATTCTTTGGTATTGCTGTTGTGTATCCATGCATCCCCCACCCTTCATTTTTTGTTTTCCCATTAGGACTGAACGACTAAGCCTTTTAAGAGAAAAGTCACTCATACCTGGTGTGGCACCCATTGTATGTGAAGGAAAGCATTTTGCTGCTGCTAGTGAAGGTTACTGAAGATGAGATTTAACTATTTGAGATAAGTGTTTTGTATTGGATTTACATATAAATTTCGATACAAATATTTGTCTTTAATGGTCGAATTGCAGCAGTAAGCTAAGTTCCAACTACAAATACTGTTGGATAAGCTTTTCTTTTCTCGCATATATAAAAATGACTTCAAGAAGTTTAATATGTATGTGGGCATTAACTCATAATAATATTTCTTCATGTTCTAACTAGCACATTCTCTTTTGTCTTATGATACTAGAGGTATATTGAACCCATATTAGGAAATGATAGCACTGACATATTTTCTACAGCTTAAAATGTGCATATTGAGTGTGAAATGCAGCTCACAGCTACGCTTTTTGATGACAGAAATGGGGGAAATCTTTAATTCAGCTGAAGTAAAAATATTTCAGCATAAAATTATAAAGATATAAATTGCAATATATTAAAACGTATAGTTATGGTAAAAAAATTAATTACTTGAGTGAAAATTTAAAAAATTAATTAACTAATCAGATGAAACAGGCTGTCGCAAGAATTTCTAGCTTAAAAGGTCAGCATTATTTTTGGAAATCAGATTTTGGTACTGGAGATGTTACATGGATAACAGTGAACTAAAGATGATTTAGTGTCTGATGGCAGAAAATTTGCACTTCTATATTTCCCATGCACTTCTGATTAGTTATCCATTGTTTTTTGTGGCCATAAAATGTAGGTTAAATGTACATTAGCATATAGGCTGCTGTTAACAATGCTCTCTGTTATTAGAGCTAAAATTAATCACCTTGTGTTGATTAGATTTTCCTATTCTTGAACATATGTTGTGCTAGCAAAAAACTGTAGAATTTATCCTCAATGAATTTATTATTAACAAATATAACCTTGCTTATAAATGGTATACGTATAATTCAAAAGTTAAATTAAAAATTCTTATTGTATACACTCGTCTGTTTTATTTACTACTTAAAAGCTATTAACTTATTACATTATGAATGTGCCTCTCTTAATAGTGATGTGTATTAGAATTATAATACTGTGAATGCAGTTGGATTTATTTTAAAAGAGATCTCACAATAGAAATGATTTCTGCTGCTTATGCTAATCTGTTTTTATCACGACATTTTATCAAGGCAGATTTCCTTTACTATCAGCAGGACGTGTAAATTCTATTTTCACAAACTAGTAAATTGTATATTTTCTTGCTATATTTTGAAACTGTACTCTTTAAAAAGGTATCCTCCCCCCCCCCATCCCAGAAAAAAGTTCCTTTCCTATTAAGGCCTGTAGTTTTAAAATTATTTACATTCATACCTTTGAAGCCCACCACGGTTCTAACCACACCAGTTGGAATTTCCTACCTACATTAGAAGAAACTAAAATCAGTCAAGTGCTTAAAGCAATAATAAAAAATAAAATGAAGACACAGTAACGTTATATTTTGAGTCTGATTTTTTAAATTTCTTTGAACAAGCTCGCAGATACCTCATTTTTTCTATAAAGGCTTGGAAATAAAATCTAGATATTTCATGAATTTTTTTTTGAAATATTAATGTTCAATGGGAATATTGTCCCCCCCTCCTCCCCTTCTTTATTTGCTTAAGAACAATCATAATTGTTCTTCAAGTAAAACATGCGTGGAATGGCGTTATTTACTTTAATTTTCCTCCTGACAACATTGCAGAAGTGTTCCCTCCCTTTAAAGTTCGATCTTTTGAAAATTCACTCATAATACAAATTCTCTGAAGCTCGACCGTTACAATTTCTATGATAAACAGTATTTTATAATAATCCGCTAAGACAGAGATATATTTTAACCGCTTTATAAAATTATGTTTAGCATAAACACATTTTAAATCGTCAGTTGATGTACGTCTCAGTCGTTAAAAAGACGTGTTTTTAGATCTGTGTTACTCCATGAAAATCTAAGTTTTCCTACTGAAATTCGTTTCATGTAAACCTAAGAGTTTCTTATAGCTATTCCACTGCTTCTCCATTTCGCTTATAATTTAAGACAATGTAAATCTTAAGGAAACGAACAATGTCTCACTAATGCTTTTCCAGGGAAAGTCGTCTGCTTTTGCATGTTGTGGATAACCACGCCAAAGCTGGCGGTACTACTTTCACCGCGGAAGCGTACAAACCCGGCTTCACTTTGCTAGCATGGGAAGAGTTGGCGAAGGCGTCTCCTCTTATGTAATTATAAATATACCACACTGTGAATACTCAAGGGACGCAAATAGCGTATTAAATCTGTTTATTTTTGCGGCGTAGTAAGTATTAAGATTCGCCAAGCTTTCGCACTCCACTGGGAGGCTTTCTCAAGGCAATGGTAGACATAAAAACACAAGGAATTGGAACACGTAAGGAACAAAGACGATTTTTGAAATAGTGCGGGTGACATCACCAGCGTATTACACGAATTTTCATCACGCAATTATACGGTGTGTCGCGATGTGTTTCCATCTTTTAGAAACGCATGCCAAGCTCTTGGTAGTTCAATAGAAACTATATCATTGCACGCTAATTTGCTGGATAGGATTTCGACTGTTTCCCTGATGGCAGTCTCTTTAAAATGCGTGTACGGGGAAATTCTTCTAATATTATTCCATTGAGGAGCAGCCGAGGAATGCATAACAAGATGTTTAGCAATATCAAAATTAAAAACCAGTGTTGTGAATTTTAAAAGGAGAAATATTGTGGAAGGGAACATTAAGAAAAGTAACACTCAGATAACGAAAATTTTAGAGAACCTGCGTAATGATTGATCCTAGAATATCGAACCCTAACCGCCAAGTCGAACCAGATGGCCATTCTTAACAGCTCTGATTATATTAGTAAACTTAAAGAATTTGCGGATCAATCGGACTCAATTCTGCAGTCGAGGAATCCTCTACACAGCATAATACGGAAAGTTCAAGCTCTAGCCAGGGACAAAGATCTCCCGGGACTATTAGGATGTCAGAGAAGCTTCCTCCGGGCCCTACAATTCCACCACTCTTTACGAATAAAGAACCATAAACCTGGATCTGCCCTCCGACCTATTGTAGCAAAGAACAAATCTCCTACGAACATATTAGAAAAATCACTAGCCAAATTCCTATCTGAACGGTTAAAAAACTCCGATTACGTAGTCAAGTCAACAAAACAATTTGTGGAGAGCGCAAGAAACTTGAATATACTTGACAGTGATATAATGGGAAGTTTCGACATAGAGTATTTATATCCATCTATACCTATACCAGAGGCAGTTGCAAACCTAGAGGAAATAATCGACACCTCCCGTGAATTCACACCAACTCAAACAAAGAAAATTGTCAGTGCCTTAAATTTGGTTACTAACCACAACTATTTCTAGTTGGATGGAAGTATCTACAAACAAACAAAAGGAGCACCGATGGGTTCACCTCTATCTTCAACCCTTACCGAAGCAGTACTTAGACCGCTAGAAGATTTTATCTTTCTAAATTGTATCAAGAAACCCCGAGTGTGGATCCGTTATGCTGAAGACATGTTATTCATATGGGAACACGGAGCAGATCAATTAAATGATTTCATGCACAAGATAAACGAACTACACAATACGATAAAGTTCACCATGGAGCCTGAAGTAGATGGAGCGTTGAATTATCTTGACGTCACGCTCAGAAGAAACAGAACATCCAGCTTCGATTTTGACGTTGATTATAAACCGACCGCAGTACCGAACCGTGTTCCTCCTGATTCGCACTGCCCAAAAGAGTATAAACTTTCTGAGTTTAGAGCATAGCTCTATAGATCATATAACGTATGCAAACACTACTACCTAAAGAATAAGGGAATTGAAATATTTATAGCAAAGGTCTAAATGCTGGATATAAGAAAGATGACATAGAGAGAATACATAGAACTGTAAGAAATTGCATAATGTCAGCAATAACAAAATCCCCTAGTAAGACGGTGAGATTCACAGGATCCATCCCATATGTTTCATGTTTTATATATTGGTTAAAGAATTTATTACGTAAATACAACGAACTGATAGCACTGAAATCCCTGACTCCGTTTTCACATATGATATCAAGTTTCAAGGATATACAGTGTGAGAAAGAAAAGGCAGGTGTGTACGCTATACCGTTTGAATACCCTGACAACACGGAAAAGGTATATATCGGAATGACAAAGCGATCCTTGGACACTAGGTGTAAAGAGCACGTGCGAACTGTCAACCAGGACATGCAGAACACAGCCCTCGCCAGAGACGTCATGCATTCCTCGGCTGCTCCTCAATGGAATAGTATTAGAAGAATTGCCCCATACACGAATTTTAAAGAGACTGCCATCAGGGAAACAGTCGAAATCCTATCCAGCAAACTGGCTTGCAATGATATAGTTTCTACTGAGCTACCAAGAGCTTGGCATGCGTTATTAAAAGATGGAAACACATCGCAACGCACCGTATAATTGTGTGATGAAAATCCGTATAATACGCTCGTGATGTCACCCGCGTTATTTCAAAAATCGTCTTTGTTCCTTACGTGTTCCAATTCCCTGCATTTTTATGTCTACCACTGCCTTTAGAAAGCCTCCCAGTGGAGTGTGAAAGCTTGGCCGCAAAAATAAAAGAATTTAATACGCTATTTGCGTCTCTTGAGTCTCCTCTTATTCCTACCTCCATGGTTTAAACCATCGTGATTTACACTTACAGCATTGAAAAACGTAAAACTATCGACGCACTATCGATAGTTACAAAAAACTATCGACACCCTATCGATGTACTGAGTTAGACACAACTATCAATATTATCAATAGTGCCATCGATAGTATCTCCACCTCTAATTTTCACTACAGTTATTTTCTATATTCAAACACTTCATGTCGCCATCGTTTTTTTTTATTTTGTTTAAAGAGCTGAAATGCAGGTTAATATATATGCACAAAAGCAAGTTTCTTAATAATTACAACTTGTTCACCATGTGTATATGCACCTGAAGTACGGTTTTGGGAATCTGAGTCTGTTCGCTACGGTTTGAAATCCGATTTTGAAAATGGTGGAAGGCATTGGTGGTATCAAATATCCGATGTATACATTATACCTCCGATGTTTTGTTTGATGTAAAGTTTCGCCTTCCTGCATTTGTTAAAGTAATTTTGCAGGTGATTTTCCGATGTTCGATATTATAATTCAATGCATTCGCGTTCGACATAAATGATTTTCACGGTAATAAATTTGAATTAAAGTGTAAAAATTTTGCTCTTCCTGCAAGTTATGTGTTCCCTCACAAAGTTCATAATTTTAAAAATGTAATTTAGCTATTAAGATAGGAGTGAGGCACTTGTAAATAATTAAATCGCCACACATGCAAGATCCTGACAAACTTTGTATCAAACATATAGGAAGTAATTCCGAAATGTTACGTGAGTTCTTCTACGGCATTGACGCCAGGCTTCTTTAAATTTGAAATCACTGCGTCCGTGTGCCACTACACGACCTAAATAGTCTCACAACGAAATGCAGAACACAATCGTTTTTTCTTAAAGAATACATGTAGGAATTCATAAAAACAACAGTAAAATGCATAAAACGTAGTATGAAACTCACTGGATTCGCAATTTTCATACTGTTTTGACGTAAAATATTTATACTCTTGCTGAAGCGCACGTAATCCGTTGGTTGATGCAAGGTATGTGGCATTTGTCTATGATCTATTAAGTGCAGAAATATGGTATGTGCTAGTCAGTTTTTATTCACATTTGTGAACCCTAACGTGGCAGGACAAGGGGGGGGAGAAGGGGTATAACTGACAGAAGGACAGAAACTGTTGTGTAATGTCCAGGAGAACCCCGGTCCAGAACGTAAACAAACCCGATTGCAAATGACATTGCAGAATTTACGTAGCACTTTGAAACCCAGTTAACGTATATTTACAAAACTACATATTTACGGTATCCGGACAGTAGCTTAATTGAACAGATTCAAAAATGAGTTATGGATAACTGCAATAACCTGCGTATTACGCAAAATTCAAGCAGTGTGCTTATTAAGATGAAATAGTTTGAAATAAACTCTTAGCCACCAGAAAAAAAAACCCCGAAGCATCTCGGGAAAAGCGTTTGATCCTGATGAAACACCTTATACATGTACAAGTACCTAAGCATCGAATAGGCAAATGACTAAAAATCACCAAAACCGAAGAAATAATAGCCCTCCATAGCGCATTTGACCCACGCGTCAAGAAATACACTGCTGGACAATTGCTAAGGACGGATCATAAACGGCTATATAGCGCATAAAAAAGTAAGTATGGTTGGATGTCAAGTGAAATAAAATTATGTCAGAATGCCAGGACATTACAAGAAAGACAATTTATCGTGCTCTGAAATCCAGAAGGCTTTGGAACTTGTTCAAGGGACAAACAGGCCATTTTCTGCACAATACGTAAACGTCAAAAAAATGCAATCACCGTCCGCAGGCGTTCCGGCGTAAGATGTCAATACGGGATATAGCCACCATGGAGGGTGATGCAAGATTCCACACGTCGTGTCATGCTTTGCACAACATAATCAAGCAGCTGTTGGGGTAATTTATCCCATTCCTCTGTCAGTGCACGGATGAGGGTGTCCTTGTTTATTGGAGGGCATTGGCGACCTGCAAGACTCCTCCCCAAAGCATCCCACACATTTTCAATGGGATTAAGATCTGGAGAACGTGCTGGCCATACGAGGCGTTGAATATCCTCTCTCTCAAGACACTCCTGGACAGCGACTGTTCGATGACATGTTGCGTTGTCGTCCATGAAAATGAATCTATCACCGACAGCACCACGGAACATGCGAACATGAGGTAGCAGAACATCATTAATGTATCGTTGGCCAGTCATAGTCCCAGTTGGAAGCACATAGAGGGACGTACGGCCATTGATCATGATGCCAGCCCATACCATGACACTACATGTCGGATATCGGTCCCTTTCCTGTATGTTTGCTGGACAATATGCAGTACCACTCACACGCCAGATCAGTTGTCGTCGATAATCAGACGATAGACTGCATCTACTCTCATCTGAGAAGAATACAGCAGACCAGTCGTTATCAGTCCAATTGCGGTGTTGATGGCACCATGGAAAACGGGCGGTACGGTGACGTCTGGACAATGGGATGCACACAACAGGACGGCGGGTGTATAGTCCTCCTTCATGCAAACGTCTGGCGACAGTTTTTCGGGAGATTCGCCTGCCAGTAGCAGCCATAAACTGATTTGCTACCTCACTAGCTGTGCTGCGCCGGTGTCTTTTTGTTGATAGCACTATGTACCGATCTTCTGCTGGTGTCGTACTGCGAACACGACCTCCCCCGTGACGTTTGCTACACTCTCCATTTGTTTGAAATGATTTCCAAAGCGTTGAAACAACACTGTGGCTGACGTCGAACTCCGTGGCAACATCTGTTATTTTTCGCCCTTCTTCAATCTTGACAATAATACGGCCACGCGTAAAATCATCTAGGTGATGTCGGAAAGACATACTGAAAATTGCAATTTCGTCAATTCACTCTTTCCTTTTCAACTTTGCGTTTGAACAACAACGGTCAATACGCGTCAAATCCTTTATATCTCTTCACAGCGCTATTGTGTCACGAACAAGTTCGGCAATCCAAAATTTGCATACGCACAACACGTCTTACTGTATCCCGCACTTATGCTAATTTCCACATTTTCCTGCCTTCCATTTCATGGTTGCTATCGATGCTATTGTCATCCGTTCTTAGCAATTGTCCGGCAGTGTATTATCCGCTTTTTTAAATTTCCTCTTGTAAATACGGGTATGGCCTTAGTCCATTATTTTATTGTTTTAGGTAAGTTTATGTGTGAGCAGTAAACCTTTGTTTTCTCTTTGAATCTCGCCAGTAGCTCCACATAAATGTACACTTCTGGGATTACCAATGAAAATTATTTTAAATGTTCCTGGAATATTTGTTTTTGCCAAGTATAGTACTGTACTATTCATTTAATCTCCAAAACTGGTAAACGTAACTGCTTTATAGAATTTTTCTCCGATTAGTGTATTTTTTTATTATCATTAATTTTTTTTAGAAAAAATGAAACACAGATAGGAATAGACAAAAATAAACAACAAAATTATCATTGCCTGATGTTGTTGAGCTGATACGAGTTTCCTCCAGAGACCTATGTATCAGCCAAGAACCGTCGTATTATATATGATGTCCCGAGTAAAAAAACTTTTAGCAGTTATATGAGTGAAATATGAGAGAGCTGCAATTCTCCGAAATAGTACATAATTTTTTTTTGAAATTGTTCCAAGAGCCCCGATGACAGAAATGACTAATTGTGCGTGTTTAGTCCATACTCGGGTAACTTCTATGGACAGGGCTCTATATTTTATCGTTTTTTTCAGTTCTTCCTCATCAAGTCTGGCATCTGCAAGAATTGCAGTTTTAATTATGCAGACTTTCCGATTATCTGTGACTGTTATGTTTATGGTATTATGTTCTAGGTGCCAATCGATTTCAATTCGAAAGTCCCACACGATCTTGACTTGATCATTTTCTAAGACTTTCTAAACCTTAAATTTCCATGCGCTTTTCGAAGCTGGAAAATTCTGCTTTCTGCATAATGATCAGTGGATCAGTTTTGCAAACATGTCGTGTCTAGCTTTCTAACCTGCCTCTGCAAGTTTTCTATATTCACATAAAAGATTAGACACAAATTTATCATTTTATTTACAAAGTAGACACTTTGGGTTTTCCCTGATTATCTGGATTTTAGCCTTCACAGCACTTGTTTGCAATGTCTGTTCTTGTGAAGGAAGAATTAGACCTTCCGCTTGCTTCTTGATGGAACCCCTTCTTCTTGATGATGCCCGTTGAGTTGTTTTCATTTTTTCCTTTAACATTTTTCAGATATTAAAATGCAGTAACTATTATTGTCATTATCATTTATTATTTCCGGATCTTATCTGCACAAATGACATCAATGGAACCTTCAGTTGTTAAAGAAGATGCCTAGAAAACAATTTGGTCATCGCTGTTCCATAACTTTGAGAGGGGTGATCAGATTTTTGAATTGCAAAAATTCAAAGAAGAAAATAGACATTCCATTGCAACAAACATTTGCACACCATTTCGTGCTGCAACAGAAATAATTACCTATTCTTCAAGACAGAGATTTGTTACTTCATTGTTAAACTTACTTGGAAATTCAGGAATAATATAAAAAAGTAGAATAAAAGAGAGACATTTATTTCATTTGCAAGTTTTCGGTCTTAAATAAATTGGTTGCTTCAATCAGAAAAATGATTCGATTATACACAGTCGAATCACATTATTGTGACCACCAGCTAATATCCAGTGTAACCCCCGTGTCTAGCGCGGACAGCAGCTTGACGGTCTGGGAGTGACTCAATAAGGTGCTGGAAGGTGTTTACAGGTATGTGGAGCCATGCTGACTGCAGTGCATCTGACAGCTGCTTGAGGGTGCGTGGTGGAGGATCCATAGAGCGAACACTACGATCGAAGTGGTCCCACAGACGTCCAATTCGGTTTAAATCTGGTACATAAGGGGGCCAGGGAAGTGCTTTAAAATGTCCATAGTGCTCTTCCAACCACTCTCTGACTTTTCCAGCTGTGTGTCATGTCGCATTGTCGTCCTGGAGAATCCCAACCTCCCCATGGAAGACTATCAGCATATATGTGTGTACGTGGTCTGCAAGGGTGGATTCATAAGGAATTTGGCTCATAGTGCCTTCCAAAGGTATGAGTGGACCCAGAGAATGCCGGGAAAACATTGCACACACCATAAAGCTTCTCTCACCAGCTTGTATTCTGCAAGCAGTGGTTGATGAGTGTTTGTTCTCCGATGTTTCTTGCCTTTTACGCCAACGACCATCAGTTCGATGAAGCAGAAAACGTGATTCATTGGAGAAGGCAATACTTTGCCAATCAGCGGAGGTCCAATTCCGATACTGCCGCGCAAATGAAAGCCTTTCCTACCCGTGCACCTTCGTCAGAATAGGTGCAGTGACCATCCGTCTGCCTCGGAACTCCATATGCAGCTGGATTCGCTGAACTGTCGTTTGAGCCACCCTTGTCCCGAAAGCCGACAATCATCTTTTTTGAAAATCTAATAACTCACTCTCTTTATCCATGACAGCAACCCGTGATATGTTTTCAGACTGCCTGCAACACACCTTATATGCCTTCCAAGCCAGCTGACTACACGTGCTTTCTTTCATTAGCTAAGCGCTGTTGACGTCAAAAGTAGGAGGTGGTCTCAATAATGAGACTCGACTGTGTACAAATGAAAATCACAAGATGCCTGGTAAGGGGTTTATATTTTTAAATAAATGAGGATAACTGAAGTTTATATACAAAATTACACAAAAAATGCGTGTTTCTTCGATAATGCGAGGAATTATGTTATATTAAAATTTCAAAATGATTTTGCTAGCTGTTAGCGAAATTCATACTGCATTCTTCTTGTTCCAAAACTGTCGGGCATTCTAAAATGGAAAATCCAATGATTTATCCACTTTCCTTCTGAAAGATTTCTGTGTTAGACAAAACATATTAGACGGTAGACAAGCGTAAATTCTCTGCAGTTACTGCACTACAAAAACGTTAATACTTCGAAAAACAACTAAAATTTCCTTTGAGCCACATATCCGATATCACAGTATGTAGCTGATAACATCAAATTATGACGTTCTTCATTTTTCCATCTTCACTGAAACTGAGTGCTGTGCTGAAGTGTGTAAAAGTTTAAAGACATAAAGCTATCCGACTCAATGATTTCTGTATTAGACATAACATATTAGACGGCACCTAAGCGTAAATTCCCTGCAGTTACTGCCATGGAGTGGTGCGTAAGGAGGTTAAAAATGCGCAATGGAAGCTGACAACTATAAAAAAATATCAGCGTTTTAATTGTTTTCGGCTTCACTAGAACTGAGAACTGTGCTGAAGTATTTAAATTATGAAAAAATAAATGACATTCGACTGAATGCGAAAATGACAGGAAATTTAGTGAACTTTGAAATCTAGATAATTTCTTCGGGTTTTTGCTTTCTCCGTCTATTCTTGTAGCTGAAAGATATATTTGGAAAACCGAAATCGTGAGACTCCTTTCGTATCCAAAGAAAACCTCTCAGAAATAATATATATATATATATATATATTACGCATCTTCTTTAGGACAACTAAAGAAGATGTGACTTCCAAAGTGGAATATATAGAGCTATGCAAGACAACACGAAAAAGTATCACTGAAGACGTAAGGAAATTCAACTGTGAGCTAGTGAGGAAAGCAATTGAAAACAACCAAAGCCTTAAGATAGCAAAGGGACATCTCAGTAAGGGAAGAAAACAGATTATGGCTCTGAGAAAAGAAGATGGTTCTATAACAAGAAATAGAGGCGAAATTTTGACAAGAGTGAAAGATTTCTACTCCAAATTATACGAAAGGGATGATACATGTACTCCAGACATCATGAAAGGTACCAGAGTTCTTCCAGTCCTCCCAGCAGAAGTTGCTCATGCAATCAAGAAAATGAAGCGGGGGAAAGCTCCAGGAGAAGATGGAATTACTATAGACATCATACAAGAAGCAAGTGGAGAAATTGAAACAGTACTCGCCCAAATTTTCACTCGATGCCTTAATGAAGGGAAGATTCGTGAGGATTGGAACAATGCTACAATGATCCTGCTACATAAAAAAGGTGACATTGAGGATCTCAGGAACTATAGACCTATCAGCCTCCTATCAGTGGTTTATAAAATCTTCACTAAAGTTCTTTCACACCGCTTGAAGGTAACACTGGACATGGCTCAACCGAGAGAACAAGCTGGATTCAGGAGTGGCTACAGCACAATAGATCATATCCACGTACTGAGAGAACTAATTGAAAGAGCGAGGGAATATGAACTTCCATTGTGCATGGCTTTTATCGATTATGAAAAAGCCTTTGATTCGGTAAAACCATCAGCAGTTACCACGGCTCTGAAATCCTGCGGTATTGAAGATGCATACATTAATATTATTAATAACATCTATGAAAATGCAAGTGCAAAGATTCGGCTGTTTGAAAATACAACACACATAAAAATTGGAAAGGGAGTGAGACAAGGTGACACCATATCTCCGAAGCTCTTTAATGCCACATTGGAAAATGTCTTTCAATCACTGAACTGGGAAAACAAAGGGATAAAGATTAATGGAGATTATCTAACCCACCTTCGTTTTGCTGATGACGTAGTCATTTTTGCAACTACCCCATTAGAGCTGCAGAGTATGATCCAGGAACTTGCTGACAAGAGTAAAGAAGTGGGATTAAAAATGAACTTTCAGAAGACAAAAGTGATGTTCAATGCTTTTACAAGAAATGAAGATTTATCGATTGATGGAGATAACAGATACGTATGTTTATCTTGGACAGCACATATCAAGTGAGGGTCACATTGATGAAGAAATTAATCGGCGTACAAAACTTGCCTGGAGAGCTTTTGGAAGAAACAGCATAATTTTCAAGAGCAATATGCCATTATGTCTTAAAAGAAAAGTGTTTGATCAATGCATCCTTCCAGTGCTTACGTATGGTGCAGGGACGTGGACCTTAACTAAAAGAGACATACAAAGGCTGCAGACAACTCAAAGCAGCATGGAGAGGTGCATGCTTGGTATAACTAGGAGAGATAAGAAGAGGAACTCGTGGATCCGAAAAATGACGAGAGTGGAAGACATCATGATCAGAGTTAAATCCCTGAAATGGCAATGGGCTGGACATACTGCCAGAAGGACAGACCATAGATGGACAGCCGAAATTTTAGATTGGATTCCGAGGGACAGGAAAAGACCCAGAAGAAGACCACGTGGGAGATGGGTGGATGAAATTCGTAAATATGCGGGAGTGACATGGAGGAGACTGGCACAAGACAGACCGTTGTGGAGGAAACTTGGGGAGACCTTCGTCCAGCAGTGGATTGATAATGGTTGACAATGATGATGATGATGATATATATATATATATATATATATATATATATATATATATATATATATATATATATATATATATATTATTTCGGTATCCAAGGAATCCAAGAAACTCTCTCAGCCATAATGTAAATTTCCTGGGACCAGCGTAACTTTGTAGGAATTTAATATTGGAAGAAATAAAATTCTAGGCGAAGACCATCTGAAAAGTAAGTCATGTGATTTGAGAACACAATTCTTACCTTTATCATGGTACGCCATTTCCAAATATTTTTTTTAGTTTACAACGCTGTCGTTTGTTACGTCACACAAATTTTGAAGTATTTCTTATCTTTTGATATCGCCTTCTACAAAGATGTTTAACATTTCTTTTTTTCTTCTTTTTTTCCATGTTTTGAAGTGTTTGCATGCTTTCCATACTTCCAACAACAACAACAACTAATAAGGACGGCAATTTCATTGGTGCACAGCATTTTCCTGATCAGGTTAGTAAAACTCAGTGAGCTTTATTATTTGAGTGCTTTTCTTTACCTTTTCATTTTAGGAAAATGTTTTATTATTGTTATTCTAGTCCTCGGTATCTAAAGTCGTTACAAATGCGCAGTCGAAACGTCCATTTACTTTTGATTGTCTCTCACTCGGTAACACTGCGAGTTTCTTTAATTGTTTCATAAATATGAAAATGTGATGTCACCTTATGGATATTCCACCTTATCCGTTTATTCCTCAGCAATATGATCCTTCGTGTTGAATGGCAATTCATGCATCACTCTTCCTCTCTCTCACTTTTTTGAAGAATCTATATTCCTGTGGGTTTTTTCATACTTTACCAGAAGAGATTCTGCTAGAACTATTATTTCGCTTATTTGCAAAATAAAATATCGGTTAACCTGTGCTCTATATATCACGTGCGCTGTTTGGGATGAGTGACAATGACTGAAATTTTATAAAATTCCTTCATCATCGCTCTAACAATATGATACAGATTTACCAAGAATATTTTAGCACCTTGTAATTTCGCTGAATAGTTTCTTCATTTTCAAACTTTTAAAAATATTCATAGAAAGAATTCATATCCGCAGTACCATGGACTTCAAATGCCAACTCTGGATTTGTATTATACAAATGTAACATTCAGAATTCATAGTGAAAAATTATGCATAAGAAGAGGAAAAAATCGAAAGTGTTACAAATAAGAAAAGAAAGCATTTTACTTGTAGAAAGTATTTTAACTTTTATAGAGAAAACGATATATAACTGCTGTATCAAAACCAGAGGCCATTCATTAATCTGAAAATGTTTGCGTGCGTTACTTTACTTGCGGTAATTATATGGCAAAAAGTTATTTAGATAAAAACAGAGTACAAAAATTCTAAATGTATCTTAAAACAAATATTTGCTTAAATGATAACTTATTTGCTCATTCATTTACAACGGGTTTTTATCTCCTTTCTTATTAGATAGTTGTCGATTTAATGTTTCCAGATGCACTCAACGAAGACACGGTGCAACAAAGGTACATTGAAGATTGTTGCATGATCTCACAAATTAAAATATCTTGCTGAAAAAATCCATCATTGAGCACTCGAAAAAAGTAATATATTTCACTATATTATTTGTCCAGAAGGGCAATGAGGATTCCCCGGTAAATTAAACATTTCTTAAACAATAAATTAAATGATTGCTGAACCTTAGGAGAGACAACTTCTACACGTGACAACAATGTCTAGCCAAACGTTGTGATAAACATTTGTTTATCATTCCTTTTACTTATTAAGTGATGTTCCATAGTTATTGCATGAAACTAAATCCTTTGTTCATGGGATTTTATTTACACAACTGCAATTCAGTAAAAGTTTGTGAAGATATTTTTTTGACTAATTTCCTTTCGAAGTTTTAAAAAGAAGAAAAGTCACTTTGACTAATGCTAGTAGCACCTGTCTTGAAAAAAGTGGCTGATCTCGCACGAGGCCGTGAACCTGGTATAAGGACTTCATATCATGTATGACTGGCTCCTATACCATCCTCACTTCGCAGGTGTTTGTCTGTGTCTCCTTCCGAAATTTTGTACCTCTTGCATTTATACGCAATGTCCGCGTGCTACCATGCTTCGCGTGCTACGATGTCCAGTCCTATGGAACAGCTTGAAAACTGCGTACATGTTCTGCGTCATATTAAACTGCGTCTGAGAATAGATTTAGCGACAGCACACAACTTCAGAAAGTTTGGTCTTAGTGGATGATATCAGTTTAAAATTTTGAAAGGACATATTGGGAAAAATCTTGTACATACTTTACGAAGTTAAAAATGGTTTTTCTGCCGCAAAAAGTGTCACACGTTTTTCTAATATTCGAGTATATGTCTCTTCATGGAACACATGCAAAGTGGCAATTTCTTTATAGCATTAATTCCTATTATTAAAACACTGGTTTCGTATGTACTTTTTTTTTCAGGGGGAAAATTATTTTCCGTTGTGAATCAATATGTCAGCATTTGCAAACGAATCGTTGGAAAAATGAAATGCCTCCAAATAAAACAAGATAGATGACACCGAATTTTTGGGTGTATTAAGCACGGCTTTTGAATCTGTTCTGAAGCAAAATAAATTCATCAAAGCTGTTCAAAGTCAATGGAACCGGTAGGGAAAACAATAGTATCTGACGGAAGGAAGAAGTTTTTCAATCGGTATTTTAATCCCTCAGATATGGCTGCTAACGGAATCGTGAGCTTACGCCCTCTCGTTGCAGACTTGTGCGTAATGAGGAGAACATGAATTTATATGAGAAACATTTCTCACCGGAAACCCTCTCCAAGACAGAAATAACTTTTCAAATCGGACTCTTAGAAACAGATATATCGACAAAAATAAGATATGACTGTACGTCCCCTGGTGGGAAAACCATGCATTATTTTAGAAAGAAAGTATTAAGTATTCTCAAAAGGTTTATCCATATAAGCGGTATCGGTCCAGGAAAAAAAAATTAGTCAAGTTTTCAGAAGCCCAGATTTTGCTACAAATACATCAGAAGCAAAAATTAACTCCTATGGCCCCTGGTGGCCAAACCATTCTTTACCAAACATTAGAAATGTTGTAAAAAATATTTTCCATCATATCTTCTATCCGATACCGGAAGATGTTTTCAAATCGAAGTTTTAGGAGCAGAAATAACGCAGAAAACGCAATTTACCTTTGCTCCCCCTAGCGGAAAGTCTATGATTTACTTGAAAATTTTGAATTTATAGGAAAAACATTTCGCATCGAAAACACTATCCAAAAAAGAAGGAATTTTTCAAATCGGACTCTTAAAAGTTGAGATATTGAAAAAAATAAGTATACATCTAAGCCTCCTGGCGTAGAAACCATGCATTATTTCAAGAAGAAAATGTTACTCAAAGGTTTGTCGGTATGAGTAGTATCGATCAACAAACGACTTTTTTTCAATCGAAATTTTAGAAACTCATATTTTTCTGCAAATACATCAGAAGCGGAAATTAAGATTTATGCCCCCTGGTGGCCAAACCATTTTTTACTAAAATTAGAAAGTATATGCAAAGGATTTCCCATCAGGAGCTGTATCCGGTGCAGAATTTTTTTTTCAAATAGGAGATTTAGAAGAAGAGATATAGGGGGAAAGCAATTTACTTTTACGTCCCCTAGCGGAAAGTCTAGGAATTACTTGAACATTTTAATATTATATGAAACACTATCCAACAAAGAAGGAATTTTTCAAATCGGACTACTAGAAGTAGAGATATTGATAAAAATAAGATAGACATCTAAGCCCCGTGGCGTAGAAACCATGCATTATTTTAAGAAGAAAATGTTTCTAAAAGTTTTGTCGACATGAGTAGTATCGGTCTGCAAATGACGTTTTTTTTTCAATCGAGATTTCAGAAGCTCATATTTTGCTGCAAATATATCAGAAGCGGAAATTAAGATTAACGCCCCCTGGTGGCCAAACCATTTTTTAACAAAAATTAGAAATTATGTGCAAACGATTTCCAATCAGGAGCTGTATCCGGTGCACAAAGAAATTTTCAAATCGGAGATTTAGAAGCAGAGATATAGGGGGAAAGCAATTTACCTCTACGCCCCCTAGCGGAAAGTCTATGAATTACTTTAAAATTTTGAAATTATATGAAAAACATGTCACACTGAAAACACTATCCAACAAAGAGGAAATTTTTAAAATCTGACTCTTAGAAGAACAGATATTGACAAAAATAAGTTATACATCAACGCCCCCTGGTGGAGAAACTGTGGAATATTTTAAGAAGAACATGTTCCGAAAGGGTTTATCGATGTGAGTAGCATCCGTCCACAATACAATTTTTTCAATCGATATTTTATAAGCTTAGATTTTATGGCAAATACATCAGAAGCAAAAATTAACACTTACGCCCCTGGTGGCGAAAGTATTCCGTACCAAAAATTCTAAAATATATTCAAAATATTTTCTACATGGAGGTGTATCCGCTGAAGAAAAAAATTTTCAAATCGGAGTTTTAGAAGAAGAGTTATCGGGGAAAATGTAATTTACCTTTTCCGCCCCCTAGAGGAAAAGCTATGCGTAATTTGAAAAAGTTACTATATCTAAAATACTCTTCGACATAAATGGAATCGAAAGATAAAATATTGTTTTCAATCGGATGTTTAGAAGTTAATGTGTGAAATAAAACGTGTTTTTGAATTCGACGTCATCTGCATTTACGCCCTCTAGCGGTGAAATTGCCCATCGTAAAAAAAAACGAAATAAAGGATCATCATTCGAATATTTCAAGCTTCCCAATGCAAAAAGAAGTTTTCAAATCGGACTGATAGTTGCAGATATATCGTGGGTTCAGACGGACGGATGGACGGACCGATGGACGGACCGACGGACTGACGGACAAACCGATAACATAAGCACGATCTTTTTTTACAAAAGACGTGCTAAAAATGTAATTGTAGCACTGGTATCAGGAAACAGCATAATTGGTAATTTTGTTAGTAGCACAGGAAATAAAAAGGAAAATGTCGTGAATAATTAAGGAACAGATGAGTTTTGGCCAGTTGTTAGAACACTATAAGATATGTATTTTCCCCAAACTCCCCGCGTCTCCCCCTTGTGCTTTCCCCCTTTGCCACCCCCGAACTTCCCATTCGCAGACTTTTTGAAAATGACTTATATCTCCATAACCAATGGTCGTAACGACGAATTTTTTTTTAAGTTTTAATCCACATATTACGCACTACAAAATTGTTCCTTTTTACATTTACAATTCCTAATATATACAGAGTTACTCGTCAAATGGAGTGTCACTTTCTTCACTAAAAGCAGATGAGCTGTAGCATGATAGGCCATTGCAGTGCAATATTGTCCAGATTTTTGACATCCACAATAATTTCCACAAGCTGATTTACAGCTACAGGACACGAGACTTAGAAGTTCATCTGGGGCAAAAGGTATTGATCTAGCAATAAGCCAGTACTTTCTTCTTTCCTCCGTTTTCTTCCAGGTATTCTAACTTCCATCCCCAATCATTTGCCAGAAGTTTATTTCCTAGCCACCCTTGGACTTGCAAAGAAACCCTCAGAAGATGTTGATGAGATGCTTTTGATGTTGGAGGAAGTTTTGCCAATTCGAAATTTGATCTCAAAACAGACTTTCTTGTTAATGTCTTGAATCGGGAGTAACGTGGACCCATTTCGACAATTTGCTGTCCGTTATACCCTTTCCATGTGTAAGACCTCCAGTTGCTTTCATAGGACGCA
Organism: Macrothele yani; assembly: GCA_039090855.1. Classification (NCBI taxonomy): domain Eukaryota; kingdom Metazoa; phylum Arthropoda; class Arachnida; order Araneae; family Macrothelidae; genus Macrothele; species Macrothele yani. The sequence continues at coordinate 19,333,761 of CM077032.1, read as the reverse complement.
TAAGGCACTGCTCTGTACACATGTCTGTCCACGTACCAGACCAAAACTTTACACTTCTTCTCAGAGTGAAGAGTACTTTGTTAGTAAACAAATCGAGCTTTTTTTCTGACAGTTTTGAACCTATCTTCATCATTTGCTGAACATATAGATGGGCCGACTTTGCATAAGGTAAGTGTCCTGCAGCATGGAAATACGGAAGTATTTCGGTGGTAGTACTTAAGTGCAAATTCCAGTTCCCGGACCTTTCAGCAAATATAAGCTGAAGAATTAGATCAATAGCTTTTAAAAGATTTACCCATAACTTTGCAGTTCTACTTGTCGATTCGATATTTCTCAAGCAGTCATCAATTTTAAATAAAGCCTCAGTCACAACAGGATCGGTACACGTTTCTTCAGGTTTCATTTGTTGCGAAACAAGTTGCCCGTACAAGTTCTCCAAACTGCGCACGTACTTTTCGATGTCAGTAAAATGTTCTTTAGTCACATTTATGACAGCTGAAGCTGTGAGAGCGAGGGCTGGAATACATCTTGCATGCGCATGACCATTCAACATATAGTTAACTGTAGTTTTACCATACACACTGTTCCCCAAAGACTCTCCAATCCGCTTCCTTCCATTATACGACCTATTGAACGCATAAAAGGCATCAAAAGGTGGAACCCACCCAGCCTCAGAATTGTTTTTGAGATATCTCTGTTACGGTCAGTAGTAGCTACTATATCTGAAGCTTTTAAGAAAAGTGGTTGATCGAATGTGGCGATGCATGACTGGTTGTGTTTTCTACTCTGATCTTCTGCAAAGCACAATGCTGTATAAATAGTTGAGAGATTACTGGGATCCATGTTTATAAATCGTACTGCCATTATGTATGTCAATTCACACTTGCCAAACCTACTCATAATATTGTTCATTAAGCCATTCCACTCAGGTTGGTTCCTTAATCCAACAAGTCACATCGGTTGAGGGGGAAAATACTTGTTGTGGGCTGCTTTGTAAGGGTTCTGACAGTTTTAAGTTCATTAAAGCCCTCAACAACCACATTACCAAAGCCACTACATTTTTCTCTTTCCGTGCGAATACAGACGGATACTCTCATGATTGAAAGTCCGAGACTGAATTCGTTGAACCTTTACCTGTGTGTCAACGCTAGTACCAGGTGTAACACATTTGATTCCTCCCATTGCATGGAATGTATTTAAGCCATCCAATGTTTTGACATTTACGTCTGCATTGTCAAACACATATTGAAGAAACCCTACATTACTAATCTGTGGAGATCCTGCATCGATAAGAGAAATAAGGTAAACAGAAGTTTGATTATATAATGCGCACACTCCCATAGATTATAATATGTCTATTAGATGTTTAGACCCATATAATCGATGAAGAGTTATTTCTAGACTTGTTTGAATAGGTAACAGGAATGATCTCAGTCTTACAGTTGATATGATTGCATGATTTATCACATGCACTTCCTGTTTACCTTGGAATATTCAGCGGCGTTTTTCGTTTTTGTTACCCTTTGGGTAAAAACTTGAAGGCTTTGTGGAATTAAATTTTTACCACCTGATTTGATAGTTTCCAAATGTGGGTAGACACTTGAATCATAAGCCATCATTTGCATATCTTCTTTTATGATATCAGCTGCAGCCAATACTATTCTTAAACGTTCTGAATCACGATTGGTTTCCTTGTTTTTGTACCATTAATCCATTATTTTGTGAGCAGTGTCTGATAAACAGATCATATTTTTCCTTCCCGAAACATTTGAATCAATCATTCGGTCTTTAAATTGTTCTAAAAGAAAATTTTTCAGATGTTTGTCTGTATATGTATCCTCTTGATCAAATATATTTTTCAAAATATCTTGCAATTCTGTCCGAGTGTACTGGCATTCATCAGTGTTTTCCCTGTATTCCCACAACAAAGAAAATGATATCCCCACTTTGATTTTGGACGACCTACAAGTCCCTCGCCTGTTGTAGTTCTTGTAAATGTTTTGTAACAACTTCCATGGTAGCGTGCATCACTTACATTAAGATGTCTGGCTCTTACCTTTCCTCCCCCCCCCCACTCATAATTTCGTACATCGCATTTTTTTTAAATGTTTTCCTTTATTTCTAAAGTCGCTACCATGTGAAAACTTTTAATACGTTCTGATGCAGTTTTGGAGTTAACACTTGATTCTTCTCCACAAATTTAGTGGTTTGCTTTGAAATCGAACTTCTCTTCTGAGCTCCTTAAACAAGATGAAGTATGAGATGGGTTATGTGTCTGTATTGCTGTAAGAGCAGCATTGATACTAGTAGAACTTGTGTAGCTCTGCCTGCACGCACTGTGAAACCCGAATAGTAATTTTTCCTTCTAGCTTTTCATGCAGTCCATCGTTTCGTTTTTAACTAGCCTCAATAACTGTCCGTAAACCCAAATTGACGTTCACAGTTTCTCCTTCAAGTTCCTTTCCACAAAGAGCACACAGTAAATCAAAATCATCCATTTTCATCTTTTTTTTACGTATATCAAATACGAAATTGTAAAGAATACGAAATACTGTTCATGTTAAACATATAATTAATCTGCAATCTAAATTATTATGCTTAAACTGAAAAATAACTGAAAATGTTTATTGACAGTACCTGTGTTCTTTCACTACGTGTCTTCTCACTTTAAAACATTGCTGTCTTCTCACTTTAAAACAACGACTAACAAAGACACTCACACACATGCTGCCGTATACGGCGCCAGCTCAGAACTGGTTTGCAATGGAGCGAAGGTGTGGTTTGAGCATTGCACATCGCGTTGGTGGCCCCGCTTCATTATGTGGCAAAGTCATGGGTGCAAACATATATATATATATATATATATATATATATATATATATCATTTTAAAGCTGTTGAATCAGGCTACAACTTTCATACTAAACACATTCACATGTGGTCATTTCCAAACAAGCTACAACTTTAAAATTTGGGGAAAACTATTGCTTTAAGCGCAAAATTAAACAAGACAATTTTGTAGTGCGTAATTTGAGGATTAAAACAAAAAAAACATTGCATCGTTACGACCATTTTTTATGGAGATATAAGTCATTTTCTAAAAATCGACGATGGGATGTTCGGGGGCCACAGGGGAAGGCCCAAGGTGGAGATGCGGGAAGTTTTGGGGAAATACATCTCTTATAGTGTTCTAGCAACTGGCCAAAATTCAGCTTTCCCCAAATTATTCCCAACATTTGGCTTTTTTTTTCCCTTTATTTGCTGGGCTAAAACTAGACACAAACTTTGCCTACAAATTTAAATCATGATTTCACAAACTGAATAAAAGCTTATTTCATGCTATTTAATATCTTCCTGTCTCCAAAATACGGGGTCAGGCGTTTTACATATTCGCTAATAAACTTTCACCGATCTTGTTTGGTTCAGTTTTTACATAAAAACAATATTTAGAAGAAAGTTCTGAAACTAAACAACTCTTCTGCATCAAATTATATTTAATATTATTGAAAATCTCAGCAAAGACATAAATCATTTAACGTCTCTTCGATGTTAGTTAGGCTCGATTAAGTTGAACAACTAATCCATGTATACTGAGTGTAAGTATATTAGGTACTCTTGCGGTCGTCAGGTAAATGTCACATCTGAACGTGTAAGGCCGTCTGTGGGTTGGCCGGTATAAATGAGACAGAAGAGCACGTCGAACAAGTTATTCATACATCAGCATATACTACGTGGCTTGCCAGTTATATGGGGATCAATCTGTTTCGGATGAGGTGCATAGCAGTATTTTCCCTGGTTAAAAGCATTGCAGGAATACACTGAACAGCAATTGAATTAGGGACAGTTGACGTTATGCAAATGTGGCACTGTTGGCGGCCCTATAAACGGAGACGACATGACGTATGCAGCGATCCGGCAATATAAGGAGTGATGCGACGGGAATCAGTAACACTCGGACGCAGTATGGGTAAGAAGAAGGATCTAAGCAAATTTGATCGTGGGCAAATTGTCGGGGCCCGACGAATGGGTCACTCCATCTCGGAAGTCGTGCAGGCACTGGGATTTTCACGAGCCAGTGCGTCACGGGTGCAACGTTAGTACATCGAATCCGGTAAAACCATCAACTGCCGTGGACAACAGCGTGTGGGTGAGCAGGGTCATCGTCGGCTAGCTCGCATTGTAACAGCGGATAGATGTGCCACAGTTCAAGAAATCACTCGGCAATTTGACGCTGGTGCACAAAAGCGTGTAAGCAGCCACACCATCCAGAACCATCTCCTCCCCATGGGGTACAGAAGCCATCGTCCCGCGAGGGTACCGCTGCTGACCGAATATCACAGGGTGCAAAAATTAGCATGGGAGCAGGAACATCGCCACTGGACCCTAGACATATGAAAAAATTTGGTCTTGACTGATGTGTCGATATTCACGTTGGTACATGCGGATGGCAGGATAAGAGTACGGCGCAAACCACATGAAGCGATGGATCCTTCTTGCCAGCAGGGTATTCTTCAAGCTGATGGGGGTGGCATTCTCATCTGGGGACTGTTTACGTGGACTGAAATGGGACCCCTGGTATGTGTGACATCGTCAATCACAGGTCAACGTTACCGGGATATCCTGGACGATCATTTACTCCCGTTTGTGCGTCTTCAACATCCCACTGGGGACCTCATCCTGCAACAAGACAATGCACCGTGCCATCGCTCCCGAATTGTATCCGATTGGTTGGATGAACACTCCATCGACGTGACCTCGCTTCCTTGGCAAGCTAGGTCACCTGACATCAATCCCATCGAACACATTTGGGATGTCATCGAGAGAGATGTTCGATGCTCTGACCCCTCCTCCATCGAATCTTCGGCAACTGTGGGAGCTCTTTCAGGGTTCGTGGATTCGCATAGCTTTCCAACGCTTGCGGTGTCTTGTCGAGTCCATGCCGAGACGAATCGCCGCCGTCATCAGGGCGAAAGGTGGTGCTATACGTTACTAGAAAGGTATCTCTAATTCAATTGCTCTTCAGAGTCTTCTAATTTGGATATCATTAGCAAGAGTGCGACAATCTTTTACTTTCCATGAAGCCATAATTTCCTCATTAAGGATGCTAATGCACGATTTCATTTTTCACTTGCATGATGTCGTACTACCTAATTCTTGGACTGGGGTCTTTTTCTCGTGCTTCTCATCAGTGCATTGTGCTTTTTTTATCACGTCTGCTGGTGCCCCTACTCGACTTCAAACTGAATCAACTGACTCACATTAATCAATGTATGAGTCATACAGATACTGAGTTGGTGTCACAAGAATCGTACTAAGCACGATAGTACTCATATGTTTTTTCATTTTCCTGGTATAATGGTGTTTTCTTTCCTCTGAACACTGAAATGTCCAGGGCTCAATTTTCGTCTCACCACTTCCTTCTGGTTTTTGTTTTATATTAAATCCCACGTTGTCCATTAACATTCATTTGTTTTCTTTATGTGTGAGGTCAATATCCTTTTTACGTAATATTTCCAAGATTTGAGTGGGATTTGTTTAACCTTTGGAATTGCTTTAATTTGAATACTCATTCGATCATTTTATATGTTGTGATAATGGACTGCCTCATCACACTACCTGACGTGCGTAAGTAATAAGATCTCTGTTCAAAGGGTCAGACTCTTCTTAATGACAACTCACGCTTCAATCAAATCATTATGCAGGCGTACATACCTAAAGTACCTTAAACGTCGTTTTTGTTTACATCTTGGTTGATTCCAAGATTCGAATTCTTTGAGAGATATTAGGAGTAATTAATGTATCCAAGAATATGGATGTTTGCCTGCAAGTAAATGAAAAACAATAGTCCCAAGATATGTCAGAATCCTGCAGTAGGAAGAAGGGGTAAAGATCACTTCCGCAGACATAGAAGAAATATCATACAACTCTGAAAAAACATTACGCAAAGGCAATCCTCTCACCACTTTTAAACACAATTTTTCACTTGAAATAAATTTTTTGGCACCACACTTTGTGAATGTTTGACCTTAATTGGTACAAATTATTATCTTACGCTAGTCAAATTTAAAGGTCCTAAAGGAACTTCAAAATCTGAAAAAGCTTTTAAATCTTTCAGGTCCAAAAATTTAACATATTCTCAACTAAGTACACAGACGACCATACTGATTAATTCAATAACGATAACAAATGGAACAATTCTAGGGTTTTATATTAACAAATTGATAGGTAATTCCTACTATAATAGTAGCTTTAAAAATGAACTGGTTTTCCTTCTTATTCTGTATCATCATCATCATCATTGTCAACCATTATCAATCCACTGCTGGACGAAGGTCTCCCCAAGTTTCCTCCACAACGGTCTGTCTTGTGCCAGTCTCCTCCATGTCACCCCTGCATACTTTCGAATTTCATCCACCCATCTCCCATGTGGTCTTCTTCTGGGTCTTTTCCTGTCCCTTGGAATCCAATCTAAAATTTCGGCTGTCCATCGATGATCTGTCCTTCTGGCAGTATGTCCAGCCCATTGCCATTTCAGGGATTTAACTCTGATCATGATGTCTTCCACTCTGGTCATTTTTCGGATCCACGAGTTCCTCTTCTTATCTCTCCTGGTTACACCAAGCATGCACCTCTCCATGCCTCTTTGAGTTGTCTGCAGCCCTTGTATGTCTCTTTTAGTTAAGGTCCACGTCTCTGCACCATACGTAAGCACTGGAAGGATGCATTGATCAAACACTTTTCTTTTAAGACATAATGGCATATTGCTCTTGAAAATTATGCTGTTTCTTCCAAAAGCTCTCCAGGCAAGTTTTGTACGCCGATTAATTTCTTAATCAATGTGCCCTCACTTGATATCTGTTGTCCAAGATAAACGTACGTGTCTGTTATCTCCAGCTTATCTCCATCAATCGATAAATCTTCATTTCTTGTAAAAGCATTGAACATCACTTTTGTCTTCTGAAAGTTCATTTTCAATCCCACTTCTTTACTCTTGTCAGCAAGTTCCTGGATCATACTCTGCAGCTCTGATGGGGTAGTTGCAAAAATGACTACGTCATCAGCAAAACGAAGGTGGGTTAGATAATCTCCATTAATCTTTATCCCCTTGTTTTCCCAGCTCAGCGACTGAAAAACACCCTCCAATGTGGCATTAAAGAGCTTCGGAGATATGGTGTCACCTTGTCTCACTCCCTTTCTAATTTTTACGTGTGTTGTATTTTCAAACAGCCTAATCTTTGCACTTGCATTTTCATAGATGTTATTAATAATATTAATGTATGCATCTTCAATACCGCAGGTTTTCAGAGCCATTGTAACTGCTGATGGTTTCACCGAATCAAAGGCTTTTTCATAATCGATAAAAGCCATGCACAATGGAAGTTCATATTCCCTCGCTCTTTCAATTAGTTCTCTCAGCACGTGGATATGATCTATTGTGCTGTAGCCACTCCTGAATCCAGCTTGTTCTCTCGGTTGAGCCATGTCCAGTGTTACCTTCAAGCTGTGTGAAAGAACTTTAGTGAAGATTTTATAAACTACTGATAGGAGGCTGATAGGTCTGAAGGTTCCGAGATCCTCAATGTCACCTTTCTTATGTAGCAGGATCATTGTAGCGGTGTTCCAATCCTCAGGAATCTTTCCTTCATTAAGGCATCGAGTGAAAATTTGGGCGAGCACTGTTTCGATTTCTCCACTTGCTTCTTGTATGATGTCTACAGAAATTCCATCTTCTCCTGGAGCTTTTCCTCGCTTCATGTTCTTGATTGCATGTGCAACTTCTGCTGGAAGGACTGGAGGAACTCTGGTACTGGTATCTTTCATGATGTCTGGAGTGCATATATCATCCCTTTCATATAATTTGGAGTAGAAATCTTTCACTCTTGTCAAAATTTCGCCTCTATTTCTTGTTACAGAACCATCTTCTTTTCTCAGTGCCATAATCTGTTTTCTTCCCTTACTGAGATGTCCCTTTGCTATCTTTAGGCTTTGGTTGTTTTCAATTGCTTTCCTCACTAGTTCACAGTTGAATTTCCTTACGTCTTCAGTGATACTTTTTCTTACTGTCTTGCATAGCTCTATATATTCCACTTTGGAAGTCACATCTTCTTTAGTTGTCCTCATCTCTCTTCTTTTTTGCATCAACATTTTGGTTTTTCCTGATAATTTGTTCACATGCAACTTGTTCTTAGACCCAGCTAATTTTGTTGCTGTTTCCATAAGAGCTTTGGTTACTTTTCTGTTAACTTCAGAGATGTCCACTTCTTCCGATGTTAGGCCTTCTAAAGCACAGAACCTGTTCTTCAGTTCTAACTTGAAGGTATTATGGTGATTTTTAAGGTTGGTTATGTCAATACATTTTGTTTGTCTTATGAGCTTGCCACGTTCAAGTTTAGTGTTGAGGTGCATCTTACATCTCACCAATCTATGGTCACTACCTGTGTTGAACTTGTTTAGCACACTGCAGTCTTCTATGACGAATTTTTTGTTACACATAATAAAATCAATTTCACTTGTCGTCCCATTTGGATGTCTCCATGTCCATTTCCTGTGTGGCTTTTTCTTGAAGAAGGAGTTCAAGATGAAAAACCCTTCTGCCTCTGCAAACTCAACGAGAGTATTTCCACGCTGGTTTCTGTTGCCGTGACCGAATTTACCTACTGAACTTTCATTCTGTTGCCGTTGCCCTAATTTTGCATTGAAATCTCCCATAATTATTTTCAAGTGCTGCTTACCTTTATTATTTAGATGACAAATTTCCTCATAAAATTCTTCAATTTCTTCTTCAGGATGACTTGTGGTGGGTGCATAAGTTTGAATAATCTGAGCCTGGTATCTTTTCGAGAGTTGGATAAGAAGTCGTGCAGCTCTGTCAGAGGAACTTTCAACTTCTGCAACTTTATCTTTCAGTTTCTTGTTTATTATAAATCCAACACCACTAGTTCTGCCAGTATCTGTCATACGATAGTAGAAGAGATGTCCACTTTTCAGTTCAATGAGATCTTCTCCTTTTCTCCTTACCTCACTTAGCCCCACGATGTCCCACTTGATCCTTTGTATTTCCTCTTCCAATTCAAGAAGCCTTGAATCAGAAGATAGGGAGCGTCCATTGTAAGTAGCCAAGGTCAGCATCAGATGGCAGCCTAGTCCGGTCCTCCGGGGATTCTTAACACCCTCTGCCTTCATGTCGCACTGCCCGCTGCCTTGGCCAGGTACATTCCAGCTGCCGGAGACTGAGGGCCAAGATTTAAGTTGTGGAATCATTTTGGAGGGGTTTGGCCATAACTCACCACGCTGGCCAAGCGGGTTTAGAGTGTGGGATAGAATTTCCTCTAATCCCGATGGTATAGTTATACCGCTATTGGCGGTCGTCAGAGCCCCTTTAGTGGGAACAGGATGCACCACGAGAAGGCGGGGTTGACATTTGTCAAGGAGAGGCTGTGAAGTTACGCATCACCTGACCTTACATCCCTATTCTGTATACAGAGATCTTATTATTAGAACTACGTAATAAGAGTAAGAACAGAAAATATATTCTTATTCTCTATACAAATATCTTTAAATGTGATTTTTAAAGAACATTATTATGCTTTCTACCATACGGAAATTTGGCTCAAAGAGTCACTCTGATCCCACACTATTATTTATATTGTTTCATGATGCATTGAAAACCTTAAAAATAACTAATTATAAGTATCATTTTATTCGACACTGCATAAGTAATTTTTTTATTAAAATTCAAAGGAAGGGTTCAGCTATGTTCCAATGAAGATGGAAGTTAGGCCAACCTCTAGATCCAGACACAATATTTTTCCAGACTAACCATCTGTATTGAAATTGAGTCTCTGAAAGGATTCCAGTGTCCTTCAAAATTCGATTTCCAACCACTCTCCTTATTTTCTGAATGATAACCTGTCTGTTTCTTCTGGGGTTTTTTTATCATTAATTACGCTGTTTCTGATTAAACAAACATGAAAGCTCGTTTCTACAATTAGGAAAAGACACACAATATTGTTTCCCGTCTAACAGGAAACAACTTAGTAATTTGAAAGACACCTTGGGAAGCGAAGTCGGCTCACACATTTCTGACAAAATCCCCCTTTTACACATGTCTAGCAAATCTGCTATTCACAATTAAGTGAAGCCTTTCTTCAACAAGCCCACAGCTCCAACTGTGATAGATCGTCCCACCTGCTCATCGGTATGTTCTGTGTAAAGTCGGGATGACGTCATGTGCCAGTTATATACAAAGTCTGTCCTTGTACAGTACAAGAATCAGCTTGTAACGTTTTTCCATGATCTCTTGTTGTGCCAACTATATACAAAGTCTGTCCTTGTACAATACAAGAATCAGCTTGTAACGTTTTTCCATGATCTCTTGTTGTGCCAACTATATACAAAGTCTGTCCTTGTACAATACAAGAATCAGCTTGTAACGTTTTTCCATGATCTCTTGTTGTGCCAACTATATACAAAGTCTGTCCTTGTACAATACAAGAATCAGCTTGTAACGTTTTTCCATGATCTCTTGTTGTGCCAACTATATACAAAGTCTGTCCTTGTACAATACAAGAATCAGCTTGTAACGTTTTTCCATGATCTCTTGTTGTGCCAACTATGTACAAAGTCTGTCCTTGTACAATACAAGAATCAGCTTGTAACGTTTTCTCATGATGTCTTGTTAAAATAATTTAGTGGGAAAGGAAAGTCAAGTATCTCCAACTCTACTTTTTGTAACATTAAAAAAATATAATTCCCTTGTACTAATGTTTAGTTTTAAGTTAAATTTGGAAATGTGATTTAATTTCTCAAAGTAAAAAAATGAATTTTGTTCTTGAGAGGACCCTTTCATTGTAATTTCTGACTTTCTTATTTTTGACACCTAAAACCAGGATATAACACCTCTACTTGACATCTTGAAGAGGGTATTAAATATTTACAGACGATGAAATTTGTGCACCTACAAGAAAACATACTACATCAGCGAAATTTTGCAAATAGGTTGAGTGCGAGCTAGTATGCAAATGATCAACGTTTGGTGCGATTGCGCCTGACCGCACACCCTGTGGCGGCGCTGCAAGCACGAAACAGTAGCCTTACAAATCGGCGTGTAGTCGATGACCCATGAAAGCGAAAACAGCCGACGCAAACAAATGTACAGAGTGACAAGAATGCCAGGGAGATGCCAAAGACGACGATTTACGCAACTTACGGACTTTGAGAGAGGCTTTATCATCGCGCTGAAATCCACAGGGTGGTCGGCGCGCGCCGTATAGGCCACCACACGGATCGTACTGACCATACCGTCCGACTGTGTGGGGAGAACTGGACTCGTGACGCCAGCGCCACACAGCGGAGCGTCTCCAAACGGACCACAAGGATCACCGGTTAGAGGATCGACGGATCGTGCTCAAGACACGAACGTTAACCACGGGGACCCAGTTCACTATACAGGTAGATGTAGCGGCTCCTGTGTCCCTACGAACCATTTCCCGACGTCTCGCGGAAGCGAATCTACCCTAACAGCGCACCTTTCTTGTGCTGCCATTAACACCGGAACATCACCGGCTTCGTGTGCAGTGGTGCTCGGCCAGTGCGTCTTGGAACGCATCAGACTGGTGACGTGGGGTGTTTAGCGATGAGTGCCGCTTTTTTTGGGGACCGATGATCATCGTGTCCGGGTGTGGAGGTCCCCCGGTCACCGGCGCAATCCCAACCTAGTTATCGGGCACAGCACCTTACCCACTGCAAGCATTATGGTCTGGGGAGCCATTGCCTACGATATCCGATCAGCTCTAGTTGTGTACGTGGATCATTGACGCGCCAGAGGTATTTGGATGAGATACCACGGCCCCATGTTCATCACGTGCAGTATACTAGCAGGGTAATGCTCGTTCGCACACCGCTCCGGTTGCCCGGGACTGCCTGCGTCTTGTCCAGACACTTTCCAGGCCTGCCCGCTCCCCGAACACGTTCCCCATAGAGCATGTGTAAAAACAGTAGTAACGGCAACTGTCGCCGTACCGCACTATGCGGAATTTGGAGTATACCGTCCAACACGTGTGGGCTAGTCTGCCGCAGGACAACATCAGGCATCTGTTCACTTCCATGCCAGACCCTGTTGTAGCATCTATAGCCGCACGAGGCGGCGTGACTGCGTGCCAAATATCGCCCTGTAATTGTCCAGCCGCTCCGTTTTTTGACATTACGCCCATAAAATTTCAGTTCAATCCGATGCTTAATTCTTAAGGCCAAAATTCCAATATCCCTAAATGTATTTGCAAACTAATCATACATGGAAAAGCCTTTCGCGCTCATTCGTATATATGTAATACTTTTTACAAAGTGAATAGTGAAAGCTTCATTAGATGCTTTTGTTTTCCTGTAAAACATAGTATTATCGCGTTGTACAATGTATTCTACAAAGCACCGAAAATGTATTGTAACTCATAATTACACTAATGGAAATTTATTGAGCTTACTGAGAGAACGATATTTCATTGTTTATAAATGGAAAAACACTTGAAAGTAATTACTTTTATAATATATTTTATTTGAATATGCTCGAAAGAAATGTAAACGCATTTTTAACAGGCTATCATATCACATCTCTCATATCATCAGAGGAAAGCTTTACATTTCTTTGATGGAAATACAAAATAATTGAAAAAGTACAGATTATGTATTCCGGAATACATTTATCCTCTTGAACATTTTAATACTATTTTTGGACCAAAAATACAATATTCTTTTATTCGTACACTGCCGGACAATTGCTAAGAACGGATGACAATAGCATCGATAGCAACCATGAAATGGAAGGCAGGAAAATGTGGAAATTAGCATAAGTGCGGGATACAGTAAGACGTGTTGTGCGTATGCAAATTTTGGATTGCCGAACTTGTTCGTGACACAATAGCGCTGTGAAGAGATATAAAGGATTTGACGCGTATTGACCGTTGTTGTTCAAACGCAAAGTTGAAAAGGAAAGAGTGAATTGACGAAATTGCAATTTTCAGTATGTCTTTCCGACATCACCTAGATGATTTTACGCGTGGCCGTATTATTGTCAAGATTGAAGAAGGGCGAAAAATAACAGATGTTGCCACGGAGTTCGACGTCAGCCACAGTGTTGTTTCAACGCTTTGGAAATCATTTCAAACAAATGGAGAGTGTAGCAAACGTCACGGGGGAGGTCGTGTTCGCAGTACGACACCAGCAGAAGATCGGTACATAGTGCTATCAACAAAAAGACACCGGCGCAGCACAGCTAGTGAGGTAGCAAATCAGTTTATGGCTGCTACTGGCAGGCGAATCTCCCGAAAAACTGTCGCCAGACGTTTGCATGAAGGAGGACTATACACCCGCCGTCCTGTTGTGTGCATCCCATTGTCCAGACGTCACCGTACCGCCCGTTTTCCATGGTGCCATCAACACCGCAATTGGACTGATAACGACTGGTCTGCTGTATTCTTCTCAGATGAGAGTAGATACAGTCTATCGTCTGATTATCGACGACAACTGATCTGGCGTGTGAGTGGTACTGCATATTGTCCAGCAAACATACAGGAAAGGGACCGATATCCGACATGTAGTGTCATGGTATGGGCTGGCATCATGATCAATGGCCGTACGTCCCTCTATGTGCTTCCAACTGGGACTATGACTGGCCAACGATACATTAATGATGTTCTGCTACCTCATGTTCGCATGTTCCGTGGTGCTGTCGGTGATAGATTCATTTTCATGGACGACAACGCAACATGTCATCGAACAGTCGCTGTCCAGGAGTGTCTTGAGAGAGAGGATATTCAACGCCTCGTATGGCCAGCACGTTCTCCAGATCTTAATCCCATTGAAAATGTGTGGGATGCTTTGGGGAGGAGTCTTGCAGGTCGCCAATGCCCTCCAATAAACAAGGACACCCTCATCCGTGCACTGACAGAGGAATGGGATAAATTACCCCAACAGCTGCTTGATTATGTTGTGCAAAGCATGACACGACGTGTGGAATCTTGCATCACCCTCCATGGTGGCTATATCCCGTATTGACATCTTACGCCGGAACGCCTGCGGACGGTGATTGCATTTTTTGACGTTTACGTATTGTGCAGAAAATGGCCTGTTTGTCCCTTGAACAAGTTCCAAAGCCTTCTGGATTTCAGAGCACGATAAATTGTCTTTCTTGTAATGTCCTGGCATTCTGACATAATTTTATTTCACTTGACATCCAACCATACTTACTTTTTTATGCGCTATATAGCCGTTTATGATCCGTCCTTAGCAATTGTCCAGCAGTGTATTGTACTTTTCGAAGCCGAACTTCCTAATTCGCTCAGTATTTTTGTCTTCAGATTTTTACTGTTACTTAAAATCTGGCCTTTAATTTCCAATTTCTATTCCAACAAATGCGATCAGTTTCTGCAAATAATCAAACACTATTCATGATTAGGAAGTCAAGCTTATCACATTATAATTTCATATAAGGTTTCTAATTTATCAATGACACTGTTCCAAGATGAAAATTGCTCAAAATAGTCCAAACGCAGACACAAAAGAGAGAGAGTGATAACATGTTTTGGTAACGAAACGTAAATGAGCCAATAAAAGTTTGCTTTAATGCGGTCTTACGAAACGATGGTAGAGAGTGCCAATTGCATATGCTCTAATACTCTAAAGACGGAAAACCAGATGACTCACAGGAAGCACTTACATTTTGGAGTTACGCTTCATGTGCTCACAGGTAGAGTAACTCAGGAAAATATGTACACTGCTGGCCACCCAAAATGCAACACCAAGAAGGACACGAGATAGCAAAGCCACATTTACTGGACATATAACAACAGATACAAAAATGAAACGATTGAGCTTTCAGGCCCGTGCCACTTGCGGAAAACGCAGACATCAATAGCTCGTGTGGCCCATATTCCTGGAAATAAAAGCCGCTACACGACGCCGCATCGAACGAAAGAGGCTTTGGATGTGGGCTTGGGGTATGTCGGTCCAGGCTACTTCCACGCGTTGCCACAGTTCATAAGGCGTAGCCACCGGTGGTACTTGCCGGGATACTCGGTTGCTGTTCAGCGACCAGACCTGTTCGATCAGCGACATATCGGGAGAACAGGCGGGTCACAGCAGTGAAACCTGGTGGGCAGTGAAGAATTGTTGCACGATGCGTGCCACGTGCGGGCGCGCATTGTCCGGTTGAAACGTGGTCGCTGGCAGGTCCTGCAGGTAAGGGAGGACTACAGGCTCCAAAACGTCGGATATGTAGCGGTGGCTGTTGAGTGTGCCTGCGATGCGTACCAGAGGGGTGCGTGTGATATACTCAATGGCGTCCCAAACCATAACCACAGGCGACGAACCGGTATGGAAATGCATAATGCAGGCGTCATACATTCTCTCGCGGCGGTGCCGCCACACGTGGATCCGACCATCGTGGTGTTGCAGACAAAAGCGTATTCGTCGGAGAAGACAATGTCGTGCCAAACCGTAGTACAGGTGCGGCGTTCAACTGCCCACTGCCGCCGCACTGGCCGGTGGTGTAACGTCAATGGTAATCGGAGCAATGGGCGGCGTGCGACAAGTCCTCGCTCCTGCAGACGACGTCGAACGGTACGTGCTGACACAGGTTTTTGCGCAACACACCCTAATTCCTGTGCTAACATTCGTGATGTGGCGGTGCGAGCTGTCAATGCCCGCCGCACAACATGTCGGCCCTCTCGTTCGTTGGTGTGCCGCGGCTGCGGCAATCGCTCACGTCGGTCCGTCAGTCCCTCCTGCACCCACCGAATCCATAATTGCCTCACTGTGGCTGGATGTCGTCCCACACGGGCGCCGATGTCTCGATACGATAAACCGCTGTCGCGATAAGCTATTATTCGTCCTCTGTCGATCTCCGAAACGTGCTGGAATGATTGCCGTATTCTACGACGAGGCATCAGGAAGTTCCCGAAGCATAGGTCCGGCAGCACAACACACTTCCACTACTTACGCCCCGCATTCTGTGCACCCTTCTTATTGTGCTTCTCAGTGGCGTGCCGACACACATGATTTGCATATGCCCTGCAATGCGAATCGTGTGCATGTCCTCTCGCGGGCGATGCATGCTGCGAATTTCAGGCCAATCGGATGCTTCCTTCTTGATGTTGCATTTTGGGTGGGCAGCAGTATATATGTGAGCTGTGGAAGTAAAAACTTAAATTATTTTAGTGCAGGGACACATAAGAAGTTTTCACTGCCACAATGGTACATTTGAGAAATAATGGTATACAAATTCCATATCCTGGAAATGTAATCTTCACACTTACAGAAGTTTTTCGATCATAATCTTTTTTAAGTTAATCTAATAAAAATGTTCTGGAAAACGGTGGGTAAGATAGATATTCATGTGTTCCTTCTTACACACGGACCACTGCTTTTAATACACCATGGGGTAGGAATTTGTTTCCCTTATGTAGGTTTCGTGAAGTTTCTGAGTTAATAAAATCTGGGTATTGAAATCAAGAAGAAAATATAATTTTAAATTTAAAAGTGTAAAAATTTACTCTCCGAATTTTACTGGTGAAGGTTAGGTTCATGTTTTATTCACGAAAAAAATTGTACCACTTCGATAATTATCCTTTTTTAACAAGCGATTTGTACCTACTATTGCAAAAACATATACCATATTTTTTTTATTTTTTTTTCGTTCAAAGGGTTTTATTTCCAATAGATAAAACAAATTTTAGAACCAAAAACGTACGCAAAACAAAATAAACTGTTACACAGGGCAATCTTCCAAAATAAAATACTAAATAAATTGTTTATCAAAAAACGTTCCTTTTACATAACCCTGATAATTGATTATCTTATATTAAATAAATGTTCAGCTCATTTTCACAGATTTTATGCAAAATATTAAAACAGTATTATGTAAAATATATTAATGCTTTCTTTTGTTTTCACACATCTGCATTCGCCTTTTTAACGCTTTTAGTTGGAAAGAATTGCTGCAAATACTATTCATATCAAATAAATTCAGCAAAACATTTCTTTATCGGCAACAAACATAGATTTCCTCATTCAACAGCTGTTGCTTAATTTTGTTACTTCTAAAATGAATCATTTATTCATTAAAACTAGAACATCAGTTAATTTTAAGTTGTTTTTAATTACCCTTTCGAAATTGAAAATAATTAAAAGAAATTAGGATTTTACTAGCACATTACATTTCGTGTATATCAGATATCTGTAGAGCGCATTAGCTGTAGTGACTTTGGCTTCTCCCTATATGACGTCATATTGAAAGACAAAAACAACTCCTATCACAAATGTGGCTCCTGAAAATTTTCTGCATCCTGAAATAGCCGAAACTTTGTAATTGCTGTCTACAGATGTTGTTCATGATAATAACTTTTGATCTTGAAAAGTGCAGGGTTTAAATGAAATCAATGCTGCTATTCGTTTGCGGAATAAAAACCATTTCATCAACAATAATACAATGAAAAATGGCCTATCTGTTCATTTGCCCTTTCAATTACTTTTCAGTACACAGATATCATCTATGATGCTAAAGAATCTCCTTAACCCAGCTTGTCTTCATTCAAAATTGGTGTCAAACAATTGCACTACCGTGCTACAGAAGTCTGTAATTTAAGACATTCTTGGAAACCACCTGCTTTTAAATTGGACTGAATATAACAAAGAATTTTTTATTTATATACACTGAGTGGCCACGTACGTACTTTATACGTACTTTTTTACGACGAAAGCAGATTAGCATTCAAAGTATAGGCAATGTATTTGTGTTGAACCGTCTTCGGCCATATGTCTGCCAGTTCCTCAATTCCGCGGCGGTGCCAAGTGATGCCAATAAGTTCTCGTCCTCACCAAGAATTAAATGGGATAGAGCATAAAACTTACAGTTAATTCCACATCATCATCATCGTCAACAACCATTATCAATCCAGTATTGGATGAAGGTCTCCTCATGTTTCTTCCACAGCGGTCTGTCTTGTGCCATTCTCCTCCATGTTATTCCCGCATACTTTCGAATTCCATTCACCCATCTCCCATGTTGTCTTCTTCTGGGTCTTTCCCTGTCTATGTATCTCATTTCAGAATAGTTGAAATCAAAACACACTTGGCACAGCGTTTCTGGAGTTTGTTTTAACCCTTCCAAAAAAATTCTGAAAACTGGTCACTCAAATAGTGTTCTGCTGCTGATATTACCTCCGAATCATTCGAAAAATATTTTCCTTTCAAACTTTTTTTTAGGTTTGGGGAACAGGAAATAGTCCGATGTTGCAAGGTCTGGTGAGTGGGGTAGATGTTCTATGCACTTAACCTATAGATCCCTCAAAACATCTATTGTTCTGCCAGACATGTGAGCCAGCGCCTTGTGCTGCAAAAAAAAGAACACCTTTCTCGCCTTTTTTCGATCAACGCCTCCTTTAATTAACACATTAATTTGGAATAGTATTCAATACTTACTGTTTGGCACTTCGGGAGATAGTCAATTGTAAAATGCACTCCGAAACCCAAAAAGCATTTGTCATAGCATTTCCTGCAGACCTTTGAGTCTTGAATTTCTTTGGCTTTGGAGAATCCGAGTTCCGCCACTACAGAGACTGTTGTTTCGTCTCCGGATTGTAGTGATGTAACCATGTTTCATCAACAGTCAAAAGCCGTGGCAAAAAAATTATAACCAGATCGCTCAAAATGCTTCAAAACCGATTTGGATGTGTCATTGCGTTTTCGTTTCTCATTGCCGTTTAAACATTTAAGCAGCCAGTTCCCTGTCGTCTTCTGCATATTCAAGTGCTCATGAAGTATGAACCCAACGCGTTCCCTGGACATCTCCAGTGTCTCAGATATTGTTTTAGTCGAGATTCGCAGATCTGAGGAAATTAATACATGAACACGATAAACAACTTCAGGTGTTGTCACTGTTGCAGTCCTCCCAGATCTTGGTGTAAGTTCGGTCTCAAAGCCTCCATGCTGAAAGTTGGCACTCCAATTCTTAACAGTAGAATATGAAGGGCACTTCTTACTTAACGTTTACATCATACACTCATAGATTTCCTTTGCAGTTTTTCTCTGCAGGAACAGAAATTTCATGTCAGCCCTGAGTTATACATTCGAAATTTCAACAGTTTGCATTGACATGATTCGGTTCACGACGTCAAACATCTGCATTGAAAAGAGATATTAGTGTAAAATTTGGAACCTTACAATACGAAAGAACACTCTTTCGAACTGCAGTGACAAAATGATGCCACAATTACAGGAAGTGGGTCAGGCAGAGAACTTTTCGGCATCCTTTCGTACCAGTTCATGTCCTCCGAGCGGAAGACATCTCCATCCCAGCTGCCTCCTCCCTCTAGTCGTTGAAATGGCAAGCGCGAAGGAATGGGTCATAAACAGGAACAGGTAATAATACGCCGTGGCAAGGTCTAGACTATATGTTGGGTGCAGCATCAGTTCGATGCTCTCTTGTTCCTGAAGTTAGCACGGGTCGTTCGCTTGGCTTGAGGCCAAGCGTTTTTCTGCTACAGGAAAGCTCGCTTTCTGTTCAGAAGTACAGATACTTCTCCTCCCAAATGGCATACATCCGCACCAGCTGTTCAGAGTAGAAGTTGGTGTTGATGGTGTGACCGTCTGGAACATATTCTTAATGGATTACCCTCTCAAATTTCCACCAGACGCAGAGTATCACCTAGTGCTCGAAGCACCCACGTTTGGCAGCAGGTTCAGTAAGCTGGCAGGGCTCAACTAGTGCCATTGTGTGTTAGGATTACTGAAACGGACCGACTTTTCCTCGCACGTGAAATTATCTTGATGAAACGTACATCGCGCGGATTTTCTAGGAGTTTCGTGCACACTTCCACTCGGCTATTTCCTACCGTTGATGTAAATTCGTGAGGGACTATGAGGTAGCTCCTGCAGAACTTGTTTAAGTCCTGCCGGTGACAAACCATTGTGGTATGTGATACTCCCAGCTCGCTTGTTAATCTCCGAGTTGTAGTTGTCGGATTCACCTCTACGGCCTGGCGCACGTCCTCCTAGTCTACTGTTCGCAGCCTACCTGACCTTTGCCTGATCGTCAAATTTTCTGTCACCCGAGCGATATTTCTTGAACCATCTGGTTAGTGTGATGTGGTCAACGGAGACTTCCCTTTCGAACGACAAATATTTGGTGTTACTTGAGCAGCGTTGTGGCCGAGTTCAAACTCGTAAAGCACTAGTTTCCTAATTAGCCGGTGGTGGTTGCTCATCTTTCAGGTTTCCTTACCACAGACAGAACAACGACCTGCAATGATGTTCACAGTAACGACTAGCAATTTACTTCCCTTTCGACTGACTGCAGTGCGCGATCTGAACTGGATTAAAGGCGTGACATACCCGCCGCAGCACATGCTTTTATACAGATATTGCAAAACTTTCGACACTCCCTCTGCGTTACACACATGCATTTTTGATTACCTCATTGTTTCCATTATTTCGAAGAATATAGAAAGCGTAAAGGAATTAATCTAATATTTGAACACGAGAAAAGGTTTATTTGACATCTAAAATTTTGCACCATACTCTACATCAAGCTAGGAAAGAGTGATTTTAGCCGGAGAGCATCAGTTCTGTGTTTTGTTGATCTATTGCTGATAGTAAAGATAATGAAAACACTCTCAAGAAACATTCCCAAATTGTGTACTTTTTATTTTTAGAGAGTTGGGATAACATATTTTTTTTATTTTCTTTGCCCATGATTGATCCGATTTCTGCAAAAGAATGTAAATTATCTTAGCTGTTCCGTATGGATAGCACTAAGTGCTCTAATCTGTTCAGCAGAAAAGCGGGGAATCATGCAAAGCATTCCGCATGGAAAGTACTGGAATCGTTCGATGTATCCAGTGCTGAATGGTGCAATAAATTCAGGGTAATCATGCAATAAATTCCGGTTAGTCATGCAATGCATTTTTTCATAACTTTTTGAAAAACATTCCTGTTACTAATGGCTGGTCTGATCCAGCAGGAATGCATATTGGTAACTTTATCAAGTTCAACGTATTAAAATAAAAACTGTGATGGAAGAAAGAATCATCGCAATCCCGACAGAGGGAGTCCAGAGCAATATGTTGCTACGTAGCTGTTCCCAACTTTGTATCGGAGGAACGAAGAGGGATCAAGAAAAATTCATTAGACCGCAGACCCATGGGATGTGGCATTGATGTGATTGTATTCTGATTTAATGTATAAGACGTTGTTTCCTATTAAACATCATTAGAAAAATCTCTAATTAGACTCGTAAATCTTATTACGAAGTGACACGTGAAGAACAGAAACGCAGATTTACGACATTTATTCTAATGTACTACGTAGAACTGGCAGTACAATAATTGATTATCGTTTTCAAGATTCGTACGAAACAACACAAGAACTAGCATTCCTTCGTAAAGATTTCCTAAATGTCAAAATGAATCATTAATAAAGTCAATGACGAAAGTAAAAGAATAAAATCTGTTTTACAAATTGGCAATGTTTCGCGACGCACATTCCCGCATTCTTGTTAGAATCCCATATTTCATTCTTTAAGTCGAATAGAAATATATTGCGACCGAAGGACAAACTTTGATTTACATTTAATATCTTCCTTGACCTGCGATTTTTATGACACATAATTTACTCAAAACGGAAAGAAGTAAAATGCATCTAGTGAGTTTTTATTCCGCTGCATTTGTTAAAGCTTAAGTAACTTTACGCTAAATTTTCGTAAGATTTTCTCTCAGTCACGAAGACATTAAAGTAATAATGGAGATACTTTGATTAAAATTAATATATGCTCATATCTATTGTCCTCTTAGCACACTGCCTTCGGTTATTCACCAAAAGGTAATTCAAAGATTTGCATTTAAACTACACTTGATATGAAAGGAAACAGTGCATTAAATGTGAGGTAAAATGCTGAACGAAGGTGCCGATTTTAAATTTTCGTTTCTAAGATATGAACAATTTTTTCATGCTGAAGATCATTTATACCTAAGTTTAGAAAGGGTTTTTGTGTAAATGAAAGTATTTGTAGGATAATATGTCTTTATTATGGTAAAACTGGAAATATCTGTAAAGATGTAATAATGAAATTATAAGATCCCGCGCACGTACTTAATTAAAAACAGAGAAAAATTTCTTCACAGTAATAAGACTGAAAAATAAGTTAAACATTCTTTTTGCAATTCTTAAATTGCGAATAACCCTAACCTTAAAAAGAAATTTTGAACAAGGAAGTTCGGTTGGATTTCGATTCAGCTGAGTTCTTTGAGACCCAAGAGAGAACGTTTATTGCGAATATGTGCTACTTTTATTTGCAATGATCACTGCAATATATTTTGTTGTTCTCATTGTTAGGGTTATAAAGGCGAAAACATTTTTTTACGCATACCGAAGATAAACAACATTCATTCCTTTTCGTAATTAAAGGAAGCATCAAATTCCGTTCACCAAGAAGGAATATAGCAGAGGTGTCTCTATTCTTTCAAAGTTGTAACATACCTGGTTACGTAACAAAGATGAAATAATCGTTTCTTTTTGACGATCTCGAATTCAGATATTAACTTGTAATCGCAAAAAGTGTATAAATGAATTACGCATAACTCAATTGAAACAGCGATAGAAACTGTGTCTATATATTGGAACGAACGTGAAAACATAAAACTGACAAACATGTAACCGAGTTTCTACTGTATATGATAAAAAAATCAATTATTCTCAGGGCACTAGAAGAGTTAGCTGAAACCTATCTTGAATTGGAGTCGAGAGTGTTTGCTACGAGACAGCTGTATTGTGAAGCATTTTCTCACACTGAAAGAAATAAACAGCTGCTACAAAGAGCTATCTTACTTCTAATTTTGCAATAAGGCCATATATATAACAAATTACCCGCTTTTGAATAAAAGCATTTCTCAGCTTAAGATTGGAGGTTGATGAGTTCTAGTTCGCCGTTCTAAAACATCACGTGCATGATCAATGGATTTTAAGACCGGAAACGTAACTGGCAGTTCAAGCAATTTACAAGCATATAATGTGCCCAAATCAGTACACAGCTGTTGTAAAGAACTCTCATGCTTCTGATTTTGTAATAAGGCAATCCAGAAAATAAATAACCCACTATTGAATGCAAGCATTTTTCAGAATCTGGAGGTGCGTTGATGACATGTAGTTTGCCTTCCTAGAGCATCAAGTGCATGATCAATGTAATTTGAGACCGGTATCCTATTTGGCAAATCTACTATCTGTATATGTTCATATTATAAAAGTAATATTATATTTATTTTTCATTAATAGGACGTTTCAATATGACTGATCCGTTGCATCATGCATCGGCATTGTTTTAATATACAGAAGGTGAGTCAAAAGGTTTGCAATGTTTGGATTACTTTATGTCTTTATATGTACCTTTACGACGAAAGCTGACAAGCATTCAAATTTTAGGTCATCGTGTTGCATAGTCTTTTGCTATCTGTATGACAGTTCTTCGATTTAGCGGGGGTACCACTTCTTGTCCTTAAAGACGAAGAACTCCTTGACGTCAGCTACAACCTCCTCCTGGTTGTTGAAGTGCCGCCCGCGAAGGAAGTGGGCCATGGACCGATTTAAGTAATAATCCGAAGGGGCAAGTCCGGACCATATTAGCAGCGTGTGGTTCCAGTTCGAAGCCCTCCAGTTCCTGAAGTTTTCTCCGGGTCGCTCGCACGGTGTGAGGCCGTGCGTTGTCCTACTGTAGGAGAGCACGCTTTCTGTTCACCAGTGCAGGGTAATTTTGTTGTGTTATGCATTGTAAATTAAGGTTTTGTAAATTTGCTTTCAAAAATTACTGACGAAAGGTATATTTGTACTATTTCAAAGAAAGTTGTTCTCAAAATCTTAAACCAACATGATTCTAAGCCGTATAAACTTTCTTTAACAAATATTTCAGTAATAAAAATTTCTGGTTTGATACGGCTGGAGTATGAAATGAAATCAGTTATTTTTGATTGAAGTAACAGCAATTAAGTTTCTGTTGTACAAATGAAAAAAAACGCAATGATCTACGCGACTTTTTACCCACAATGTGACATAATATCGTAGAAGGATATGTAAAAAATGTCTGAATGAGAATTAAATGGCAAATATTTAAAGTACCTCTACCGGAAATATGACTGTTATTCATCACAGTTAGATAAAGCTCAGAATTTCCCTCCAAGGTTTCTACCCGATCCTACTAAAGTCGGTGGGATGTATTCAGAATTCAGATGGCGCCTGTACGTCAATATTCATATTTATACAAATGAATGGCTATCGGAAAAACAAGAAAAAAATAATTCGGTGTTGAAACTTTTTGTCCAAGCTATTTACTGTTCATCTTTGGCTTCAGCTATGACCTTAGTACTGTCTCCAAATAATGGAAAGCATTACAATTCAACCTCTAATGATCGACTGTCTTTCAAATAAATTTCTTATATCTCTCATTTAAAAATAGCATCTGTATGGCCAGGAATATTGATACACGATTGGCCCTCTGATTAGTGTAATTAGCCAAGAGACGTCAGTTAAATTTATGTTGTGAATAGTTATAAACACTTTTGGACTATATAGTGCTCAATTTATTTTTGTTGATCAGGAATAATTAAAAGTCTTAGAAAGTGGCATGCAGAATAAAAAGCGAAAATGCGGAGTTAAGTGTTTGAGAAATGCAAACAGAAGTGATTCTCTTCTACCTTTGTTCTTAAAAGTACTTTTGAAGACCACATAGACTGCGATATGGGATGCAGGAAACAGAAGCCAGGCGAACCGAATAGAACCCTGTTTAAGGGGCCAATATACCTGATCCAACGGTTCCACAAATCGTTTTCCACAACACCTACAGAAATGTTCACTGGTTGCACAAGAGTTACGGAAAAACAATACCGTTTCTCTTATAACCTCAGAATTACGAACCATAAACTAAATACGGGTAACACTCGCTCGTATCTAGGTGTTAGCCTCTGCTTCATGACGCAAGGCATGATGGGAAGCGTTAGTTCTCCTGACAGGGGCTTTAGTTTCTTCGCTGTTGTTAAAATTGGGAATAAACTAGTGATTCGAACACCTTATCTTCTGTGTCTTAGGTACGTTGCAATTGTTGTAGACATTTTCGCAGTTCAGCAGCCAAAAAGAAAGGTGTTAATCATTTCCCAAAATGTCCACCTTGAAATAAAAAAGCTAATGCTTTCTAATTAATAAGTTCACTCATTCCATCCGCATTCCGTCCACTTAGACAGCGAATATATCCGTTCCAGCTCAATTCAGCCCATTTTGCTAAGGTCGAGTTAACCAGTTAAATTGGTTAATAGAATAAGCAAGCTACTTATTATTTATAGCAGAAAGGACTTCTCTCATTTCGTATAAACATAAAATAAACCTTTCTTTGACTTCAGCATTCAGGCGCCGGAAATGAAGCTATTACGATGCATATTACGATAATGGAGGTGAAAGGTTATAGGTTTATGCAGAAGAAATTCTAGCGCTTGCCGCCGCGCTCACGCCGAGTGCAGAAATTTGCCAGAAGTAACTATCTGACAAAAAGCTATCCTAGACAATTTCTGTGCAAAACTAACAGAGAAAGAACGGCAGTCTCGTTGCATACCGATAAGTGCTAGTCCTATATTTAACTGGCGGTTCTATGTGAAGGGGTCGTGAATATCAATGAGCCATATACCAGCTTCGTAGGCTGAGTGCTCGTCTCACTGGCAGTGGTCATATCGGTGCATAATACTTTATAACGAAGTAAATTTCTCCGTCATTTCTGTCCACGCCAGGATTCGAACCAGGATCACATCATTCCGGAACAAGTCACTCTACCAATTGAGCTACGCGGACGTTTGTTCTGACTACTATCTGCCTTTATGTCGTGTGCGTCCTGCTGACAGGTACGTCACATCTCCCCCCTTCAAAGAGGGCCGGGGGCATGGCCCACGGGTCAGCCGTGACCATGAATCGTTGCAGGCAGCCATCCGCTGTAGAACGTGCACTCGAGAACTCCCAGTCAATCTAGTGTGTGAATGCAACATCACACATTTTTTTATTTTTCGAAGCGCTGGAGAAGGGATTCTCTGATTTTTCCTATCTCGCGGTGTGCAAAGAACATCACACCAATGCGGGATTTTGAACGTTCGAGTCATACGGACAGTTTGGGCGCCAATGTAACGTAAAAATAGTTTTGGACCTTTACTCTAACTTAAAATATCAACATTCTAATAAATTGTTCCTAAATGAAACAAACCTTAAACGGCCAGACAAAACATATAACCAGAAGTCAACTTACGAAAAAAAAGTCCTTTATTCGGAAGTAAATCACAACACTCTCCACACATTAGTAGTCTCACACTATTCAATTCTTTAGTTCGGCACTTTCTTAGCGCTCATCATAATCGCTCACAATAATAGCTCACAACAAATCAACACCTCTCTCAATAATCGCTCGTATCATAACATCAACACCTCTCTCATACAACAGATCAGTAGTCGCTTTTTATCTCTTGTTCTTATCTTATACATGCATACGTCACGTGCATTCCACCTCAAATGTGTTGCAAAACGTATTCATTTGAAGGAAAAAATATTCCGTGAGGCGGGAAGAATACTGAGAATAAACTCAAGAATTATATAGGGAAAGAAACTAAAAAAGGTAAGTTTATCTAGAATATACGTCACAACTTGTTTTGTAGCAAATAGCCGATATGCTAAAGCAAACGTCAGCGTGAAGAAGAGAAATTAGCAGCTCAAATACATGTCGACTACAAACCCAAGAAAATAGGATAGCGTGCTACTGAAGTGCCCACTGCAAAAAGATGCACCCGACAGCTGTTTCGTACGAACTACTGAAAGAAAGAAATAGCTTTTGTTACCTCCGTTGCGTCGTGTTCAATAAATTCGATAACAGGTGTCTTGAACGGAAAGCGAAAGTAAAAAAAAAAGGGGTTCCCTCTTCTTCTTTTAAAGCAGGTCATTCGATGGCGTGGAAACCCAAATTGAGAGAAGGGGACAGATTATTCTCTCCTGTGAGAGACACGAAAGTAAACCTGAGCAAAGCAAAGGGTAAAGGCAAACGCGTATATACAGTGACAATAACGGGTAAAATAAACACTGGTAAGCATTAAATGCACCAGTGCTGTATGTAAAAGTTAAAATGCAGTATTTGGCAGCATCAAATGTGCAGTTTTCACGGGTACCCGACAGAACAGCATCACCGTAAGTGAACCTCCTATTTTTATTCCTATCTCGTTGCAGTGATCTCTACATAGTTCGAATTTTAATCCGAAATCAAAGTCTCCACAATCATCAACTTTGCTGCAGTTTGTACCCAGCAGTTCACATTCGCCGAGTAACATTTTGGTCTATTACAGCTGAAAGTGCTATATTTCGATGATGTTTTAATGATCTTTGGGGAAGCAGGGGGGGGAGGCAGAGGACAGTGAATGCCACCAAATATTCATTATTTATTTACGCTATTTATTGTCATGAATGTACCTATGTGTCCGCGCCAATTTATTTCCACACTGGCTTTCCTTTGGAATTGAATTTCCAATTCTGTGTTTCTAGTTTGTCCCTGGCTGATTAGCAAGTACAGTGAAGCCTCCAAATAAACGTACAGGAACGTATAAAGACACACGACTAACTGATTCAATTGCCAGTTTAAAACGGCACGGATTAACATATTACCTAAATGCACAATTTGCTAAATTTGATAAGAATTGTAAAAGAAGAACATTCTTTTGAAAAAAAAAAAACTTTCAGGCGCACTTCAGAATTGTAATATTTATCACAAAACACATATCAATTACCGTAATGCAAATTAGCTAAATACTGTGAACTTGCGATAATACGTTGTTTAACCGAACTTTATAGGTAACAGTAGTTACAGTGAATAAGAAAATATATATAAATATCACGTGTTTGAAAATCTGCCATATCAGTAGAAAACACTTTGTTGAAAGCCTTTCATTAAAATTAAGGTGAAAGGCCAGTTAACTTTTATGTACCGCTCTCGCATAACTGACTTAGAGATAAAAAAGTTAAAACACAGAAGGAAATTAATCATCGTTGAATGCCTTTTGAATTCAATTGTTACAGATGACAACAGGCTGATTTTAAATTACAGAGCGGACAACAGGCTGATAAATGTAAATTTATACACTATCTACCAACAAGTAATTGAACACCTGTGATAGCAAAGGAAAACGAAGTTTATTCACCTTCAATAGTTGGTGGAGCTTCCACGAGCGGTGATTACAGCTGCGACCCCCCGGGGCATACTCTCAACCAGGCGTTGTACGACCGCTAGCGGTATTTACTTTCACACGGCTTGGAGAAGACAGGTCAGTTCCTTCACCGATTTCGGACGGTGGGGGCACCCCTTAAGTCGACGCTCCAACTCGTCCCAGAGGTGCTCGATAGGGTTAAGGTCTGGGCTCCTCGCAGGCCAGTCCATCCCATTAACCCCATTGTCACCATACCTAGCCATGGTGGACCTCGCAACATGACAGGTGGCATTGTCATCCTAAAAGTAACATGGGTCCAATCCGTAAAACTGCCACAACATAGCAAGCGCATGGTCATCCCAAATGGTGCAGTAGGTCTAGGCGTTGAGTCTACCAGGAATTGCGACCAAGGGTCCCGTGCCATACCAGGAGAAACACCCCTGTAGCATAATTCCACCGCCGCCGAACTTCACAGTGGGCACAATACATTCCGGCAGGAGGCGTTCTCCAGGCAGACGCCAAACCCAGACCCTGCCATCCGAACGGTAGAGGGTGAACCTTGATTCGTCGCTCAAGAGAACCTGTTTCCACTATTCAACGGTCCGCTGTCGACGTTCTTTGCACCACGTTAGCCGAGCAGCGCTATTGGACTTGGTGATCAAAGGCTTATGGGCGGCAGCACGTCCATGATAACCGAGCAGATGGGCTTATTTACAGATGGTATTCATCGAAAGAACACTCCCGGATGCCTGTTGAAACTCCTCGTGGATGTGGCCGATCGATTTGGTGCGGTTCTTCCGAATTTCTCTGGCCAGCACCCGTCGGTTTCAAACTCCCAGTTTTGTGGGTCTGCCGTGTCGGGGCACATTCCGACAGTCACCTCTCATCTTCCACTTGCCAATCGCGTAGACCACTGTCGATTTTATGTACTTCAACTAGCTGGATATGTCACGTATGGATTGGCCATTTCTGTGATACCCGACGATTACACCCTTCTCGAAATCAGAGAGCTCCGAACTGCGTGGCATCTCACATGCGACTGGTTGCGTTGTAGTTTCTCACACGATATTTAACGGCGGCGGCCGTGACGTGTATCAGGACCGCAGAAATCGTCGATTGCAGGGGTTTCCAATTACTTGTTGGTAAATGTGTATTTAGCAATAGTGTCAACAAGCAATTAACAATTCTAATATAATACTATCGAAATAACACCATAAAAATTCAGAAAAAAATAATTAAAATGGTTAAACGCAGAAAGACAGAAATTAGAAAAAATCCACACTTTTTAAGGTTAAAGCACTCCGGAGCACAAAACCATTCTTCAGGGAAAGACGTCTGGAGCCCCGGGGCCTAAGGTTAAGGTTTCGTGAGAGCGCTGTATTTCTCGTAGCCAAAGGAGATACGTCTTAACCAATTTAGTATCAAATACTACTTTAGCACTCTTCCTTACCTGAACCGGTTAGTAGAACTTAAATAACATAAAACATCTGGAACTTACACGTAACTCACAAAAAACACACACATAATCGTAATTAAAATTATGAAGCACACTAGATCAAAAACTTAAGCTTGCCATGGCAGAAATATAAACAAGACCTGGCATTTATGGTCAGAACTAACTTCTTAAAATGAACGATAGCTCAATAAGGGTACTTTCCGAAAATAGTAAAATGTTTTTGCTACTAAAAATTCAGCACCCTCACCTTTGGCTGCGAAACATTCAACATTCTCACGAAACCAGAAAAGTGTCCTTTGGCTAAAAAAATTCATCACTCTCACGAAACCTGAACCTTAGGCTTCGGGGCTCCAGACGGCTTTTCCTAATGAGTAATCTGGTGCGCGGGAGTGATTTAGCCTTAAAAAGTGTGGATTTTTCTAAGTTTTATATTTTTGTTTTAAACCATTTTAATTCTCTTTTCGGGATTTTTAGGGTGTTATTTCGATAGTATTGTAGTACTGCAGATATGTGAAATAATTGTGTCTTTGATGATAGACGTATGCAACGTGGGGCACATATACTACATATATGAAGGTTTAATTTTGGCTATGAGGCCATCTCAGATTTTTCCTTCAACAAAATTGACAGCCATTTAAAGAAATGGCGAGTAATTGCTATTTTTGTTTCTTAATTACTGTAGATATTCATGTTCAATCATTTACGTGTAGTCATGAAATGCCTATAGTACATTTTAGAAGGAAAAATAAAGCCTAATGGTAAATAATGACATTTTATTTTCAATAATGTATGCCATATTTTATTTATAATATATTTATATACAATATATTTACAAAAATGTTTGTTGGATGTTTATTTAATAGAAATAGTGATATTGTCTGTACTGATATTGAATACTGTTTTGTCTTATATTACTGATTTTAATGAACTAAGCAAATTTTTTGTAATAACCCCCTTTATTTCACTCAGTACAAAAAGCGGTACAGGGTAGGGCAGCCTTCTTACACTTGCACTGTCGGGTGCA
Organism: Macrothele yani; assembly: GCA_039090855.1. NCBI lineage: Eukaryota > Metazoa > Arthropoda > Arachnida > Araneae > Macrothelidae > Macrothele > Macrothele yani. The sequence continues at coordinate 19,303,033 of CM077032.1, read as the reverse complement.
GCCTTTCATGCAGCCACATCGTATGAGTTCCCTGCATGCTTGCCTTCCTACACTTGCACTGTCGTGTGCAGCCTTTCATGCAGCCACATCGTATAAGTTCCTTTCATGCTTGCCTTCCTACACTTGCACTGTCGTGTGCAGCCTTTCATGCAACCACATGGTATAAGTTCCTTTCATGCTTGATTTCCTACACTTGCACTGGAGGGTGCAGCCTTTCATGCAGCCACATCGTATGAGTTCCCTGCATGCTTGCCTTCCTACACTTGCACTGTCGTGTGCAGCCTTTCATGCAGCCACATCGTATAAGTTCCCTTCATGCTTGCCTTCCTACACTTGCACTGTCGTGTGCAGCCTTTCATGCAGCCACATCGTATAAGTTCCCTTCATGCTTGCCTTCCTACACTTGCACTGCCGTGTGCAGCCTTTCATGCAGCCACATCCTATAAGTTCCCTTCATGCTTGCCTTCCTACACTTGCACTGCCGTGTGCAGCCTTTCATGCAGCCACATCGTATAAGTTCCCTTCATGCTTGCCTTCCTACAATTGCACTGTCGTGTGCAGCCTTTCATGCAGCCACATCCTACAAGTTCCCTTCATGCTTGCCTTCCTACACTTGCACTGCCGTGTGCAGCCTTTCATGCAGCCACATCCTATAAGTTCCCTTCATGCTTGCCTTACTACACTTGCACTGTCGTGTCCAGCCTTTCATGCAGCCACATCGTATAAGTTCCCTTCATGCTTGCCTTACTACACTTGCACTGTCGTGTGCAGCCTATCATGCAGCCACATCGTATAAGTTCCCTTCATGCTTGCCTTCCTACACTTGCACTGCCGTGTGCAGCCTTTCATGCAGCCACATCGTATAAGTTCCCTTCATGCTTGCCTTACTACACTTGCACTGTCGTGTGCAGCCTTTCATGCAGCCACATCGTATAAGTTCCCTTCATGCTTGCCTTCCTACACTTGCACTGTCGTGTGCAGCCTTTCATGCAGCCGCATCGTATAAGTACCCTGCATGCTTGCCTTCCTACACTTGAACTGTCGTGTGCAGCCTTTCATGCAGCCATATCGTATAAGTTTCCTTCATGCTTGCCTTCCTACACATGCACTGTCGTGTGTAGCATTTCATGCAGCCACATCGTGTAAGTTCCCTGCATGCTTGCGAAGCCTGTGGTATGGTTGTCCAAGATATTTCCCATCCACCTTCGTATTTCTTCTGCCAACCCCAATCACCTAGCAACGGGAGCAATGGGTCTGCTACCATCATTTGGTCCCAGAAGTAACCAGCTTGGTAGACAGCTCTCTTTGTATGCTGAATGAGAGCATCTTGCGAAGGAGGCAGATTGTCCATTGCTCTACCGTTCTGAGTAAACAAGTTATTTCTTGTCTCATGAACACATTCGTTACTGCTAGTACGGTCATATAGCAAAAACTATAAATATCTCCAATGGTTTCAGCATTTCTTGTACAGTGTGCTGAGTTGGTATGTCAGCCACTGTGCAAAAAGTCGCGGAGATATCTTGATATGCATTCCAGGTGTCCCATGCGGTCCTTTTGCCTCTCCTTCCAAAGAAGGATACAGTGTCGCACCCAGGTATTGCGTGAAACAATGGTAAGGCAGTACAACGATCAAGACCCAAAAGTCTTGCTAAGTCATGCGCTGCAAAGATCTCGTAATTCATCCCAACTCCAAAAGCAACCCATAGTTCCCCAATGTTTAGACGTTGTGCTGATGTGATGGCTAGAACTACAGCATCGTTGACCATAGTGCGTATTTCGGCTCTGTCATGTCCTTGCTGCGCAGCATCACATAAATGAAGTAGGATTCGAGTGTCTGCTTCTGTGTGTGTGCATGGAGCCAGTCCTCAAATATCTTGACGAATTATAGCAAGAACATTGGCACCATTTGTGGTGATCACCTCCTTGTCCGTGTCAATAGCTGCTAAGGTTGTAGCCAAGAAAGAGAACAATTCAGTCTTATTTTCATAGACCCAGAGAAACTCCTGCCAGTTTTTAGGAAGTGGACTTATTGGTTCAACAGGATTTCAAACACCGTTTCCTCTTTTGCTGCGTGTGTAACTCTTAAAGCTCTCAGGCATGTACACGTCCCAGATGATATCTAGTCTTCTTACATATTGAAGCTGAGATTTAATGTAGAGTATGCACACAGTACTGCCATAATCTTCAAATGTTTTTGCAAATCCTGGTCGCAGCATGTTTACAATTGTAGCACCGTCAATAATGAAAATTTCTACTGTTAGTTTGGTAGTAGTGCTTTTTCCGGGTGTGAGTTCTTCAAGGCAAGTCAATAAGTCAGATTTTGTTCCGGTTCTAGACTCCACAACTTCGACAGTGCTGGAGGACAGGCTTGATTTTCGTGTCTAAAGAAATCATCCAAATCTCCATTACGTATCTGTGATGCAATGTACAATCTAGAGAATAATGAGCAGTCATTCTTCAGTGATGTCAACTGTAACTGTTTAATAGACTTTTCACGAACTGAAGGACGACTGAAGAGGTGGAGGTTATTCCGCTTAATAAGATCTGAGATACGTTTAGTTTTATTAATAAGCCTCTCGCTGACATATAACTCATACTGTTCAACTCCAATTTTTTCAATATTTAAAAATGTGTCTGCAACTGCTGTATGTACGATATTTCTGCTGTCAAGTACCAAAAGATCAGAGCTGTTTTCACTGAATGGGTTTCCCATATCTTCCATTGCATGAGTAAGACCTGACATCTTTTGCAAATGCCATCTGTGATGGCTTGTTAGCCTCGTGATGACGCTCATCTTTTTCCATCTCTTCGTCTTGGTAGAATTAAATTCTTCAACTAAGCGGGCCATCTCAGGACCAGACACCATCGAACGGGTCAGAGCTTTTGAGTTTTCTTTCAGGCCTACAGCCCCTCCATCACTTTTGACTGATGCGTTATTTTGTTCTTTGCCTGATCAATGGCAATAGCAGAGAATACTCGTTTTGACTTATTGATGACAAATTTTCCTTTCATGAATTCTTCATAGGTGGCAAGGTGATTCTCTTTAAGTGAAATCATATTACGTAAGTGGACGGAAATCCGTTGTGCATAGTGAGTACGGTCAAGAGAAAAGAACCAGGGAACAATGTTGGATAGCCCCTCTACATAGAGCTAAAAATCTCCTTCTCGTATTGCTCTTACAAAAATCAACAAAAAGAGTTCTAGTTTTAGAATGATGAACCAGAATCTAAATTGGGACCATACATCAATTCTTTCTTTACACCACTTTTCAAATGACTTAACGTTACTGCTATTCTCTATGTGTTGGCTGTAGTCAATGTAAGCCTGCTGCATAAGTAAATATGGACTACTGGCTGTGATGTGATGAGCCTTACGGGTACGAGTTACATCGGAACCCTTTATAAACGAATCTACTTTTCCAGCTGTTGAAATATGAGCCTGAACAAGTGCCCCCGTCCAGCCAATTTCATCCAAGAGATTTCCAAGAACCTTGAGAACTGCCATCTCGATATGATGCCCACCAAACAGTTTAATGAATTGACCTTCACCATGAGTTGTTGGCCAGTTTCACTGGATTTGTTTTCCCAATGTGCAGAGTGGCTGGTCAAATGTAATGACAGGAATCTGCCCAGGATTAAGCCTATCAGTTGCTGTCTGCACAATATCCATTGAATGGCGAATCATGGCAACTGACGTAGCATGGTCTGGAAATAGAGGAAGCAACGAAGAAACTGTTAATTCACAATCTTTGGGTTTGTTTTCTTGTTGACTAGCGCTGTACGCTGCCCAGGAGATTATTTCATCCCCTTGTAGGTTGTAATAGCAGGAGCAGGGATAACACTTGTGTAGCTCTCAGGAAGATGTTTAGTTGCTTTCACGGCACAAGGAATTGTAGTCTTAGTCCGATCAGTCGTTGTGAAAATACCATCTGGATGTTGAAATAGGGATATTCCTGTACCATGGAATGAGTCATGATCTGTAGTACAGCTGGGATTGTGGTCAATATTGTCAACCGCACTAGTTGTGAAGAGCCCTCTTTTTAACTGAAGAGGAATGACAGCATTTTCCATGTGATACAGATGACATACTTCATTTCCAAGTTCTGATGAGATGTCTAGCACTCGGTCGTATGATATGCTCAATCCGAGCTCGTGAAGGGCTTCAACTAATTTACGCTTGCGAGTTCTTGTATGAATTAAAATACCTACGTATATAGGCAAAGGTGTTTCCCGTTCTCGACTGTGCCTAAAGACTGTTCCAGAATCATACTCCCGACGTCTCACCAAACTGTTTTACATTAGTAACTGTGCAACACTAAGGATAGGTTGTGGTATTGTCGAAAAACTTGACTATGCTTTAATGTTTGGACCATTCGTAACCATAGCAACCAGTGCTAACAGAAATGCCGGTACCGAGTCTTCCTGACACGTTTTTGCAAATGATCCGTTGAAGAGGTTTTTCATTTTAAAGATGTCTCTTCTAACTATATTTTCTGCATTAACAAGATGAACAGCGTCACTATCTGCATCGTTTTCACAAGCTTTCTTCAGAGATAATCCAACATCATTATTAAATTTTAACATCACATCTCGACCTTGCTTATGTGTTTCCATGTCAGGAAGGTATGCAAGTACTCTGTTTTTTAGTTTTGCGGAATGTATGCGTCCTGAAAGATCACTGCCTAGTTGTTTCATCCAATTGCTGGAAAGATTACATAGATCAACAAGTTTAAATATGGGTGCAATTTCATTGTCTCTACGAGCATCTTCGATGTATGATATAAGTTCTGAAAATGCAATACCATGATTAATTTGTTCTATCATAGTTTCTTGTGTGTTATTTTTGTCTCTTGCTCTCTTCTATAATGATACGAGGCACTGAATATGGTACATGGCACTTTGTGCAATAATATCACCGGCCCTCAGTTTCGCAAGCCGAGGCCTGTCCTCAGGTTTAAGGGCACGGAGACGAACACGAGCATCTAGGCCGAATGTAGATGCAGTACTTAACGAACTTCCAGCTTGAGCAGGCAGTTCACAAAAAAGCAAATTGCTTTCGAATTAACTGAACGTTTTCCTTCAACATTCTGACTGGTGAATTTCGTATAAATATTTGCATTATCCGCTAGTTCTATCTTTCTTTTTTCAGCCCTTTGAAGTTTTGTTTTATTTAACTGCAATCTGCATGATCCGTGAAACCGAGCTTTATGTCGTACCAATGTTGCCTCGTTGCCTCCTGAATCATCCAGACGTGCCAGATTTATTGAACTTGGTAAATATCCTGCATTACTAAACCCCACAAGAGAATCAGAAATTGTCGTATAACCAGCTCCCTTTGTATCACGTTTACTCTCTGCTGGACACCGAAGAACCTCAGACTTGTCTTCTTGGCAGATAAGACACTTGTTCCACTCTATTTCTTTGAATTGTATAGATGTATCAGTATTGAACGGATTCATCAGCTTATGTACTTTATCCATATTTGTATCTTCTTTTTCTTCATACGGCTTCATCTGAGAAAAAAATGGTCATATTATGAAAATATAATGCTGAAATGCACACATATTCATAACAACAATTCATGCAAAATCACATATAATGCGGCATTAACATCATCAAATAACAATACGAAGGAGCAGATAAATTAATTTCCGAGGCCGCCATTTTGAATGTCCGCCATTAATGTAATAGGGGAAATCTGAGATGACTTCATAGCCAAAATTAAACCTTCATATATGTAGTATGTGAACCCTAAGCTGCATGCTTCTGTCATCAATACAACAAATCTTACAAATATTTCATCTATTTGCAGTACTATTGTAAATTGCTTGTGGTTGACTCTGTTCCTACAATGATTACGTTTGAAACCTGCAGCTAGGTGCGGTTTTGCAGTGATCATGTTACATTTTATGTGCTTCTTATTGATTTTTTGTCTTTTGATATATATACATATATAGAGGTGTCTGCTCTAGTCGTTGTGTATGGTGCTACTTTTCGGACTTCTTGCCACTTAGGTGTACTTTCGGATTTCTCGTCACTTAGTTCGGATTTTATGCCACTTAGGTGTGTCTTCCGTACATTACGACACGTTTGTAATCCTGGGTTCGTTTTTTGAGCGAGCGTTTTGTCATACCAATATACCCATTGATTGAGGCGTCATGGTACTCAAGAGGGATAGCGTATACTCCAGTGTTCTGAAGATTAGTGGTAACTCGTTTTTGAGTGTAAGGTATGAGTCAATCGTTTTTGGACCCTTGATGCCTTGGTCAAGCCCGAGTTTTCGAGGACGTTTTTTAAAAAGTATTAGAAATCTGGGATGTATGGGCAAGATCCAATATACTGGAGAAGTGGTTTACTTCTCTGTGTTTTAGGGTTGGTGACGGTTGATTCTGTACTGTTGATGATGTTGTCCACTTGGTGGCTGTCAAACCCAACTGTAGGCACTAATGTTCGCAAATCGTTGATCTCCTTCAGTCGGGCTGGAATATCTGAGGAGAGCGTGATATCATGTCTGGCTCTGTGTATTGTTAGGGTCAGCCTTCGAGTATTAGGGCGAAATGAATCTGCATTGATTACATTCGGCACATACGTAGTTTTGTAATAGATCTGTGTAGCGCGGTCTCCAGAGTCTGTTTTCTTGACAAGTACATCCAGGAAAGGCAGAGGGGATTCGTTCTCCATTTCCATAGTAAACTTTATGTGCGGATGTTCGGAACTGATGACGGAGAAAAAATAGTTGAGCATTGCTTCGCTTTTTTCCCACACGAAGAAAAGACTGTATCATCTGCATAGCGCAGTCAGATGCTTGGGAAAGGCAAATGCGCAGCGATGGTTCGTTTTTCAAACGGGCGCAAGACAGCATCTGATAGTATCGCCGAACACGTGGGGACATGTCTAGATTGCTTATAGATCCGATTCATGTGACTGAAGAAATAAGATCCTGTGACAAAGTCAATTACAGCGGCTATTTCCGAGAGCGAGATTTGTGTGAACAAATTGGAGTCGGCTAAACCTTTTTTTAACAGCTCCACGGCTTCTTCTACCGGTACAGATGTGTAGCGTGACTCAACGAAAAAACTATCTAATATGGCTACGACATATCGAAAAGTTCCGCATTCTTTCGATTGATTATTCCGATGAGCGGAGAACTGTATCAGACGGCGGTAAAAATGGGGACAAGAACTTGGCTAGCTGTTTCTCTAGGTAATACGATGGTGCAGATTTCCTTGAGACTATTAGTCGCACGGGGTTTCCATGCTTGTGATGCATAAGTCTGGCGACGATTGGTGGGATCTTTGGTTCCGGTGGCAGAATCTAGCCCCATTCTTGAGGGATTCTGGAAGATCCTTCATTTTAGCAGCCTTCTTTACCTTAGCGTTCCATCTCTTCAGCGCATCTTTATTCAAGAATGTTGACTCCGACTGGAGTTAAAAATCATTGATTTTTGACTCATAATCCAATCTGTCCATTATGGCTATTTAGCCCGATTTATCTGTTAGAGTAAAAATCACTGTTTGATCCTTCTTAAGTCGGATGATGGTAGGCAAGGTTGCAGTTTTTTCCTACTAAATCTTGGTGGCGCATAAGTGTCGCATAAGTGCTAAATCTTGGTGGCGCATAAGTGTCGGTCGGAATCACGGTGTTCAACTGGAACTCTGGAGAGCAGGCTTTTAAGTACTGGTACCAGGTGGTGAAGTTAGAGATTTACAGCTGGACAGAACTTAGAACCCTGTTCAAGTGTCGACAGCTCAGTCTGGGAGAGCATTTTGGTAGAGACATTGACCACTGGGATCCTGAAACGTGAAATCGGGGGTTTATTTGCTTGGTTTCTCAACCTTGAGAGTTTACTGCTGTGGGTGTGAAATAGTGTTCTGTATTGTCGTTGGCCCAGCATGTCGACGCGTCGCAAAAGTATGTCTATTCTAGTGTTGAGCACTCCTCCGCCAGCTCAAGGTGTAGTCCCAGAAGACGAGACTTTAACGTCATTAGGTGTCTTCTCTTTTGCTGGATCATTTTGGAAAGTACTTGTTGGAAACATCGTTTTGTTCGTAGGGAACAAGAATCTTCCAGCGTTGAGGCGAATCGCAAAAATACAGCGACGACATTTTTTTACTGTGGTGCTGTTTTCTGATCGAGATTGTTATATTTTATATTCCAAGCAACACTTTTGCATCACAATATTCAACTTGAGAATGATGCCCTTGGTAAATAGAGATGCCAAATGCATCACAAGGCCTAATAAAGAAATTCGATATGTGAGCTACTCCAGTTCGCACAAAAGACACTAATTTTGGTTATTATGTAGTGATCTAGGTGAACATGATCTTAATATTTGTTGCACAATTCACCCCGAAAATCTTAGTATTGCAGGTTTTGATTTGTAATCAAAACAGCTGAATTTTTTATCAACCTCAAGGCAAGGTAAGCAGGCACAAAATACGAACATTTTAACATAGTGGATGCTCAGTAAGAGCAATCAGTAGTAACTAGTTCATCCATAAGCTGTATTATCCACCGATTATCTTCTTTAATCATCAATCATGGGTACTTGTTCGTTATCTTTTAGGTTCCCGAATAAATAATATCTGTTTATGATACCATCAGTACTTTTGAAACAATAACGCTTCACGCTGATAATTGAGTTAGAAAATGATTGGGATCTGCAGAATTTTGAATAATTTCAGAATAGCCAGGAAGGTACAAGCTCTTAGTACAATGGGCCTATCAAAGTAAGCGAAATTGAAGCAACTGCTTCTGATGAGTAAGAAAACAGCACCTTTACGTTCGTCACATATTTTTAGGTGCGGATCTGAATTTTTTTTTTAAACTGCAATCTGACGTTAATGAATTTATGGGTTTTCAACTGTCCAATGAGAGAGCATATTTAATGTACATCACTTACACCACTAGTAAGAGAAACCTCAGGTAGTGTGAGGGTGATTCTTTTAGAAAGACATTTTTTTTTTTTTTTTTGTGAGATAATGTACCTTTGTTGCAGAGTGTCTCCGGTGAGTGCATCTAGACGCATTTAATAGCCTGTTGTTGCCAAAAGATTACGTCGTTAAAATTGTTTGCTTCGAAATTTGCTGTTCCATAAAATTTAAAAAATTAGCAAACAGCCGTGTTTATATACGTGACGAAATGATATCAAAACTTTCTGCTGTCTCAAAAGAAATTCATTGTATTGAAAAAAGAAAAGCACACTGATCATCAACATCGTGCTGAATCTGGTGTTTACTAACTCAGGAATAGGTCAAAGGTAACATTGTTGGACACATTCACTTTGCCTGAGTGATACTAATGTACTGTTTATTCTGAATTTAATCGATCGTCTTGCTCTCAGTTCATATTCCCTATTACTCGGAGACCAAAAGAGCTTATGTGCATTACCAACTTGTCATCGGTAATAGACTGATTTATAGGATCGCACATCTCTGAATAATTGAAAACGGTAAGCCTGTTCTAAAGCGTTTCTTTTAAAAAATACATATTTGAAAAAATTGCTTGTGTATCATATCATTTAGTATTTGCCTATTACTATGATAACAGGCGATAAACATTTACCTTCGTTGTGATAAACAAAATAACTGAAACATTTTATTAAGGAAATTTATTATTTCTATTTACTAGTGAATGCAGTAATACAAATGCGGTTATTATAATGCAAATAATTAAAGTGTACACGTTAAACCCAGATATTTCCCTTACTTGTTGAATTTGCTTAATTACTGATTAGCAGTTTTAGGAATAACATGATGCAGCTTTTAGTATGGGAATGAATTTAAACGCTAGACTCTATTCCAGTGAAAAGCACTTCACAAATATTGGCAAAAACTACATAAATGGGAACGTAGAGAGGATATGTACGTCATGTCCTTAGTTGTTCATTTGGAAATTAATGCATTAAAAAGAAATTCTTGACAAGAACTTTCATAGGAAATTTTTCCTGGTGCTTGATTTTACTTACAAAAAAAGAAATCGTTTCGGAAACAGAGGTTTAAACTAAAAGAAGCAGGTGTCTCATTACCTTCGTTGACTCTGTAAAACACTAGAACGCTTGTTACTATTGCTATATTTCAGAACTTAACTAATTATTCGGTCCTTAACTTGATGATACTATAAGAGAAAAACCCACAAATCTGCAACGAAACTTGAAATAGAAGACAGTTCGATAGGTCGGAAAAACTATAACATGTGTATGTGAGTTTGTGTGTATATTCCATCTTAATGATAATCGCTAATTGAAAAATGTATTCGTATTATGCTAATATTAGGGCCAGATCACTACATTACTTCTGAAGTCTTGAAAATTGAAGTATCTATACATTTTAAGTTAATATATTTATTTTTTCGAGCTTTTTCAGAAGTTCGATTTACCTGTCAGATATATGATGAATTTCTACCACCACAGACTGATTAAAGATTTTATTCGCTGAATATCCCAAAAGCCACTATTTATCAACTAAACTCTGGAAACCTCAAACAGAAAAGCGCGTGTTGTAATAAAATAAATAAGAATGCATTTTTGAAATGAGAATTCATGAAAATATACGTTTCCCTAGAAATTTCCTACAAAGGAAAGTTCAGAAATATGTATATATAGAAAGGAGAGTTTATATGTACATACAGTATATTGCAAACAAAGACAGGTTGTGCGCAAACCAACACCTTCAGAGATGCAGTGTAAGATCCAAGAAATTGCTAACAAGGCTTAAGAAGTGACTCATGAAGGACCGTTGTGGAAGAAACTTGTGGGGACCTTTATCCAGCAGTGGATTGATAATGGTTGGCGATAATAATAAATGATGATATACTTGAAAGTAGTAAAATATTTTTAAAAAGACATTCTGTCATTAAAGTGTTATTTCGGTATTGAAAGTTTGACTAGTCAGAGTAGAACTTTTACAATCATGTTTCATAACAAATATTGTCATGTAAAGATTTTTGAATACAATCTTGTCGCCATGGATTTAGTACAATGACTCCGTCTTCCTTCGTTTACCTTCCAAAGATGCAAGGCGCCATAGACCTCAAATACCACTTTTATCGGGATCGGTTACACTAGAAACACCAAACGGACTAGAATAACAAAAAACTAAGAGTCTCAATAATTCATTATTGTCTTGAAAAGGATTCTGAAGTAATTTGTGAAGAAACAAATCTCATTCTGAAAAGAAGAAAAAGTACCAAATCCTTATTGCAGAATCAATTGGTATCGAAACAAACTCTGACGAGAACTGCAATAATTAATGCCCCATTGACCTAAGTATAAAACAATATTTTACGGTAGTCTAATGAGAAATCACGATGCTAAAATGATTACATAATACCTATGTACACAATACATTATAGCAAAATTAAACAACATATAGATACACAGCGGAGATGAACCACTTCACGTGGACCTCTGTTAGTTGCTCCTCTTAATGGAAAAGTGATTTTACATCACTTTAAGAAGAAAACCTGTAGATGATGGCTGGTGACAGTAAACATGCGTACGGGTCATTTTGTTAAGTTCAAGTTTTTTAGAATAGAGCATGCGATGGGTGAGGAAGAAACTCTCCGACTCCGTTAGCAAGTTCTGGCTGCAGGTTTTTTCCCGACTTTGCTTTGGTGGGAAGATAGCGATTGAAAAGGAAGTCATTGGACGGTCGATTATGTGGTTGAAGCGATTGTGAGAAGAATGCATTCTATGAATTTGTATCTTAAATTCCCGTAGGGAACTGTTGTTACTCTAAATTATCGTCGCAAAAGCTTTAATCTGACTTATTAAAGAATAATATGTCATTAAGGAATAAGTTTGCTCTTCTTTAAAAATGTGTACTTTGTTAGTGTTGAGTAAAATGTTCGTGAAAAAAGATATAAAAACAAAATCTGCTAAGGTTGCTTACAAACTTAAAAGGGCAATAATGTCTGTTGTAGTGAGATTTAGCTCACATGTTAAACTTGTAATTGGAAATGAACCTTAAAAGAGCAAGAATATATGTTTCTGTATTTTAGTAGAAAATCTTCGACCTACAACTTGCAGAAATTATTGCAGTGTTGACCTATAAATATTGCATTGAGATAACAGCCTTCCTAAAGTTTGTAGAATTTTTGAATTTCGTTAGTTGTCCTTAAGGGCAGCGTACTATTCGCAACGCGAGAGAAGTGTTTCTGAATAATTAACTGAATAATCCTCTTTTATAATTGACTAATATTTGTTTATTTTGATTTCGTGGACATTATAGCTGAAATTGCAAAAGCCTGCTGAGCCTGTGTTTCAAAGTTTTCACTCCTGAGATGCACTTACTTTTTTCCAGGGTACCCCGTTTTCGTGAATCTACGTAGTAAGACCGAAGGCAATATAATATTTCAAGCACACGTAAAATGCCACAATAAATGAACTTTTTAAAACCCTTCTACAAACACAGGGAATCAACGTACTATTTAAAGAACGCGTGTAAAAACATATTTCTTTTCATTATACAGGCTATTTCTTGCCATTTATGAAATCATTATCATGAGAACTGTGGAGAATAGGCAGGGATGTCGAACCTTGACTGCCGACCGTATATGAATTAGGTTACGACGCTCGATAGAAGCAACAGAGCGAGAAAGAGAGAGAAATAGTTATGTTCTCTAAAAAACAATTGTAGGAATGGAGTTCTACTATATAGAAAAGAAACATATTTTTAAAAAAATCTTGAAAGTTAGGGCTTGAACAAGTGGACACACTGAGTGATTTTGCAGCCATAAGGCATTTTGTAATTCGCCGCACTATAATTATTGGCACAAAGAAAATGCCATAATAGAAAATTTTATTAAAAGCAGCGATAAAAATATTGTAGGGTTTTTAATACATTTATTTATATGAACAATATATACTAATAATTCCACCAGAATACTTCTGATTGTTACCGCAGAGTAACTATGCAGAACAAAAGTAGAAGTATTTTAAAAGTTAAAAAGTAAACAAAAAAAAAGTGCAAAATTGCGGCTTTGCTTTTTCTTCGTTATGAGAAAAAAATATGATGTATTTTGCATATATTGAAATGAATTTCGGTAATTGAAAAATTAATGTATGGCATGAGCAGTATTTATAGAATTATCGTAGAACAGAAAGGAAATCTCAATCTATCGGATCAGAAAATATTGTGCTTAGCATTGATGGATTTGTTTAGAAAACTGATCAAACAAAATGTACGTATAGTTCAAGATGGGGACACAGTGTAGTTCATTTTATCCGTGCTATTGAAAGTCCCCGGATGTCAAACTACTGGTACGTCCCGATATCACAGATGCAAATTTTAGCCGTAAACATTATTTAATTACTACAGAGAGCTTCAATAAATATCGCTTATTCATTCTATAATAATTTCATCTTTCTTTGTTTTTCTTTTTTATCAATAGGCGGATTTCATTCATCAAGCATGTCTGTAAATACATCTTCAGAATTTCAGGAAAAGCATTTTCAAACTAAATCGCACACCATCTTCAATTTCAAATTGGAGAAACACAGCTTTCTGTATTTGCGCACAATAATATTTCATTATATTTTTTTCGGAATAAAAGAAAACAAAGAGAGTAGAGGAAAGACTGAGCCTTATGAGATATTTTACTTTCTGTTCACTCATATTTTAGCTCAGACAGTATGTTATTTCTAAAGCATTGTTGTTTCTCGTTGTCCCTAATCAATTTTTGTTTTTTACGAAATACCACTTCAAAAAGAAAAGTGCGTTGACAAACATCTCGTAATTTTAATTTTCATTAATGTCTTCTGTACTTTTATTCACTTTCATGCTAAGATACGTCATAAAACGCTATGGATGACGTACATGAAGTCATTCCTAACACCAAGAAACATCACGCGCTTTGAGTTAATTAAAAATCCAAAAATGTTTTTCACCCTTCACTCATCAGTAGATTTTGAAATATTGTGCAGGAGAAAATTGCTCAAAATAGAACGATAACTTCAAACACTTACTTAGATATCAGATTTTTGCCATAGATATTCGCACTAGAAAACGTCCGTAATCTAGGAAACCCTAGGATGCAAAAAGCAATTCAAATGAGATACAAGACTTGAAATATATATAACGGCTATTCCTCCTGTTGAGGTCCTTTGTGGTCAAACTTTTTGGCTTTTGTTAAAATTACATGCTTTTCGTACTTTAGGAATACTGCAAAATAAACACAATTTTTACCTAATACCCCTGAGAGAAAGTGTCATAGAACCCATTCAGAACCATTAAGTTATTGTGAATTAGAAGACCATATACATCTTTCTTTGACTGAGTCTAAGAAAATCAAAGATGTTTAATTCCTTGATCTAGCAAGAAAACCTAGTAGCATCTGTGTTTTCACAATATTCAAGACACAATACTATGATAAGCGTAATATGTTGGTCTAAGAGTAATTACGACTTCATGACGCTCAATTAAACCATTATTTCTTTATCTCGTGAAAAGTATAAATAGAATTTGTATAAAACCAGCTGAATTATTGAGACATCGTTCATATCCTCAAAGCGAAGAAGCTACATGCAGGACGTAAACATATTAGCATTAAGAAGTGGATGACAAGAAGCAATGCTTTTCATTCTGCAGAATGTTCTTACTCGGATTAGGATCCTCCTAATTTCTGACTTGAAAGTCTCCATTATTTTAGTCAAATGAAAATGACACGCACTTCGATGAGAAAATGAAATGAAAGGAATCCGATTACTAGAACCATTGAGAACGACACAGTTTGAGCGCACTATCCAAATCAAATTTACCAAAACTTTAATTCCAAAGAAGAATAACTTTTCATTCTGCTGCTGTCGAATTGAGAAAAGGAAATCCACGAAAAGGCTTATAATGAAAAAAATGTAAGAAACCATTTTATATCAAATTTCAACTGTCACTGCACAAGGACGAAAGCCCTGTAAATTACTTCAAACTAATGTGTTGAATTCCATGTCGAAAACATCGAAGTAGGGTTGGATAAGCGTTTCATTTTCAGATATCCTTATGCCTTTGTTTTTAGAGTACTTCATGCACAATTGTTAAATGTATCATCATGCTGATCAACAAATCCGCTTGCTATGGGTATTGTTTAAAAATTAACATTCATAACCATCAGTGGATTAAAAATTCTAGTAATAAATAGGAATGTTTAGGAAATCATGGAAATATACACTTTGCCAAAAGAACCCCAAAAAAACCGAGAACCGTACCAATTCGTTATATCCTTATGAAACACCGCATGCAAGTACCTCAGGGACGAATATGCACTCGATTAAAAAGTTACAATGACTCAATAGCTGCGTACTATAGCGCATATGAACCGTGAATCCATCAGAATACATCAAAATCAAAAATAGCGTGCAATGAACATTTGTAACTGTGAATTGAGGTTGAATTAACCTAAACAGTCCGTGAGGATGCCTTGCCGTGCGATCGCTGCGCACTACGAGTAGTTGAGCGAGGTTGAGAGAGGTGAAATAGTTGGAGTGAGAAAGGTCGGTTACAGTCGCATCGCTGCTGTATTGCCATACATTTGGGTCGAAGCGACGCGGCAATCGGCAGACGTTTGCGCCAATGTGTTGAGGAGCACACAACCCAGCGGCACGAGCCGAGAGCTAAGGCAGAATACGGCGATCGAGCGATTGTAAGAACCGCACGGACAGAACTGAATTATTTGTACGCAACGATCCGTGCCCTTGTTGCGTCGCCTACAGCTACGCAAGTTGTCATTCGGAATGTTTCCAGACGATTTGTGGCACTGGTATTATATCACAAGAGGCCGCTGCGACACTTACATAACCAGCGATTATCCCCGGCACCAGTTCCAGTGGTGTCGGGCTCGACCAATTTGGGATATTGCCCAATGGCTTCGTGTTGTCTTCAGTGATGAGTCAGTACTTGCACTTGGAGCTGATAACCAGCTCATATGTTTACGAAGAACCCACCTGATCACGGATCTTGCCTTTACTGTGGAAAGGCTCACGGCTCGCTCATAAAGAGTGACTGTCTGGGGAGACATTTCATATGATAGGAGTACTCTCTTCATAGCTCTCCGTCCTACCCTTACGGCGCAACAGTACGTAAACGACATTCTACGAAGTATTTTGTTGCCATTAGTGTCGAACTATTACCGAGCAACTTTTCCACATGGTAATATCGGCCAAACAAACGGCACAACTAATGTCAGAGAACTTGTCAATGCCGTCTAGAAGGCATAAGGCCATGGCATTAGAGAGATGAGTTCCCCCTTTCAATAACGTCACGAGGATACTATGACTTCTGATTGGTTTCTTACGCTTTAATGTGTGACGACGTCAAGCATATCACCGACGTATCAGGCCTAGTCAGCTGAAAGTGACATCAAAAAGGCGATAATTTATATCTCTAATATAAATATTTTAGAAATTTTAAGTATATTGTTAAAGATTTATGTTTATTAGGGTGATCCACTAGGATATATGTTCGCCAGACGTCAAAAACAAATGTATCTATAGCAAATGTGAGGAAGTGTCATTTGTACTATTACTTATATATTTTCTACTTTCATGATATATTACTGAAAATTAAGAAATCTATAATAAGAATGTAAGGCTTTTATATAACGTTTGCATAAATGTGTCACACCTAGTTATGTACCAATAATGCACACCTTATTTCGTTAAGGAAGGATATCGCGGCTTCGAAAATAGAGATGCACATTACTTCAAGAGGATAATAGTGGAATGAACAATACCTACGGTTTGACGCACTAACACTCCAACTAACAGGTAGAAGAGTACACAATTTCGACAACAGGCTCAACTTTGTATGTTTTAAGCGGTTCCAAAAGTTTTTAAAATTTTACTTTTGTAAAAATTTAGAAAAACGGTCGAACTCTCAGACGTTTTAGAGGAATAGCTGAAACATATGTTAAATGACGTAGGGAAAAGGTTCTGCGTACAGACGGTCGGACTAAATTGCAAGACACTACAATTTCATATAAAATATCCTGTATGTTCATCTAATTCATGGGACTCCATATGAGAAGTTCAGATTCATATCCAACGATTTATTCCTAAATTCATAGGCATTTATCAAAACTTATTACTTTAGAATTATTTTAAGCGAATCATCTGGTTGCCAATTTGAAGCAATGCCAGCATTGTTGGTTATGTAGTTGAAATCGCTGGTTTTTTATATGCATTGCTTTTGGAACAGGGACTTTTTTGTGAGGTTGATATGATATTTTCTCATTTATATCGGATTATTGTGAATGTTTATTTCCTATTTATTCTGCTGAAGATGAAGGAGCGGCATTTAAACACATATTGAAATTGTATTTTTTGTTTTAACTACCACCTACAGCGGCTTTATCGGAACGCGCGTCTTTTACCTATGACTAACAGTTCCATGCATCGGAGGTAACCAATAAAGTGAGATAAGCACTCCAACCCTTCCTCATCCGGAGCTTAGACAAATTTTTAGAGGCCATTCTTAAACAATTACATCAACGGGGACGCTTTCTATAATTTTCAATAACTCAGACAGTCATAAAAGAATTCTGACTATTTCAAATATACTTGTTTTTCTTTACAAACTTGGGTACAAAAGAAAATTGAACTTTGAATGTGATCAGTGGTATAATTCTTCTATATGTCTTCCCCTTGTAAAATATCCTCTAGTTCAAATCATGTCAGAAATATTTCACACAAAGGAAATAATTTACGATCCAACACTTAGTGCAACCTTTATCGCAGGGTGCGTTTAAAACATAACTTAAATGCTTCTGCCGGATACAGAAACTAGTAGCTTTACACAAATTAATGACCCTCCGCCACACACACACACTTATTCCAGATGTTCTGCCATTATTTATAAAACCCCATAAAAGTCCTGTTCCGAAATGTCTTTCAAAATCCCAGTTAAATAACCTTTGATGTCTTCCACGGAGTCAAAACGTTTACCTTTCATAATTTCCTTAATTTTTTGGAACCTCCTAAAGTCCGGTGAGGACGGTGAGGGAACACCGGAATTAAAATTCAGTCAGGAATCATACGATCAACCCAGCAGTGTGACTTGACGCGTTGTCATGGTGAAGCATCCGTCAACTACCCTTCTTCTGTGGTCTCGTGCAAAGGACTACCAGCGCTCATGCGCTTCAGGATTTCTAAGTAACGTGCAACATTAAGAATGGAGCCATATGTTGTAAATTCCCAATGTACCAATACATTGATACCGAAAAATGGTACAAGATAGACTTTAACGTGCGATCGATGGAAAAAGGCCCATCTTCAAACCGGCAATATCACTTAAACACCGTCTTCTGGGTCACCACACTTTCACTGTAAACAGTTGTTAGTTTTTCCTGCTTTTCTCTCATTGAATATCCTAGGTTTTAAAATAATGTCATGTTTGTGCATTGCTCTATTTTTGACATCACTGTGGCGTTGGAAAAAAGAAAAACCCCTCATCTACACCAGTGTTTCTCAAACTTTGGTCGCTCATGGACTACTTTAAGCATCTTTTTACTTACGGCGGACCACAAAGCGGAGGGAAGGAGAAGATGGGGAACGTCTCTGGGAGAAATTTGAAAGTGAAAAATATATTTTCTGAAAATTAGGTTTCCAACCCTGGTTACTAATAATAAAACGTTTGGCCACTCTCATCGGCCGGTGAGTGAATACCCCCTCCCCCCGCGCTCCAAAGAAAGAGGAACAACCACATCATCCCACGATTTATGTGATTTATAAGCGGGCTTATAAATATAAGCTCCAGCTCGGTTTACCAAACTCCCCTCCTTCAAATGTAAGTTTTGGTAAATTTTGTCTTCTTTTTGTAAAGTTTAAGTTTTTTCAGCAAATTTTCGGCTGTTCCTTTACTTGAAATAATACCGTCCCCAAATAGGGCCAATAAGCAGTTTCCACCTGCCTTAGGCAGAAAATCGCCAAAAATTCCGACCAGGTGTTTAAAATACCATTCGTTTTGCCAACCGTATCTGAAACAAATTAATTTTTAGAGTACCTGTATTTGATTAAGAAAGAAAGAAAGAGAAAAAGAGCTTGGTGAGTTATGATTTTATTTTGTCAGTTGTATAAGGAAAAATAGATAATTCGGTTAATTAAATAATTGGTAATGTAGTCACAGCGTGGGCATAATCAGGGCAGGGGTTTTGGGTGGTTCAAACCCTCCTCGAAACTCAAAAATTAAGATTTATAACAGGTAATATTTATGGAAAATTACTTAAACCTTCTCTGAAAATCGAAATCTCCCCGACCAAAATTCTAGCTCCGCCCAAGAAACACGGCAAAAAATTTCTCCATACAATTCAAGTTACATCATATGCAAAATATTATATGGACAGTTATACTTTGATTTTCTGTTTGATTTTAATACTTTTCCGAAAGTACGCGCATAAAGATTCAGTAATTAATAACAAAATTAATATAATAATAATCATAGCACCTGTTAGAGGGTTACTTCCATTTGGGATCTTCTACCAAGCTATCTTTATCGGGTTGGATGACCGAAAGTTTGAGAAGTAGAGTAGTTTCCACATCTAATCCATTTCTTTTCTTGCTTTTGATTTGAACTAAATGGGAAAATCCAAACTCACAATTGTAAGGAAAAGGAATAATGGCTCTATTATGATAGCTCTAGATATCCGTGCCTAGCATGCACTCAAAATTTAAGAGCGGGATTCCCACATTTTTCATTAATTTTACTTCTCAAATTTCCTGTAGACCACTTGATAGGCCGCCGCGGACCACACTTTGGGAAACACTGCTCTACACTCACTGTTGTCAGGAGAACTACTGCCATTTGCTTCAAACCCGATCTCCGCCTAGGCGAAGGTTTCAGGATCAGTGACTGCTTATGTGAGACATCTGTACTTTCCTTCCGCACCTTATTTTTTATTACCACTCGAATGTAATCCACGATATTTATACAGCAAGAAAATTCTGTTTTTCCTAAGACGTGTTAAATAGGTGTAAACAGGGCTGGTACGTATAAACTGATATTCAATATTAAAAAAATACTTTTTTCATATTATACACCTTTTTATACCGATAATAAGAAATAATTCATAAAATAGTGTTTTTTTTTGTTTCTTTCTTAAGGATGGACAATAATTAAACGTTATGCCCAGATGTTCCCCATGTAAAATTGTTTCAGAACTATAAACGTGATTGATCTTGGCACAAGGAATTTTACACAAGATGTATCGGTTCAAATTTCAGAAAACTGTAAAATGTATATTTCCATCTGTTCTTTCATAATATGCGAAATCAGTAAAATTTTCGTTATTCACTCATTTCACGTACTGAAGAAACGCAGACTTATTTTACTTAACTCTCCGACAGGCTTGCAACATCTGAACAAGCCTGTCACCTAACGAAAGATCTATGTATAACTTCAAAAACTAACTACACATAAAATAGTCCTCGACATAAATGGAACAGAAAGGTAAAAGATTTTTTCAATCGGATGTGTAAAAGCAAATATATGAAATAAAATGCATATTGGATTCGACATCACCTTCTTTTACGCCCTCTAGCTGCGAACTTGTGCATCGTATAAGAAAAGAAATAAAGGATCATTATTCCCGCATATGTGGCTTTCCAGTGCAAAAAGAATTTTAAAATCGGATTAATATTTGCAGAGATATAGTGTCCACAGGCGGACAGACGAATGGACGGAGGCACCGACGGACAAAACGATAACAGAAGCAGAATCTGTTTTTACAAAGACATGCTAAAAAGTAAGGGATTTGCCTTTAGTTTTTAGAGCGCAATGAATATAAATTCTGCATTACAGATGTATCTTTTTCTACCTTTGATCGGATGATACGATAATATTTGTTACATTGTCTTACTTTTTACTTAGTTTCTGAAAATATTTTCTTCTCAGGAAAGCTCCTAACGTGCTAGATCATTGTTTTTGAGTGCATAGTTACCTGTAACGCTGTCGGATGATACATAGAAAACAAAGATTTGGCGATTTCCCTTATTGTTACGCAACTTTGTGGCCAACTTGGAGACTCTTCTTAAAAAAAGAAAAATGTTAAAAAGCTGGAGTGTAAACACTTTTCACTGACTGGTGTCAATTTTTTTTACTAACTCGAGGAAGTGAGGTCAAGTTCAAGTTAATTCTTCATTAAAAACATATAAATATTTCGATTACTAATATTAGGTTTATTCAACTAAAAGGATTAAAAACACATCCTTTATATGAATGTCACCAAAGAGACATTGAGAAATTCAAAATAAATTATATTCTCAGAAATCACTTAAGATTTCACCAATAATTAGGAGTTGAATTTCTTAATTTTGCAATATATGCTTTAGCGGTATAATGTCTACGGAAGTAGAGATCATATATGTGTACTGAGATATCAAACTAGAAGAGCTGAAAAGTCTGAATTCCAACATCTGCACAGCATTTATACACGTAAAATATCTGTATTCCGCATAACCATAAGCATATACATATTCATAGAAATTCTGTGGTATGGAAGATGCATAAAATAATATTATCAATAACATTTAAGAAATTGCAAGTGCAAAGATTCGATTGATATTTAGAACAGTTGGCGTAAACTTTGGAAAGGAAGTGATACAGATAGATATTGTACTTCCAATTATTGCAGAAAATATTTCAATCACTTACTAAGGAATATAATGGAATGACAATTAATGGATATCATTTAATCCACTTTAATTTTCTAGATGGAATAGTCATTTTTGGAAGCATTTCCCCTGCTATGCTGGGTATGGACGTGAAACATTTGAAAATTTTAAAGTGAGTTAAAATTAACTTACACGAAACAAAACTGGTGCATAATGTTTTTAGAGGAAAGTATGTTTTTTCAATTGCGGAAACCATTGTAGAGGTAACCAAAGTGGGACAATTAATATCAAGCGACAGCTGTACGTTAGTAGAAAATAATAATGGCATAAAGTTTGGTTGAAGAGCATTTGGATAAAGCTGAACAAGTTTCAAAGGCAATTTTCTATTACGACTGAAAGGACAAAGGTTTAATCAATGCGTCCTACCTATTCTTATTCATGAGCAAGAGATATGGGTTTTAACTAACGAATTGTCGCAGTGGCTGCAAACGGCTGAAATTGAAGGGGTGCATACTTTGGTATAACTATTAACCCTGAAACCGCGTGCTGATTTTCTCAGAAATTTTTGACTTTACATAATGCATCCTCTTGAACATATCCTCTATGTTTCAAGCTAATACGAGCAGTCCTTCATGATCTTGCAACTTTCGCAAGCAGTAGTGTATTTTGCATTTATATTCATGTAATTGAGAATTCAGAAAAGATAAATTCTGATAAAAAATAATATTTTGTATTTGATTCATAAATCCAGCACACACATTTCAGGCGTGAGTACAAAATTTTAAAATGCTACATGCAGCTTCTATAGATCATATAGTTTCACAATCAAGAGACATGAATTTATATGTCTGTTAATATGTAAACATTTCAATGTATTCTGTATTAAAGAAATTCAAAAGAAACATATAACAAGATAGTGCTGATGCTGCTTAGCAATTCCTAGTTTACGGTGCTTCATCGTAAAAGCTGGAATACATTTTTATTTTGCTTTACTGTTTCACGTTGCCTAAATGTTTTAAAATTAATTTCCCCATTAGCAAATACTTAAATTTTAAATTATGACAAAATGAACAGTTGTGTGCAGTAATGTATTGCAAAAAAGAATTATATAAAACTTAAATTTCTTAGAAAGCCGATAGAATAAGTAATCGACGCATATTCGTGAAAGCAGAAGACTCTGCTGTTAACCAACGTGTATTGTAGCAGTTCAGTAATATTTTGTACACAATGTGGTCGGCGATAAAAAAAAAAAAGGCACGAACTTCCTTGCTTCTGTTTGGAGCGTATGTTTGCATGCCTATTGTTCGTTTCTCAAATAGTGTACTGAGATCGCCAAGGAAAACAAACTCCGTTGTCTCATTCGCCATGACGAAAACTAAACCCATCAACTGCCGAACTACTTGCAAGTTGGAAATGCGTGCGCGACGTGTAATGATGAAACGCAGGAGAGCACTAGCAGAAGTACCTTGGCAGTAGTTAAGTTTATGAGTACGTTCGAAGAGATATAGATAGTCGAGTCACATTACTGTGACCACCTCTTACTTTTCACATCAACAAAGCGTAGCCAATGAAAGAAGGTACGTGTCGTGAGCTGGCTTGGAAGGCATATACGGTGTGCTGCATGCATTCTGAAAACATATCAATCGTTGCTGTCATAGACAAAAGGAGCGATTTATCAGATTTGCAAAACGGGATGATTATTGGCTTTCGTGCCAAGGGTGGCAGTATTTCATAAACATCACAGTTTGAGAATTGTTCGAGTTCTGCTGTGGTTAAAGTGTATCGTGATGGAGAAATGGCACCATTGCGAATAAGCGAAGTGGAAACTGCGGAGCACCTCGTGCCATTGATGTGAGAGGTGAACGTCGGCTGCGAAGGTGCTTGATGGCTGACCGACACTCTATGAACGAACCAGGGGCAACCGGAAGTGTGAGTAAACCGACAGTTCCACGAACCCTGCTCCGTATGGGGCTCCCATACAGACAGATGGTCACTGTACTTATGCTAACGAAGATACACTAGCACAAAAGGCTTATTTTTATACGGCTGTATCGGATTGGACCTCCGCTGAATAGCAAAGGATTACCTTCCCTGATACGTCCCGTTTTCTGCTTCATGAAACGGATAGACGTTGGTGTATAAGGCCAGAAACATCGGAGAACAGACACTCTTCATCCATTGCTGGAAGAACAGAAACAGCTGGTGACCACGTTATGGTCTGGGGAGTATTTTCGTGACATTCACTGGGTTCACTCATACCTGTGGAAGGCACTATAGACCGAATTTGTTATGAATCCATCCTTTCAGACCACATACACCGATACATGTTGATTGTCTTCCTTGAGGCGGATGAGATCTTCCAGCACGACAATGCGACGTGTCGCACAGCTACAAGTGTCCGAGAATGTTTGGAAGACTACGATGAAAACTTCAAAATACTTCCCTGACCCCCTAATTCCCCAGACGTAAACCCAAATGAGCACTCTAGGAGCACATAGATCGTGCTGTTCGCTCCGTGGATACTCCACCCCGCACCCACCAGCACCTATTAGATGCACTGCAGTCAGCATGTCTCCTCATACCTGTGAACATCTTGCAGCTTATTATTGAGTCACATCTAGCCCGTCTAGCTGCTGTCCGCGCTCACGGCGGTTATTCTAGATATTAGCTGGTAGTGACAATAACGTGATTCATTCGACCGTGTATAATGCTGAATACAAAGTCATGCATAATCGTGAAAAAGTAGGTACAATATTAAGGTTGTTCATGACCTCACTGAACTGCTCTATGAAATACTTCATAAAAATCTACTTCCTAAAAGTAATCCAGATCATTTGGTATATTTTAGAAAAACATAGCAAAGTGATATGACCTTTTCTGCTTGATGGTTTCTGTTAATTACATCATTTGAAAATTTTCATTCCGGCAGTTTATTGAAAATTAAGATTTTGAAAGGAACAAGTAATTGCTAGTCACAGATATTTGAAAAAAATACCACAGCTGAATACGTACTTTCTTTAGAACACCAAAAGACCAAAATCAATAGTTTGTGTGGCCACTTTTGTTTTTTACAACGGGCCAAATACGATGTGTCACACACTCAATCAGGTATTTGCAATATTCACTTGAAATGTCTATGCGCAACACGTACTTTATCGCGTCAAACAAAGTATGAGGATTTGATGGCTGCTTTTCTGCTGCCATGCCTTTTAAAATGATCCACAAATTTTCGACGGGGTTAAGTTTTGTGTTATTACCAGGCCCGTCAAGCACAGTTATGTTTTTTCATCAACAAGTAGTCCTTTACTATCTTTGATCTGTGGCAGGGAGCACCATAATGCATAAGTTTGTGCATCTGGGCATTGGCATAGTAGTTAAGAGCTTCTCACCTAACATTTCCACATGAAAAGGACCAGTCATAGTTGTGCCTGACGGGAAAAAGGATAATGAAGCAGTACCATAGCACCCCATATCATCTGACTAGGTCGATGTCTTACGGTGCTGACGGAGTAATTTTCATCAAACCTTTTGCCTTTGGTCGTCGAACATGTGCTTCGAGTGATTCAAATTGACGCACTGTTGATTCATCGGGAAAAATAACTTGGTTCCAACTTTTAAACAGTCCACGATTGATGACGCTTCGCAAACATAAATCTCTTCGTTTTCGTGACAGAGCTTAGTCTAGGTTCATAAGATTTTAATCCAAAATCTAAGGCATCGCGAAACAATGCTGATACAAATATGAGACCCTTCTGAATACGGAAAGGCCTTGATTTTGCTGCACCTACTCCTCAGAGAACGCATAACTCTTCGACTTGTGGTATTGTCCTCACGTGGGATTGCTGCCCTTGGATGTCCACTTCGCTTGCAGTCTCGAAATTCACCTGTATGTCGATATTTCCCGATCGTGCTCAGATTCACCTTTCGGTTTATGTCACGTTCGGAGTATCCTTCGTTATACACTTATAAAGTCACTATTTGTTTCCCCTGAGAAACACTGAATGACGCTTTTTTTGCCCATTTTCCGCTACAAAGAAAATACGTACAAAATATCTCAGCATGAAAACCAGAAGCACAGTGACACTCGCACCCTTCCCAAAATCTGTCAACATCTGCAGCTGTAGGATGATGCAAGACGGATAGGAAGTTGAGTACTACAGACAGTAGCTGACGCAATCGGCAGAAATATCTTAATAAAAACTGGTAGTTTTAAACTTTTGCGAATGACTGTAGATTCGCACCATCACTTTTTGTAAGGATACTGACAAAAATGTACACTGAAGTAGCAAGTTATTATTAACACTCAACAGTATTTGACTCCCGATATTCTCACTTACTACGCGACTATGACGTTGAGACAGATTTATTAACAACTCACGGCAAAAGATTCAGACATGTACGAGTATGAAGCTTAGGTAACGGCAACATTGGTACAGACAACAAAAAATAGGTATGGGACTACCTTTGAGATGAAGCGACTGGCCAATGCTCAAGGGAAACTGCCCATGAAAAGATTGTATCAGATAACGAACGAAATCCGTTGTTTTAAATAACAACGCAGTAGAACAATGGTATTGAGATTACAATTTCAGTATAGACTGCCTGCTGCACATTGCCATGCATGCGCCATACCAGTAGACCTCTCCTTCCTATACAACTCGCATGTCTTAAAAAACAAAAATTCCTCTGCAGTGGGAATGGGAGCTACAAAACCTTATCTTTGACAAGCGCAAAACGTACGGCTGGTCCAGTGAATAACCATTCTAGTGAATTCACACCTATAGGTGGGTGAGGTTGTTATATCCATATCTAGAATCGACGGATCCCAGCTCCCTAACGTTAACTGTATAGGGCAGTGGTTCTCAAAGCGTGCGCTGCGGCGACCTGGGGAGCCGCGGCTTCCTCACAGGGGCGCAGCGAAATGTTACAAAATTTTCATAATTTTATTTCCATTTTCAATTCAATATGATAGGACGCGACATCGCGACATCTAACGGCCCTGGTGCAAACCAGTAACTCACTTAGTAATAATTGTTTGCAGAAGCCTCTACTAATGGTTACTAGATGGCGCTCTACAATAATGCTACAAGCGTGAGCTCCCCCCTCCCTCAAGATTGCCGCCCGACGGGCGCACGTGTGTGTTCTGCGCGGTCGCTACTAGTAATAACCTGAGCTTTCGCATCAGCCTCCGTGCTTCTGATAAACATTCTTCCCTCGTTCTCCAACCGACTAGAAATGAGACTATCTGTCCAGATTTTTCGAGAAGGTCAGCAGATTCTTTAAATGTGCTCATCGGTTGTCATTTGTGACTCATTTGGCGGTTAGCAGTCTGCTATGTTGATGCTCTGCCGCTGAGTTTCGGCGTTTGTAAGCTTTCGGCGTATCAACTGAATATCGTTGTGATTAAGTGAGGTGAAGTTTTTGAAGTTTGTCTTCTCGTATATATTTTTAAAAATGGATCGGTTTTTACTAAACAGTAATAAGCGTTGTGAAAGTAAAAATAAGGAGGGCACACCGTCAAATAGTGACAAGCGTGTGAAGAAGCGTAAATTTCGGAAATATGATGACAGTTATTTGGACTTTGGTTTACGTCGGCAGAAGTCAATGCTGAAGAGAGGCCGCAGTGTGTACTGTGTATGAAATTTTGGCGCCAGAGTGGGTGCTACGAAAAAAGTTGAAACGCCCTTTTAGAAACCATACATCCTAATACACTTAGTAAATCTCGTGTTTGCTATACGAGAAAGTTACAAAAGTTAATTCAACAAAAAGGTAGTTTTTATAAACAGGCATCAATACCAATCAATGCTTTGCTGGCATCTTACAAGGTGGCACATAGAATCGCAAAATGTAAGAAGCCTCATACCATGCACTCATTCTACCGGCTGCTGTAGATATGGTGAAATTATGATTGGTGAGTCTGCTGGGAAGCTGCTTTCAAATGTGCTTTTGTCCAATATAACACCATCAGTCGCAGAATACAGCACATAGCGGAGGACTTCAATGATCAATTAATTGAAAAAATGAAAGGTAAGGAATTTGAGTTTTAGCTGGATGAGGCCACAGATAATAATAATGATGCTCACTTGATTTGCTATTTATCAAGTGAGCATCATAATTATTATCTGTGGCCTCATCCAGCTAAGACCCAATAACATTGTGGAATACCTTCTCTTTTGTAAAAGTATCACTGGTAGTGCTAAGACTTAAGATTGTTCGAGAACCTTGATACTTTTATATCCGAAAATAATTTGGAGTGGACTAATTGCGTTGGTGTCTGTACTGATGGTGCTCGTTCTATGTCCGTCTGATATATAGGATTGCAGGCATTAATTCGAAGCAAAGCCCCTAATGCACTGTGCACCCATTGCGTTATTCACAGGGAAGCACTCGCGTCAAAATATCTGAGTCCTACATTGAACCAGGTCTTAGAATATGTAGTGAATGTAGTAAACTTTATAAAAACTCGTCCGTTGAAGGCAAGATTTTTCAAATAACTGTGTGAGGCTGTGGGATCCGAGCACACGTCTTTGTTGTACTACAGCACTTCTTGATGGCTCTCTAGTGGTAATGTTTCGTCTCGTAAGTTTGAACTGCGACAGGAAATTTATATTTTTCTTAAAGAAGAAGATCACAGTTATGCCAAAGATTTTTTGAATGAAGATTTCTTTTGTAAAACTAGCGTACTTCTGTGATATCTTTGAAAAGATGAATGCTCTGAATCTCTCCCTGCAGGGAAACAACGTGCACCTTTTAAAATCGATTGAGAAAATTTCAGCTTTTGTAAAAAAAAAACTAAAACTATGGAAACGAAAAATGAATGAAGACGGAGGTAAATAATGTTTCCCCTTGTCGCAACAGTTTTTGAACTCCAATGGAGTTGATTTCTCTCGAGGCATGAAATCCGTTTTTGAAGACAACGTATCACAGCTTATCACCTGTTTTGAGAATTATTTTCAAAATTATAATATCGATAAACTCAAGATCATTTAATCCCACTGCTCCACCTGAATTTATTGCTGCAGAAGAAGATAAGCTTACTTAGTTGTCTTGCGACACTACGTTGAAAATAAAAATTATCAACATGGAGTTACCTGAATTTTGGATGTCAGTAAAATGTGAATATCCCCTTCTGAGTGGTAAAGCTCAGAGAATTTTAATTCGATTTGCGACTTCTTATTTGTGCAAAGCTGGGTTTTCAGCGGTCGCTGTGATAAAAACTAAGTATCGCGCGAAAATCAATGCGGAGAAAGAAATGAGGGTGGCTGTGTCCAGTTTGATTCCAAGATTTGAGAAAATATACGGTGATCAACAGGCTCATCCATCCAACTAATTATAATTAGTTTAATTTTTTCAATTACATTTATTTTGAGATTTTGAATACGTGTTTTATTTATTTTTACCTAAGTGTACTTGTTAGAATTGTGTATTTGTTAGAATTTGACGTAGCAAAGTGTACTTGTTAGAATTTGACATAGGGCGCCTTGGGAAAAGCTGGATCCAACAAGGGCGCCGAGAAACCAAAAAGGTTGGGAACCACTGTTATAGGGTGTTTCACTAGTTAGTCTCCCCAATGAACTTACTATTGTTTTCTTCCCAATCTACATAGAAACACGACTTTTGATTTACAAAAGGCCTTGATCCTTCAGAAATCTGCGACTGTGATTATCCTCATAAAGCCATTACTCAATGTGACGTCACCCCACCAGGGAGGCGGGCTCGCTAATTTTCTCCGGACGCAATCTACGTGTTTTACTGTGTCATTGAACGTCGCTAAAATCTGTAAGGCTAACACAGCGTGAATTCCTAGAGAAGTTTGTTGGAAGGAAAGCACAAGACAAAGCTACGTCGCCAGGTTTGAAGAGAAATTTGAAACCACGTACAGTGTCTTGAACCAATACATCAGCGGAGCCCTTCCTTTATGGGAAATAATCAAAAAGCTGATACACGTCACGGAAGAAGTAAGTACATTGTTTGTCACAAGGAACTGGGTATTTTATTTCCACCTTTCAAAGCGTTGCTTCATCCGTACCGTGTGACAGCTGTGAAAGAGTTGTAAGAACCGGATCTTTAAAAGCACCTGTCTTATTGTCACTGATTCCTGACATTTTCACTCGTAATTTCAAACATTTCCGATTTCACATGGTTCTTCTAAAGAAAAACTTATAATAGCAGGGGATTTCAATGCTAGAGTACGTTCGCAGAATGCAATTTCTGACAATGTTCAGGTTGAATTTAATGATCCTTGTGTGAATGATAATGCTAAAAGACTAATTGAACTCTGCATTGAGAATGGTTTGTGTGTATCTAATACGTTTTCCAACCACAAGTATATCCACACATGTACTTGGAAATATCGTACTCTTGATCAAACGTGTGTGATAGATTCTGTTGTCAACGATCAACGACTGAAACGCTTAGTTGTTGACAATCATGTGATGAGAGGTGCGGATGTTGCTTCTGATCATTACTCCGTAACAAGTAATGATCAGGGTGGTGGCTCTGTAATTGACTGATTAATTGGAATTTGCTAGTTGTTCTGGTAGTTAGGAATGGTCTCTCGGGATTGGAAGGATGATATCATTGTTCCCTTGTTTAAAGGATAAGGTGATCAGACTGACTGCAAGAACTAGCGTGGTATTAGCATACTGAGTGTGCCAGGGGAAGTTTTTGGTAAGGTATTTATTGAAAATGCACGGGATCTTACATCAGAGAAAGTGTAGGATGTTCAGAGTGGTTTTATGCCTGGTAAAGGCTGCTCTAACCTAATTTTTGCATTACACATAATTGAAATCCTGTTCAGCTTACTACAGAGTTGTAGTCTGTAGACTGTGTTTAACTCCTGCCTTAATTTCTGTGTACCAATTCAGATTTCCGAAACCGTGCTTCAGGTTATTAGTGCCGTGGCGCACAAATTCTAATCTTTAAGAAACCAGCGGTTGTTCATTTATCGCACATTAACTTGTATTTGAAATCTAGTTATCATTGATATCAACGAGCTTTGCTTTAAGAACCTGGACCAAGATAAATATTGTTAAAACATGATGGATATCTTTTTTAATTTATTTATTTTCTTGAACAAATGAGTGATAATAAAAAGTTTTCAGATTCTCCCTGAAATTGTGTTCATTTGAGATATCTGTTAGCAAACACGAATATATATGGCAAATATAACGTAATGTCCTACACTTAGCAGCCTTTGTTGCAATAGCTGTATTGCAATAGCTGTTGTACAGTTTCATTCATCTTATGCTACACTCTCCAGAAATAGCTCTAAGGCAACGAGTAGAATTCTATCGTTCAAATTATTGTTTATGAGACACTAAAGCTTTCCCAGGTGATCAACTCCCGAAGCAGAGGAAATTCGATAACGGAAGTTCGTTTTTCTCGTTTAAGGGTCATAGGCAGAACAAGGCAGTTTTATGAAATGGCCATAATTCTACCATTTGCAGCAAAGATTGAAATAATTCATAGAGTTAAAATGGTGGAAAACGGTGTAATGTAGCAAATCCTTTTGATACATCAAAGAATATACGAACAACTTTTAAAAATGTAGAAAACACGAAACCGAAATCTAGAAAAGATCCTAAGCTGTTGATGCTAAGCACAGCTTGCGATGAACTAGAAAAAGCCCTTCATGTGACTCTGACGCAGTGCTGCAAGATAAAGCATAGGTTTTTTCCTTTCAATGTAGCAAAAAGGATGCTGTTACAACTACTGGATTTATGCAGTGGTTTAAATGTCGTTATGGTGTTGTTACAAAACTCATGACTAGAGATAATCAAAGGGCAGATTCAAAAATGTTTGCAACAAAGTTAGGCAGGCATCATCGTCGCGATATCAGGCCCACGACATTTAAAACACGGAAGTGAACGGCTTGTTTTGGAAGACGTTCAAGTTTGAATGAAAATGTTTATAAAATGTTCAAGTTTAAAATGAATTAACTGATGTTGATGTTTTTGCACATTTAACGGAGACAAAAGATAGCCATAACGACAGCATGAAGTTTCGCACCTGTGAAAATGCATTCTTTCTCGGGTGACGTTTACATTTGCAATAAGAAAACATACTCTAATCTCACGGACTCCACTCCTGCGACCTCTATTGAATTTCGTTTATTCAAGATCGGCGGTATGTACTAGACTTTGCTAAGGAAATACTACTTTCGCTATTTATTCGACATTTATCCAAAATAAAGTAAAACAGTGGATACTGGAAATCTCTTGTTTCAAAAACTTAATGGTTCACAAAATGATTTTAAACATCGGTAAGACACAGCAGTTTCTCATTTCATTCTATACCACATATCTGTGTCGATGGGTGTTTAACGAACATGTAGATCAAATCTTGGAAATTAGTTAGTATTTTTCATTCTCATAAGAATAGTAATATTTAGGAGTTTCATCTATCACATGCGACTTACGAAGTGTTTCCGAAATTCCAGAAGATAATTTATAGGCCTAATCTGATTGTGTCCAGTAACGCGACATAACTATTAAGTGTAGCGAAACAGCGTTCCTATATTACAAAAATGGATAAACAAGATTTTCTCTTTTCATAATTCGCAAAAATAGCGTCTTAAATTTGCTGTGGCTCGTGAGATTGTGCGGGAACCGAATCTGATAAGACAAATGGCTGCAAGTATATAAAAAGAATAACATTGCTTCAGCAAGGACGGGTGAAAGTGAGGATCTCCGATGGGATCCTCACTTTCACCCGTCCTTGAAGAAGCAATGCTTAACCCAATTGAGTGGAATATATTCTCCAGCATTACCCCACGACCTACCACATGGCTGCGTGATGCAGATGACGTATTTTTTGTATGGCCCCACGGAAAAAAGACTCTTCCAATTTCCCTTGATAAAATCAATGATATATATCCAACGATCAATTTTACGATGGTGCTTGAACGCAACAACGCCTTACCTTATCTGGATGTTTTATTGAGGAAATCGCCTTACAACCGCCTCGGTACACAAGTCTACTATAAACCCGCGTCCGTCACTAACCTGATGCTCCGCAACTCTTTCTGTCCCGCAGAATACAAAACAGCTATCTTCCGTTCTCGAATTCAAAGAGCATTCGCCGTTTCTTCTGATACCCATTCTAGACAACACGAAATTAAAAGGCCGCCCCGGTGGCGCAGTGGTCTAAGGCGCTGGCCTCTGATCATTCGTCCGTAAGGGGTCCGGGTTCGAATCCCGGTCAGGCATGGATGTTGTGTTTGTCTTACGGCACTGGATCTCTCCCTTCCCTGGAACCAGTGACCCTAAATTAGGGACGGGCGACTGCTTATATCCCATTGAGTTGCTCACGGTGGTCGTTAAACCTCCAATCAAAAAAATTGAAAGCGTCATCAAGTTAGCCACTGATGCAGGATATTCATTGAATCAGATAGGTAGCTTTATCCAAAAAGCCAGAGCCAAACATTCCAATTTTCCTGTGCCGCAGCTAGGTTATTTAGGCTCAATTCCCTACATACCAAGTGTGCCTTACAAACTCAAACCGCCCTCAAGAAGATGAACTATGGCGTCGGCATAAGGTCCCCTGCATCTTTATATATTATACTACAGAGCAATAGTAAAAAACCACCTCCCTCCTGCGAAGCAGGCGTTTATGCGATCCCCATACAGCATTCTAACGGCTCTAAACGATACTACATTAGAATGACCAAGCGTTCGTTTGGAATCAGAGTCAACGAACATAAAATAGACACAAACTACGGTAAAGTAGCCACGGCACTATCCAGAGAAGTCAAATTCAAGTCCGCAACTCCTATGTGGGATGCTATAAAGAAATTAGCTACCTACTCTACCCCTAAAGGTAAGGCCATTCGAGAAAACCTTGGACATCATTACCAACAGCGATACTTGCAATGATTGCGTCTCACTCGAGTTGCCACGAATTTGGAACCAGTTCTTCAAGTAAATCCTTTGCCAACCAGGACACCGCGCGTGCAACCAACGTGATGCGTCATATCTGTAAATGAATATAACATCGTATCTATTGTTGTCAAGTTTCCGCGTTCAAATTTTTAATGCGTTCTATTTTTCAGTTGCAGTTTCTGTCCAACGTCCTTGGGAAAGCCATCTGGTTGATGTACGAAAGCTGGGAAACGCTAATGTGTCTACTTCCTACGCCAATAAATCGGATCACTAGTACAGTGAATATAATTATTATTAAGCGAGAAATTCGATTTCTGAAGCTTGTGCTGCTCTAAACATGTGCGAATGGAGTGAAAATATGGGGATTCACACCGTAACTGTGTTTTTAATAATGTGACTATGGAAGTGCAACTGAGAGAACAACTGTTTTCATAACAGTATACATAAGTGTCATTAAGGATGTCGAAATAACGCCTTGCTTAATTAATTACTAAGTGTTTTAGTTGATACTTGAAAAAATTTGAATTATGAAATATTCACCATATTTGACATTAAAAACCTCAAAAAAAGAAATACAAATACTGTGATATGAACGGGTTGAGTCCCGCTCCACTCAGTGTCATTTTCAATTTGTTCATATTTCACCGAGCGCTAAGTTTAATAAATAGGTACAATTAGTAAAAACCACCGTATGGTATCTCTTATTGCCCATAATGTCCAAAGGCATCATGTTCTAATAACGAAGTAAGGCGGACGTGTGTCTCAGTTTTCCTTTAAAGAAAACACAGCCGCTGGTTCATGGGATATCAATAAGATATGTAGCCCACTTTGATTCATATTTTCCCACGGAGCAATACCTATTCTCTTTCTGTGTTTTATACGCCTTTTTAATAGAATCATGAATTAGTGGCACGTAGATTTTTTGAAAATCCAGAGAGAAGCAGAATATTTCAGTTCACAGAACAAAAACTAGCTTAGTTTTAATTTCAATTAAGTTTAAAAAATGCAACTAAGACATGAACTGATTGCAGATTAGATGAAAAAAAACAATACTTTGTACAACAGACGTAATATTGTACTAAGATGACAGTTCACAGTATCTTATATTGTAAAGACAAAGTTCTAATTGCAAGGCAAAGCTCTTACAAGTCTAAACATCCAGAAAATAAATAAAAATAAGAATTCAATGTAAATTATATTTATTGATTTAAGAAAAGTTAGCATTATATTCACGCTAGAAAACAGAACAAAAATATATATTTTTTTAACTTTGCATAACCTAGTTTGTATAAATGATACTAATGGCAGTAAAGTTTAAATATGACTAACATTTCTTTTCATTAATTGCAAATTTTCTGAAGGAATGCACCATGGCAATTTTGCATCAGAAAATCATCCTCTTTAGGGCTATGTTAGAGTGAAATCAATTAAATATAGTTTGCTGTTTTTTATTTTACTCTTCCGAAAAAATCGTAAGGTCTAAAATAAATAATTTTTAAACCATACTTATGTTACGTCGATTTGAATACGGAGTTATATTCAGAAAATAAGTTACATGTAGATTTAAAAAAAAATTAATTCCTTTCCTTTGCTCTTAATTTATTGCAAAGTGGGTGGAAGCAATGTTTTCACCTATTTAAAATTTACTAATAAAGAAATGAAGTGTGTTCATGGCAGTCTATTTTAAACTGTTCCTGTTCGTTTGATTCCTGTGTTCCATAACTTTTCTAGTAATTTTTGTATACGTCTCAGAATTTTTCCAGTCTGTTTTCAGGTGGAATATTTTAAACGCTTTGCAGGCTGTCAATTAAGGTTTTTTCCTAAGTTGTTACTATGAATTTCAAGATTTAGTCACCGTCTTTCATGAAGTGAGAATTATTTCAAAGTTTTTAAGTTAAAGAAAATGCTTTTCTTCTCATTTTACACAATTAAAATGTGAGAAATGTTTTCCATCACTTTCGAAAGAAAATAAACTTGGAATGACTTTAACAAAGCACAAATCAGAAATATATGTAACAATTACATTATCACGTTATTTAAAATGCGTTTTTTGAAGTTCAATAGAATAGGTTGTATTGCGTTATTTGCAAATCAAAACTGCATATACTTGAAACAGTAGAGTTTCTTGGAAATTTAGAAACACCATTTCAAAAGAAACTCAATGTCAGTTTACTTATGAATTCAAAGGATAAAACTAAAATTCACTTAGGTAAAACCCTCAAACATTTAGTTTTGCTCTTTACGGCTATATTTTAAAGTTCAGGATACAAACTTCATTTTTAAGGAGATAATTGTCTTGGTTCCACACAGGTAAGCAAGTGACTTGTTTGGTCCCGATGTATAACAATCTGCCAGTTCTTGAATCCTTTTTGTTCGAAGGCAAGACCATAGCCAGAAAGAATTTTCGAGGACGATTTCTAACTTTAAAATTTAATTTTCACCATACATTGTACACATGTTGAGTTCTTGGTGTCACATTCTTGGACATAAAATTATTTCATGTAATACTCCCCATTTTTCAAAAACTGACTTATATGGCTATACTGCATACACAAGTACGAAAGTTGTGCCGGAAGCAATGCAAAATAGTCATAAATGCTTTATTAACTCCCAGAGGTAATTCAAACTGCATATGTTGGTAGAGTAACTCTTTCTCTATACAAAGGTAACACTGAACATAGTCTCCATCGGAAGTGATGCATTTATGCCGTCTTCGAACCCTACTCTCGAATCCGTTTTGAAAAATTTCAGATGTGGACCGTTTTGCCCACTTCTTCACAGCCACTTTCACCAAGTATGTGTCATCTATCTTTGTCCCCGGAGAATGTCATTCATTGGACCGAATAGGTGGATGTCGGAGGGCGCCAGATCAGGGACGCACGGTGTATGGGGGTTCACCGACCAGCCTAAATTGCTGATCGCCTGATTTGTTGCCAAAGATCTGTATAGTCTCGTATTAATAACGAATGCGGATCCTTTTCCGATTCTTGTTCTGCGTCTTCCTCCTTGTGGCTTCTCTAAGCTTCTTGAGTGTCTCAATGTACCGCTCGCTGGTCACGGTACCTCCACGTTCCAGAAATAAAGGAGAATCAATGTGGATCCTTTTCAGATTCTTGTTCGGTCTCTTCCTAAATATGGCTTCTCTAAGCTTCTTGAGTGTCTCAATGTACCGCTCGCTGGTCACGGTACCACCACGTTCCAGAAATAAAGCAAAATCAATGAGGATCCTTTTCATATTCTTGTTCTGTTTCTTTCTCCTTATGGCTTCTCTAAGCTTCTTGAGTGTCTCAATGTACCGTTTGCTGGTCACGGTATGGCCACGTTCCAGAAATAAAGGAGAATCAATGTGGATCCTTTTCAGATTCTTGTTCGGTCTCTTCCTTCTTATGGTTTCTGTAAACTTCTTGACTGTCTCAATGCACCGCTCGCTGGTCACGGTACCGCCACGTTCCAGAAATAAAGGAGAATAAATGTGGATCCTTTTCAGATTCTTGTTCGGTCTCTTCCTCCTTATGGCTTATATAAGCTTCTTGAGAGTCTCAATGTACCGCTCGCTGGTCACGGTATAGCCACGTTCCAGAAATAAAGGAGAACAAATGTGGATCCTTTTCAGATTCTTGTTCGGTCTCTTCCTCCTTATGGCTTATATAAGCTTCTTGAGAGTCTCAATGTACCGCTCGCTGGTCACGGTATAGCCACGTTCCAGAAATAAAGGAGAATCAATGTGGATCCTTTTCAGATTCTTGTTCGGTCTCTTCCTCCTTATGGCTTCTCTAAGCTTCTTGAGTGTCTCAATGTACCGCTCGCTGGTCACGGTATAGCAACGTTCAGAAATAAAGGAGAATCAATGTGGATCCTTATAAGATTCTTGTTCGGTCTCTTCCTCCTTATGGCTTCTCTAAGCTTCTTGAGTGTCTCAATGTACCGCTCGCTGGTCACGGTACAGCAACGTTCACGAAATAAAGGAGAATCAATGTGAATCCTTTTAAGATTCTTGTTCGGTCTCTTCCTCCTTATGGCTTCTCTAAGCTTCTTGAGTGTCTCAATGTACCGCTCGCTGGTCACGGTACCGCCACGTTCCAGAAATAAAGGAGAATCAATGTGGATCCTTTTCAGATTCTTGTTCAGTGTCTTTTACCTTATGGCTTCTCTAAGCTTCTTGAGTGTCTCAATGTACCGCTCGCTGGTCACGGTATGGCCACGTTCCAGAAATAAAGGAGAATCAATGCGAATCCTTATAAGATTCTTGTTCGGTCTCTTCCTCCTTATGGCTTCTCTAAGCTTCTTGAGTGTCTCAATGTACCGCTCGCTGGTCACGGTACAGCAACATTCCAAAAATAAAGGAGAATCAATGTGGATCCTTTTCAGATTCTTGTTCGGTCTCTTCCTCCTTATGGCTTCTCTAAGCTTCTTGAGTGTCTCAATGTACCGCTCGCTGGTCACGGTACCGCCACGTTCCAGAAATAAAGGAGAATCAATGTGGATCCTTTTCAGATTCTTGTTCAGTGTCTTTTACCTTATGGCTTCTCTAAGCTTCTTGAGTGTCTCAATGTACCGCTCGCTGGTCACGGTATGGCCACGTTCCAGAAATAAAGGAGAATCAATGTGGATCCTTTTCAGATTCTTGTTCGGTCTCTTCCTCCTTATGGCTTCTCTAAGCTTCTTGAGTGTCTCAATGTACCGCTCGCTGGTCACGGTATGGCCACGTTCCAGAAATAAAGGAGAATCAATGTGGATCCTTTTCAGATTCTTGTTCGGTCTCTTCCTCCTTATGGCTTCTCTAAGCTTCTTGAGTTTCTCAATGTACCGCTCGCTGGTCACGGTATGGCCACGTTCCAGAAATAAAGGAGAATCAATGTGGATCCTTTTCAGATTCTTGTTCGGTCTCTTCCTCCTTATGGCTTCTCTAAGCTTCTTGAGTGTCTCATTGTACCACTCGCTGGCCACGGTACCGCCACGTTCAAGAAATAGAGGAGAATCAATGTGGATCCTTTTCAGATTCTTGTTCGGTCTCTTCCTCCTTATGGTTTCTCTAAGCTTCTTGAGTGTCTCAATGTACCGCTCGCTGGTCACGGTACCGCCACGTTCAAGAAATAAAGGAGAATCAATGTGGATCCTTATAAGATTATTTTTCGGTCTCTTCATCCTTATGGTTTCTCTAAGCTTCTTGAGTGTCTCAATGTACCGCTCGCTGGTCACGGTATGTCCACGTTCCAGAAATAAAGGAGAATCAATGTGGATCCTTTTCTTGTTCGGTCTCTTCCTTCTTATGGTTTCTGTAAACTTCTTGAGTGTCTCAATGTACCGCTCTCTGGTCACGGTACCGCCACGTTCCAGAAATAAAGGAGAATTAATGTGGATCCTTTTCAGATTCTTGTTCGGTCTCTTCCTCCTTATGGCTTCTCTAAGCTTCTTGAGAGTCTCAATGTACTGCTCGCTGGTCACGGTACCGCCACGTTCCAGAAATAAAGGAGAATCAATGTGGATCCTTTTCAGATTCGTGTTCGGTCTCTTCCTCCTTATGGTTTCTCTAAACTTCTTGAGTGTCTCAATGTACCGCTCGCTGGTCACGGTATGGCCACGTTCCAGAAGTAAAGGAGAATCAATGTGGATCCTTTTGAGATACTTGTTCGGTCTCTCTCTCCTTATGGTTTCTCTAAGCTTCTTGAAAGTCTCAATGTACCACTCGCTGGTCACGGTATGGCCACGTTCCTGAAATAAAGGAGAATCAGTGTGGATCCTTTTCAGATTCTTGTTCGGTCTCTTCCTCCTTACGGCTTCTCTAAGCTTCTTGAGTGTCTCAATGTACCGCTCGCTGGTCACAGTACCGACACGTTCACGAAATATAGGAGAATCAATGTGGATCCTTATAAGATTCTTGTTCGGTCTCTTCCTCCTTATGGTTTCTCTATGCTTCTTCTAAGTCTCAATGAACCGCTCGCTGGTCACGGTATGGCCACGTTCCTGAAATAAAGGAGAATCAATGTGGATCCTTTTCAGATTCTTGTTCGGTCTCTTCCTCCTTATGGTTTCTCTAAGCTTCTTGAGTGTCTCAATGTACCGCTCGCTGGTCACGGTATGGCCACGTTCCTGAAATAAAGGAGAATCAATGTGGATCCTTTTCAGATTCTTGTTCGGTCTCTTCCTCCTTATGGCTTCTCTAAGCTTCTTGAGTGTCTCAATGTACCGCTCGCTGGTCACAGTACCGACACGTTCACGAAATAAAGGAGAATCAATGTGGATCCTTATAAGATTCTTGTTCGGTCTCTTCCTCCTTATGGTTTCTCTAAGCTTCTTGAGTGTCTCAATGTACCGCTCGCTGGTCACGGTATGGCCACGTTCCTGAAATAAAGGAGAATCAATGTGGATCCTTTTCAGATTCTTGGTTCTGTTTCTTCCTCCTTATGGCTTCTCTAAGCTTCTTGAGTGTCTCAATGTACCGCTCGCTGGTCACGGTATGGCCACGTTCCAGAAATATAGGAGAATCAATGTGGATCCTTTTCAGATTCTTGTTCGGTCTCTTCCTCCTTATGGTTTCTCTAAGCTTCTTGAGTGTCTCAATGTACCGCTCGCTGGTCACGGTATGGCCACGTTCCTGAAATAAAGGAGAATCAATGTGGATCCTTTTCAGATTCTTGTTCTGTTTCTTCCTCCTTATGGCTTCTCAAAGCTTCTTGAGTGTCTCAATGTACCGCTTGCTGGTCACGGTATGGCCACGTTCCAAAAATAAAGGAGAATCAATGTGGATCCTTTTCAGATTCTTGTTCGGTCTCTTCCTCCTTATGGTTTCTCTAAGCTTCTTGAGTGTCTCAATGTACCGCTCGCTGGTCACGGTACCGCCACGTTCCAGAAATAAAGGAGAATCAATGTGGATCCTTTTCAGATTCTTGTTCGGTCTCTTTTACCTTATGGTTTCTCTAAGCTTCTTGAGT
This sequence comes from Macrothele yani, assembly GCA_039090855.1. NCBI lineage: Eukaryota > Metazoa > Arthropoda > Arachnida > Araneae > Macrothelidae > Macrothele > Macrothele yani. The sequence goes on along the minus strand of CM077032.1, from coordinate 19,262,625 downwards.
GTCTCAATGTACCGCTCGCTGGTCACGGTATGGCCACGTTCCAGAAATAAAGGAGAATCAATGTGGATCCTTTTCAGATTCTTGTTCGGTCTCTTCCTCCTTATGGCTTCTCTAAGCTTCTTGAGTGTCTCAATGTACCGCTCGCTGGTCACGGTATGGCCACGTTCCAGAAATAAAGGAGAATCAATGTGGATCCTTTTCAGATTCTTGTTCGGTCTCTTCCTACCTTATGGCTTCTCTAAGCTTCTTGAGTGTCTCAATGTACCGCTCGCTGGTCACGGTATGGCCACGTTCCAGAAATAAAGGAGAATCAATGTGGATCCGTTTAAGATTCTTGTTCGGTCTCTTCCTCCTTATGGCTTCTCTAAACTTCTTGAGTGTCTCAATGTACCGCTCGCTGGTCACGGTACCGCCACGTTCCAGAAATAAAGGAGAATCAATGTGGATCCTTTTCAGATTCTTGTTCGGTCTCTTCCTCCGTATGGCTTCTCTAAGTTTCTTGAGTGTCTCAATGTACCGCTCGCTGGTCACGGTACCGCCACGTTCCAGAAATAAAGGAGAATCAATGTGGATCCTTTTCAGATTCTTGTTCGGTCTCTTCCTCCTTATGACTTCTCTAAGCTTCTTGAGTGTCTCATTGTACCACTCGCTGGCCACGGTACCGCCACGTTCAAGAAATAGAGGAGAATCAATGTGGATCCTTATAAGATTCTTGTCCGGTCTCTTCCTCCTTATGGTTTCTCTAAGCTTCTTGAGTGTCTCAATGTACCGCTCGCTGGTCACGGTATGGCCACGTTCCAGAAATAAAGGAGAATCTATGTGGATCCTTTTCAGATTCTTGTTCGGTCTCTTCCTTCTTATGGTTTCTGTAAACTTCTTGAGTGTCTCAATGTACCGCTCGCTGGTCACGGTACCGCCACGTTCCTCAAATAAAGGAGAATAAATGTGGATCCTTTTCAGATTCTTGTTCGGTCTCTTCCTCCTTATGGTTTCTCTAAACTTCTTGAGTGTCTCAATGTACCGCTCGCTGGTCACGGTATGGCCATGTTCCAGAAATAAAGGAGAATCAATGTGGATCCTTTTCAGATTCTTGTTCGGTCTCTTCCTCCTTATGGTTTCTCTAAGCTTCTTGAGTGTCTCAATGTACCGCTCGCTGGTCACGGTATGGCCACGTTCCAGAAGTAAAGGAGAATCAATGTGGATCCTTTTGAGATACTTGTTCGGTCCCTCCCTCCTTATGGTTTCTCTAAGCTTCTTGAGTGTCTCAATGTACCGCTCGCTGGTCACGGTATGGCCACGTTCCAGAAATAAAGGAGAATCAATGTGGATCCTTTGAGCTTCTTGTTCGGTCTCTCCCTCCTTATGGTTTCTGTAAATTTATTGAGTGTCTCAATGTACCGCTCGCTGGTCACGGTACAGCAACATTCCAGAAATAAAGGAGAATCAATGTGGATCCTTTTCAGATTGTTGTTCGGTCTCTTCCTCATTATGGCTTATCTAAGCTTCTTGAGTGTCTCAATGTACCGCTCGCTGGTCACGGTACCGGCACGTTCCAGAAATAAACGAGAATCAATGTGGATCCTTTTCAGATTCTTGTTCTGTCTCTTTCTCCTTATAGCTGCTCTAAACTTCTTGAGTGTCTCAATGCACCGCTTGCTGGTCACGGTATGGCCACGTTCCAGAAAATGAAGGCGAATGACACCCCTGTCATCCCAAAAAGTAGTCACCATGACGTTTTGTGCTGACAGATTGTGACTCGTCTCTTCTCGTGAATCAGTTCATCCACTCACTGATGATTCGTGTCAGTGTTCGCGGATTCTGGTCTCCCACTACGTGGTTTGTCCTCAATGCTGGTTTCCCCTTCTTAAAACTTCTTCATCCATTTGAGCACATTACTCTTGTCAGAGGTGTCATCTCCATAAACATTCTGTAGCCTTCTGAGCATGTCGGACAGCCTGCACCTTTCCTTCGTCAAGAACGCAATGATGGTACGTTGCTTCTGCTTGGAATCCATTATTTACCTGCAATAAAAAATATTTTCTATAGAGGAAAAGTTACTTTACCAACATGCGCAATTTGAAACGACTTCTCTCAGTTAATAAAAAGTCATGCCCACTTTTGAATTACTTTCGGTACAACCCTCGTATGTGGGGCTATCTACCCTCTCTTTATTTAAGTATGGTGTAAGCCACAATATCTTTTTTTTATTAAATTGATATGTTCATAGACCAAGTAATGAGTTATAAAATTATCTATATCAAATGGATTTTAGTTTTCTTTACTTACACATAATATTGCTTCTTGTCATTAAGTGCAGCAGCACAAAGTTCAAATTAGTACATGTCTGTCCGCCTATAGTACAAAGCCTAGCCGTCTTTCTTTTTCTTCAACAAATTTATTGCTGACATCTTCGGAACTGATGTATACACTATATTGACCAAAGTCACGGGTAACGTAGAAGAGACAAACAACAGCGCATTTATTGACAGGCATTAGAACAGTGTCGGTCCACCTATGGCCTTAATGCCTGCACTGACCCTCCGAGACATGTTTTCGACAAGGTTTTGAAGCACAGCGATAGGTATGCACTTTCATTCAGTACGTAAAGCTGCCGTTAATTGTTGCTTAGTAGTTGGCCATGGTTCCAAACTTCTTATGCGGCACTCTAATTCATCCTATAGGTGCTCTCTGGGATTAAGAGAAAGACGCTGTGCTGGTTAGTCCACGCACGATACGTAATTATCGTCAAACCACGCCGTAACAGACCTTGCTTAATGGCTCGGTGCACTATCCCGCTGGTACCAAGAAGGCTGGGTTCTATAGTATTGCAACAGAGTTGGTACTGTATAATTGTCCAGTATATCGAGATAGATGTGCTGGTTAACAGGTTTGTCCACGATAACCAATGGGAAGTGACCGTACCACGAAAAACACCCCACACGAGTGCACTGCCATCTCCAAACTTGGCCGTAGGAACAGCATACTGAGGTAAATAGCGTTCCCTCGGCTGCCGCCATAGCCACACACGGCCATCAGACTGATGAATCATGTATATGGATTCATCAGTCCATAGACCCGTTTGCACTGATCTACGGTCCACAATAAATGTTCTTTACACCATGCTAAACGACGAGTAGCATTCCGAGTGGAGATGAAAAGCTTATGAGCAGTTGCATGACTACGATAACCCGTGGAATGAAGTTCTCTGTGAATGGTAAGTGTACATACCTAGAACCCAACATTTTTACTCACCCGTACACTGCGGTGTTGTGCAGTACTCGATCGATTAGTTGAAACGACTCTTCTGAAACTTCGAAGTCCTTTATCACTAATTTTCTTTGGTCTGCCGGTACGTTTTGCACCTTCAGTTGACTTCGGTATGTTTAAACGCCTCTAGGTTTCTCTTATGGACAACCCATTAATGTAACACCTAACAATCGTTTCTTTCTCAAAGGCAGTTCTCTACCGCCGCGACATCTTCACTCAACCTCACAGTGTCGTATGATCGCGGTCAGCTGCAGGCTTGTTCTTATACCGTTTACAGCTGTACCGCTCATGTTTACAACGCAGCGGATCCGCTCATTTGCTCTTGAAGTGTTATCCGGTGACTTTTGTCAATACAGGGTATATTCCTATGGATGCTCATGAGAGCAAATGCAGTTAACCTATCGTGTCTTGAATAGTTTCGTAACCATGTTTTCACATGTTTGAGTGATGAAGACATCAGTTACGGAATACTAGTTGAAACATGAAGAGAGTGGGCACCTTTAACTGGGAATGAACATTCCCGAAAAGATGTGTATTACAATGACACAATGATTCAATGGCTATATTTGAACGTTCATTTCTCGGTAAATGTTCTATTTTTTCCCATAAATTCATCTCTGACGTGGCAGAATCATTATGCAAGAAAATCATTATCAGAGGACGCCGGTGGTATTGGTGATCGGAACTATTTTAGTTTTAATTGAACTTGGAGGATAACAGTCTCTACAATAACCCGTTCAAACGTTCTTTTATAACTTCTATCCGTTTTTCTAAAGATAAAATTTGAATATTTTAATTTCTCTTCCATTGTGTAATTTAGGAATTATGCACTTTGTTTCAAATTGCGCGTCTTACCACATGTGTTCCCGGAGGAATGGAATAGTAAGAAGCCGATAAAAAAATATCTCAAACCCCTTCCGTCCGTTTTCTTCCTTCGGGGAAATGGTGTGTTATTTTGCCATCTGGAGATAACGGTAAGCCTGTTCAAGCAAAACGGTCGCTACGTGAGTAGGCTTTGTACGTCAGTATGAAGGGGCGAACAGAAAACCTTTCCGTGTGCAAACGAAATGCTAAGAACTTCAGAGACTGACACCAAGGAGCACCCACCATTTACAATCTCGCCAGATAGGTGGTAGAGAGAGAAAGAGAAACAGGTCTTTCATAATTTTAAGCTCAGGGTATTTTCTTTACATTTTAGAACTTTTAAAACGAGAATTTTCTTTGTGTTCGCGACGGCGAAATGCAGGTATATTCTTATATACGTTTGGAAAATGGCTCCCCGTGGTCCCCAAATAATGCTCTCTTATGCATTGTTTATGTGGCTGACAGCATCCGTGCCGGACAACACTGACCGATGTTGCAGATCACTGCAAACTACGGTTGACTGCCATCACAGGTTTCAGTGTGTTCGGATTCACAAAACTAATCGTCTCGAATATTCTATTTCTACTAACATGCACGGTTACATTTAATATTTGTCAATGAATAGAAGAGAAAAAAATATTGGAATCAAAAGCTCTCAAAAATTGATGGAACATCGTATAGTGAAACTACTTGTAACGTTCTGACTTTTATCTAATCCAAAGAAAGAATCTAATTTTCATGATGCGAAAAAACTCTGTTTTCGATAAGAATTTTCCAACTAATTCAGTTTAATATGCGTAAAGAAAAAAGTATGTCCGTCATTTTCTATTGAGAACAGCTACTGTTATCGTATAAGCCCTGCTTGATGAATTCATCATTAATTTAGTGCTTTTCTGTTAGACAACAATATAGATTATAAAACAAACCGCTGGGTTTTTTTAACAACTTTTAGAAATCATGGTTTGAGGTATTGCATATTTGTGTAGTACTAAATAATATTCTGCCACTTATCTTAAGGTAATTTATGAACGAAATTTAATATAATATCTCAATTAAAGATACTTAAAGTGTCAAATATTTTTCTGTTTAATTCCTATACATATGAGTAATTGCTCATTTGCAAATTGAAACAAGCCATTTGTGTAGTTAACATGGCTAGTAGTCTTCTAGTGAAAATTGCATTATTCGTCCAACAAGCAGTAGGAATACATCTTGTTTACCCCACTTTCCTGGACGCGAGTATAATTGTATTAAAGACATTATCTTCCTAGATATGTTTTTAAAATATGTATATATGACGCCACGGACCGAATTCAATTACCTATGAAGATAATATTATACAAAAAAGCGCGTTTCATCGCTAGGTGCTGTAGCTTCACGATCGGTATATAGAATTGGGACGCTAAAGAAACTTTTTTAATAAAGCGAAAATAATTTATTCATACGTAGGATTACATGTTTACTGGAATCAGTACCTTCTTCCAAAAGCTGTAGTGTGTGAATACTCGTATATGAATGGTAGTAGAGAAGTAGTACTCGTTTGGACTTTGCACACAGGCAGGTGCACGAATCTGTGGAATTCAAGATTAGCCATTTGGAGTCACTTGTTTGTCATGTGCCATATGAATGTCATCACCTTCAAGCGTTTCTGTTGTTTCTGTGAGCGTTTAAAACTAAGAAGAAAATATTCAATCCCTCCACGTTGAAGCGAGATCTGTGTTTCAGATTTTAACGCCAAAAATACGCGACGATGTGGGATAAATCTTCAACTATCGTCAAATTATGGAAGTTTATATGGTGATGATGTTATGGATGAATGAATAGTGCCGTGATGGTGCGTAAAGTTTAATCCGTGGAGGCAGGACATCAACAATCAGGAAAGAACCGGGCTCCCTTCTGTCGTGACAGATGATACGTTATGTCAACGAATTCAACAAGCACGATCAGCGTCGAACACTTGACGAAATTCTTGAAAAACTTCCACGTGTTTCTCGCACCGTAGTTCAAAATATTTGCACCGATCATCCGGTGTACAGAAAAATATGTCCAAGTTGGGTTCAACGCATGCGTACTAACCATCACGGAACAAATCGTACGGGTGCTGCGTTGTCCTTTTTGTAGTGGAAATCGAGTAAACGAGATGAGTTTCAGACACACATCGTGACAGGGTTAGAAAATTGGGTTTTTTACCCTACTTCCGAGAAGAAACGTAAATCGATGGAATGGCGACGTCCCATGTTCAGCAACCAAACCAAAGAAGTTCAAACAGACAATCTCAAGTAGGAAAGCCATGGCATATGTCTTCTGAGACCGAAAAGAAGCTCTCTTGGTTCGGTGCATATCTCAAGCAGCCTAAATGAACGCTGACGCGTATTGTACAACACGGATGCGAAAGCAACAGGCCTTAAAGAATTGCAGGAGAGACGTGAATTTCTCTCACGACAACGCCCTGCTCCAGGTCGTCAAGAAAACAAACCAACTCCTTGCAAGTTTGAAATGGGAAGTTTTCGAGCATCCATCCAACAGCCCAGACCTGGCCACTAGTGATTTCCACCTTTTCCCAACACTGAAAGATTTTGGTAGAAAACGCACTACTAGTGGAGAAGCTCTAAAGACAACAATCGCAACTTTTTTTTTAATAGACTGGTGGCGGACATGTATTACGAGGGAATTTAAACCCTTCACACGGTAAGGTAAGTGCTGAAATCACAGTGACGATTACTTGAGGAAATAACCTAAGATATGTAGATATCAAATAAAACGAATAAAACATTTCGTTCTGAACAAGTTATTGGTTTTTGTTTTATACCAAAATGCGTACTACTTTCGGAACACCCTTCTTATTCGTGTGGAACCAATTACTTAGCGACACGAGTTTGTAGTTTAGCATAGTTACCGGAACTTAAGAGAGTGCAGTTTTAAAAAATGAAGGAAACTTTACAACTCAAAAGAAATAATTTTGCTCAAAAACGTCTGACCTGTTCTATAGTAATTGTGTAATCGTATAAAAAGCCACTCAACATACAACATTAGATAAATTCAATAACTGCGAAAAGTAAAACACGAACCATGATATATTAATATTTGTTATTGACTTTTGGAAATAACTGTTGTACACTCTCCTCTTCTTTAAAGGCTCTGTTTACCTTCTCATAATATCTCTTATTATGCTTGTTGAGGATAGTGAAATATTGATTATAAGTAATAATGTATCTGTAATGGTTACGTCATCGAAGAAAGTGTGCCTGCCCTAAAATACAAGTACAAAACCTGTGTTATTTGAGCTAGGAAAGTTATGTCTAGGACAGAAGAATTAATTATGTGACATCTTGCTGTCTGTTGTTCAGTGTGACGTTTCACTTCATAGATAAGCTGTGTTTCGCATAGAGTTTTTCCTTTTGTTTATAGGAAATCTGTACGGGCAACCAGCGTTCTGTATGTTACTTGTGCTCTTTCAGATTTGAGACAACAGTAATAATTTATGAATGTTCCTTTTTCTCTTTAATAGTATGGTTAAGATTTACGAAGAAAGTTGTTAATATTTTTAAGTTACACTTAATGGTCTCTTCATTATCAAACTTTAAAAACATCCCCTAAGGTATTTTGATTTCTCAGTAGCATGGACTTAAATACCAAATCCGGATTTACGAAGGGAACTTTGAGTACTAAGAGGGTAAACAATGTGTAAAAACAGAAAGAAAAATGTAGAGTGAGGAGCAAGAAAATCAAGATTTGAATCTGCGTTTGAACTGTGGAATATGTTTCAAATTTCGTAGCTAAACGTAATGTAATATATTACAAAGAAATGAAAATCTGGCAACTTTTAAATTATTGTTTTGTGTAATATTTTTCAGTATTTAATTCAAAAAATACAATACATACAAAATATTTTTAAAGAGGCTGTTGTATGAAAGAAGGTAACAAAAATTCATCGTCAGAGAGCTTAACTGTTCCTTTCCTTCAAGTTGTAGGAGGTTGGTTTTTTAACTAAGTTAGTTTTAAGGTCTAGAGGATGAAAAACTGGTTGTGGAAATGCATGTTTATCATAAAGAATGCAGTAATCTAAAAAAACGGAGAATAGACTGGCAATCCATATTGTTCTTTGAATGCGTCGGCGTCGCCTTTGTTTATTAACTAAAACATAAATGAGACATGTATGCAAAAACATCAGTATACAGCGACTTAGATTTCTGTCTATTAAAACAGGATCTGAAAATTGGGGACGAATGGCAAATACATAACTATTGTAATTGTTTTTAAATTTGTGTTATCTGCTTTATATAAAAACTCTTAAGGATATCTTCCTAAAACAGCAACCGCTTCCTGATATTGCAAAATATGTTGTTCCCATCATTAACCCTAAAAATCAGCAAACCTTAATTTCTTTCAATTAAAATTCCACCAAAGCCATAAATTTATTTCAGTTTGCACGAAATGCATAAATCAAGCTTTCAACCTCCAGTCCTAACAAAATTTACATCTAATCGAACGTACGTATTGAAGCAATGTTTATCGTGAATAGGAAGAAAATTCGCACACGAAGTTTGAGAATTTCACGACTGTCCTCTTATTCGTAGCTGTCTTCTTATGGAAATATTCTCATTCTGCAGCTTTCTTCTTGTGGAAATATCCATCCTCCAGTTTTTGACGCGCTGGTAAAAAAAGTTTTCCTTATATGATAGAGGAATAAATGTTCAGCAGAGTAAAAAACGACAACATGATCTTAGTTTGGTTCATATGAAATTGAGACAACCAATCTCCTCTTGAATGTTTGGTTAAATGATCACTATTACTCTACTACAACTACCGTGACCAATTTTTAGAGAATATGTCCGAAATGAGAATTAATTTCATTATTCTGTATGTATCATATAAAAAAGGAAAAGAAGCACTAATATGATTTTATGAAAATAAACACTTATATTATTTTTAGGAAAAGAAGAGCTACTTAATACATAACTAAAAGAAAGTGTCCAAGGGCTACTAAAAATGCAACGTGAGCAAAACTGTCATAACTAAATTAAGAAACGAATTATATCTGAATTCTGGTAGGACCCAAGTAAAAGTATCTGGTCAGCATAAATTTTACTAGCCTAATAACATTCATTAAAAATTTGAATCAAAACATATTTTGAGCAAAACATTTTAAACTAAAAGAAAGTGTCCAAGGGCGACTCCTGAGAGAAACTGTCATAACTAAGTTAAGAAACGAATTATATCCGAACTCTTGCAGGATGCAAGTAAAAGAACCTGGTCACTATAAATTTGCCTAGCCTAATAATATTCATTAAAGCAAAAATTTGAATTAACGCATATTTTGAGCAAAAAACATTGATATAATATGTCAAACAAATGCATCTTAAATGGATTTAGAATACAAATCAGTAGAATACCTTCTAGCGATTGACATTTTTTGTATAAATGATATGTCCTATAAAGAAACGTTTCACTGTTCAAACCGATGGGTGAAATCAGTCCTCAAAATATTGTATTATGAAACGATATTTTTCAAGATTCAAGTGTTTTCAGCGATTCGCATATAAGTATCGAAGTAAGAAAAATAAGGCAAATTTTTGTCCCTAAATATCAAAGAATCTCTTCCAGCTTTCACTTATTGTTCTCACAAGTCTTGTGAATGAATTTGACTAGCCCGGGAAAAAATGAAACAGTTCCAGGGGGGCCGCCCAAACGAAAATGTTTCATTTTTTAAGGTTGTGGTGAAATTGCGACTTAGATTAGAAAAATGTCTTAAATTAATAAAAATGCATCAGTTGACATTAAGAAAAACTGCTTTATTGTTTATGTCTATGGCTCATTAACTTTACTTTTGTTCTGGTGAATTTGAAAAACTTCCATTTTCGTCCCCCCCCCGAAAGAAAATTCAATATGAGCCCTGGCCCAAAAGAGCGAAACATCCGATCATATAAACAGCAGCAAGTACAAGAGTTAGAGCATCGTGATCTGTTACGTGTTCTGTTAGGTGTTCTGTTATATCTACATTGCGAAAATGTTATCACAAAATGACGGTAAAAGTGATTAACTGAACAGGGTATTTTTCAGTTATGAGACGACGTTCTACGTGCCGCCTTTGGTAAATCGACATAATCATGGCATTAAGGCTCCGAAAATTATCATGGTTTCTAGTCTCACCAGCACCATAATCCGAAACTAAACATCTGGTAGCGCTTAACAAAAAACAACGGCGTTGCCCAGTTATTCTGGCCAATTTATATATGACAGCTAAACGTTCTTATAAGACAAACAGTTTATTATCTGGATGTCATAACACCTGTCTGAATCAAACGTATGTAGAAACACGCTCTCTTCCACTGAAGTTCAACAAAACACACTATTGTTTAACGATATGCGAAGTCAATAAGAATTAAGCTAAGTCTGTTTGGCGTATAAATAAAGAAACCATGAGCTGCTAGCTTTCGCTACCTCCGTGTAGCTTCATCAGGGAGTTAATAGCTTAGATTACAGATTCTAGGAAGAAAGAAAACAATTTATGAATATGAGTAAGTACAAATGAATGAGATACGTGCACAATGTCACGAGTAGTTAGATCTCAGTGCCGGATGCTCACGTGGAACATCAAGAATTCGGTGCCGTATCATACGAACGCTCGTGATTACACTGTATTCGATTCACGCGCATAACAGGGTGTTCCCACTCTTTGGAATCAACAGCCAGTATTCAACGGAACATGAATTCCACGAGAAGATCTCATTTCTTATTGCAACCATTGAATATATCGACGAGCTTAGAAAGAAGCGAAGACAATATGGCTACACATTTTCGCCGGTGTCACCGCCCGCATTAATTTAACAATCTGATTGAAGGATTTACAACAGCGATGGTTTAAACTGGCAAGTTTCTCCTGATACAGGGATTTTGTCCGAGTACGAGAAAGAAAAATGCGTCGATTGGTACCTATGGGCTAACGTAAAGAAATTTCGAAGTTATATTTTACATAAGTCAATAGATATAGCAACTGTTATGAGTCGCAGCAGCGAATGATGTCCCACTCTGTCGAAGTACACAATAGCCTGATAGGACAAACTTGGGGTTCGGGAGGAATAGATGTCTTTTATTTATCATTGGACAAGCCAATACCGGAGTCCGACTGCTTAACAGGTCCATCAACACGAAGGAAGACATTGATCGGATCAAACGTCTTTAACATGCTTGGGATCAAACCGATATCCACTTCTTATCAACGAGCTGCAAATATCGTTTGGGCGGTATGTTCTGCTACAGGGAGTTGGAGATTTGGGGTTGAAAATATAGCATTTTCATGTAATTATAGTGCTTCTGCGGTCACTTCGTGAAAAGCCGATCCTTGTGCCGTGGCCCACTATATTTTTGAAAGAACCGCCTCAATCATGTAACTTCATGAAACTATACGGTTATAATTTAGGCTTAGATAGGTTATGGTATCCGTATGATGTTTCATAGGTGCACAGGGAGAAATTTAGCCGCATGAAAACAGAACTAAGATGATTACACTGCCTCCACAACCTTGTACAGTTCACGGTAGGTGAAAACCACATAACATTAATGTCAAGAAAACCACATAACATTAATATATTTAAATCATGCTCAGTTCCATTCTGTTAATAACATCAGAAGATGGGTCCGTTGCGGGCCTGAAAGTTCTAATGTCTTCTATATGAATTCAATAAATCATGTAAACAGTCAAATGCGTTTATTTGAATCTGTTTTTAGAAAAATGATCGTGTAAAGACGGCGGAAATCAACACAGAAATTCAACGTAAAATGGCTACTCCGATGACATCGTTAATTCTATAGTAAAGAAAATGAAACGCACATTAGATACCACATTAATAAAAGATCACAGACCAGTTAAATATGTGGGATCACTTCCATACATTCCCAGCATCATCAATATAGTCAAAAACGTTTGTCACCGTCACAATATTGGCTTCAGTGTACGAACACACAATGTACTTTCAGGAATAAAAAAATGATAGAGACGGTGTTCCTTTGGACAACCGATATGGAGTATATGCCATCCCAATGAAGACAATATACATTAAAGATGAAGATCGTATATATGTTGGATCTACACTTCGCTCATTAAAAACTCGTTTAAAAGAGCACCAATATAACATAAAGACAAACTCATCAAGGACTTCCCTATCAAGGCTTTCATGCAAAGGATCTCATTACCCATGCTGGAACGAAGCCAACATCCTCGCCACGCCGTACTCAAAAGCATCAATCCTACTACTAGAAAGTCTATTTATTCACAAATATGGTGAAGAATGCTGCAATGATGATACTCCTTGTCACATCCCTTTACCTTGGAAAACGGTGCTTCATGAGTTATAACATGTAGAGACTTACGATAATTATTTCCTTCAAACATAGTTTTTATAACGTTGCTTCGCACGTAATATATTTATCGATGTTAACAAACCTTTCACGAGATATGATGTCCATCACGAGCAGGTCACAATATCAAGAAAACCACATAACATTAATGTATTTAAATCATGCTCAGTTCCATTCTGTTAATAACATCTGACGTTGGGGCCGTTGCGGGCCTGAAAGTTCTAATTCAATAAATCATCTAAACAGTCAAATGTGTTAATTTGAATCTGTTTTTAGAATAATGATCGTGTAAAGACGCCGGAAATCAACACAGAAATTCAACGTAAACACGAAATCAACATTTACTTAGTCACGGTAGGTGATTTGTATCCATACCTTAGAAGAGTTTACCCACTTTCGGGCATGCCGTAGAAATGCTTTAAGTGCAAACGGTCACCATTGAATTAGGTGACCTTTGCTCAGTCCTCAAGTAGCGGTTTTCTTTCCTTTAGACATTGAAGACGAATTTGCCAGTTTTCAGCCGAGACGGGATTTGAAGGAATTGCCCATCTTATGTTATAGCCACTCGAACACATGAGGGTCGAGACTTTTGAGCTGAACTTTTTTTCAAGACTGATGTTGCACACTCGTCTAGCTTGAAGCAGGAAACTCGCTTGTTACGTCACATAATATTTTCCAGCTACTGTAGTCTCCGAACAGAATCCAACACTTTCATCACACAGAAAGACCGATGTCTGTTGTGTTGTCGTTTACGTATCAAGCCATGTGAGCTAAATATACTTACCTCTACATATCCCAGACAGTTTTTAATTTTTACGATGCTTGTTTATGCCCGACTAGCGCCAACTATCAAGTATCTCTCAACGTCACCTAAATCACGATTCTTTCAAGTATTGAAATTCTTGAGGTTTCGTTCGCTTCTGAATCCTTTTTAGTGAGATGCCTATAAGATAGTAGTTGCATTCGTAAGTGAGGATGGCACAAATCTGATTGCCATTAGACTTTTCTATGGTGTTCCATTGGTGTTTCGCAATAGCAAATCGGACATGTGCCATACATAAAAAAACAATTTAGGTAGAAAATGTGAAGTAATTTAATATACAATATCTTCGCTTGAATTTTTATCTACAATATTTTCACTGGACATGGCTCAAGTAATTTTATATAAAATATCGTCACTGGACATGGCTCAACCGAGAGAACAACTAGATTCAGGAGTGGTTACAGCATATAATAGACACTATAGATCATATCCAAGTACTGACAGAACTAACTTTAAGAGAGAGGGAATATGATCCCACATTATGCATGGCCTTTATTTCTTATAAAAAGGTCTTTGATTCCGTGAAACGATCACAGGTTAAAATGGCTTTGAAATTCTGCGGTATTAAAGATTCATACATTAGTATTAATAATAACATCTATGAAAATGCAGGTGCAAAAGTTTGGCTTTATGAGGATACACCACCGATAAAAATTGGAAAGACGGTGAGAGATGTTTACACCATATATCCCAAACTTATTAATACCATACTGCAAAATGTCTTTCAATCACTGAACAGGGAAAACAAAGGGTTAAAGTTTAATGGAGATTATTTAATTCACCTTCGTTTTGATAATGGCAAAGTCATTTTTGTAACCACCCCTTCAGAACTGCAGAGTATGAACCAGGAACTAGCTAACAAGAGTTTAGAAAATGGATTAAAAATGAACTGTCAGAAGACGAAAGTGGCGAACCTCGTTTTTCCTAAAAATGAAGATTTTTCGATTAATGGGGAAAAGCTCTGGGTCACCGGTAACTAAATTGACCTTGGACAGCATATATCCAGCGAGGGTTACATTGATGAAGAAACTGATGGAAGTATAAAGCATGGATGGAGAGCTTTGGTAAGAAACAGCAAAATTTTTAAGAACAATTTGCAATTATGTCTTACAAGAAAAGTGCTTGATAAATGCATTCTTCCAGTGGTATGGTGCAAAGACGTGGACCTTAACTAAAAAGGCGTACAAAGACTGAAGACAACTCAAAGAGGCATGGAGAAGTGCATGCTTGGGGTAATCAGGGGAACAAGATGAGAAACTAGTTGATCAGAAAAATGACTGGATTGAGTGGAAGACATCGTGATCAGCGTAAAATCAGTGAAATGGGAATCGATTGGACACATTACCAGAAGGACGGTCACCGATTGGAAACCAAAATTTTAGGCTAAATTCCAAGGGACAGGAAAATACTCAGAAGATCACGTGGGAAATGGGTGGATCAAAGTAGAAAGCATGCGGTAGTGACCTTGAGAATAATGGAATAAGACATACACGTGTGGAAGAAACTTGGGGTGACCTTCATCCAGCAGTAGATTGATAATTGTTGACAATGGTCATGACGATAATATTTACCTTATACATGTAAATGATGTATCATCTAATTGTTTTTACAGGAAACTAACTAGAGTTGGGTAAAAAATCACGTCACAGTTTCTTTGTAGCGTTACTAAAATGTCACTGTCACGCTTTGTGATCAGCGGCAAAAATCCCAGTTCTAAAATCACGAGAACACTTTTTTGGTTCCTGAATTGTTCCAAACTCACGCTACTTTCGGGTAACGACAGGTACGTTGCAAATCAAGCTACTTTCTTAAGCGGTCCAAAATCACTGGGTATTAAATATAGACATGTCCAAGCTTTTTCACTCAGTAACCTCACTTTTAAATCAAGCTACTTTTATTAACCACTCCAAAATCACTGATATTAAATATAGATATTTCTTAGCTTTTCGCTCAGTAGTCTCACTTTTAAAGCTATTTGTCTGACTGTTGTGGGATTTTTTTAAAGTGACATTTATGTATGCTCTTTCGCACCCAAACCACTGTTTAATGAAGTTCTAGAGCACCAAGGTTTTTATTTTAGGGCTCGAGCACAATTTCAGACAAATGCAATTATTGGCAGAAAATATGCCCGAATAAAAATCTTTTTTGTGTTTAGGTCTGTCTGCAGAATAAATAAATGAATTATAAATAATAATTCATTTATCTCCCACTTGAAAATTTTTTATATACGAGCTTGACTACTCTCTGCTCTTCGGGTGTTAAAAGATTTCGTATTTAATGTTCCCCCATTACTTACCTATGGAAAGTAACTTAAATGCATATGAAAACTAACTAAAATGCATATGAAAAGTAACTGAAAATACAAGTGCGTATTTAGTCTGTCAGTGGAAATCTCGGAAAAAGCAGGAACACCTCTTGAGAACTCAGAACGAGAACTGCGAAGCGAAGTGCTAAGTAATGATTAATTAAACGTTCCTGTGGATTGTATTTTTCGCCACGTGACTAATTTGAGCATACAGGTACAAGTGTTCGTTCTTGTCACAAACAGTGACTTTGTCACCGTAACTTGTCCACGGTTACATTTTTGGAACGTTACCGAAAAGTCACTGTTAAGAACTAACGTGCAAGGTATTAATATTTTGGAACTAATATGATAACACGTTCGCCATTTTATGGCAGCATTTGCTGCTTTCAGAAGCAAGTAAATTTCAAGATTACTACGTTAAAATTTAATTAATAATATATATATATTATTTTATTTTACTATATTACTGAACACATTATATTGAGTTATAGGTATTTATGGTAAAACATTTGCACATGCTAAAATGATGCATACAGGTACCGTGAATAACGTGCGGTGTTACAAAAGGAAATTACGAATTTCTAGATTTAAGCTTAAAGAAACATGAACTGATGCGCATCATTATTTTCTAATGCTGTTGTATCCCATTCAGATATTTGAGATTTCTGCAACGTTTTGCGGTCAAAACAATTATATTGAACAAAGTGCGTAATTAGCGCAGAGAAATAAAATCATTATTTGATTTCCACAGAAAAAGAGAGCCATCATCGAATTTGCAAAAAACAAGAAATAAAGAATAATACTTTAGCAAAACCTTATTTTTCTCACGAATATCATCTGACAAATGATTTAGCGAAGCACGAAATTTACAGAATTATTTCGGCTGATATTTTGTGCTCAAGCAATGAGCGTTACACAGAGACAATACACAAAGAGTAGTAAATCAGTTATGGATGATACTCGCATGATATGTGTATTTTTTTTCATTTTTTTTCGTCGTCTCTTCTACCGGGGTTGTACCCAAAGTAATGCAAAAGTGGACATAACTTTTTTTATTAAATGTCAGATGTCGTCCAAGTTGCAGATGTTGGTAGAGTAACTCTCCCTCTATACAAACGTTCTACTCAACATAGTCTTCATCACAAGCGATACATTTGCGCCACCCATGAACACAACCCTCGAATTCTATTTTAAAAAATTCAGGTGTGGACTGTTGTACCCACTTATTCACGGGCACTTCCCCTAATATGCGTCATCAAATCGTTGTCTCCGGATCGTAAAGGTAAACCCACGTTCCATCTCCTGTCACCAAATAGGAAAAACACGTGTCTTTATTGGCTTCAAATGCTTCCAGCAGATCAGAGCAGATTTCTACACGTTCAAATCGGGTGGCAACTGCCGAGATACCCATTTTCACTCACTTTTCGATTATCTAAGTCTTCCAATATATTTCATATGGCATTGTGACTACAGTTCATTTACACAGCAAGCGCACGCATTGTGACTCGTGTCTCCGCTCGAAACAATTCATCACTCACTGACGATTCGTGTAAGTGGTCGCAGATGATGGTCTCCCGCTGCATGGTTTTTCTTCAATGCTCGTTTCTCCTTCTTTAAATTTCATCTATTTGTGCACATTGCTCTTGTCAATAGCATCAAATGCGTAAACATTATGTAGCCTTCTGTGGATGTCGGACAACACGTACCCTTTTCTTTTTCAAAAACTCAATGACAGCACGTTGCTTCTGCTTGGAACTAATAATTTAACTACAATGAAGAAAAAGGGTTACTACAGAAGAAGAGTTACTCTACCAAAAAGTGCAATTTGAAAGAACTCACTCGGATAACAAAAAATGTATGCCTACTTTTGCAACAGTTTCGGTACAACCCTGGTATTTACATACGTTCTTTGAAATGTGTCTGATATCTATTGGAGTTTCGTATTGCGAATTTCGTTTAATCCTTTAGAAGTGATACTAAATAAAATGTAATTTGGATATTCAGTTTCCGAAAAAACGTTCTGTTTCCTTAGATGCCGATAGTATACAACTCTCAGAAAAGTCAACTATATCACTTTATGTTAGAAAGACACCCTCGAAAATTACATATCCATAACATGCAGGTTACAATGCGTAGGACTTTTCAAAAACTTGAGAGTTTTTTAATTCGCAGTTATGAAGTGAGCACTGCAGCTAAAACATTTGTTTACACTGTAATATATCTCTTAAATTACACTAGCGTGCAAAAATTAAGGACGAGACGGTTTTTCGAATGTGATGTCGTGCAGAAATGCTCCACATCGACCCAAATCATACCATAAGATCCCCAAGATGTAAGAATATGAGACAAGTGAGCAAACCCGTCCAAACAAGGAATGCAAAGGATACAAAGGCACTTTATTGAAAAGGTAGCTTCGAGCACAACTGGACAAAAGACAGAAACGTCCATGTGACAGGCGGCTGCCAAGAAAAATCCAGTCTTTAGTAGGAGATATGATCACCCCTGACTGCGTTGCAGGATTTACAACGTCTGTCCATGCTGAGGACGAGGTTGTCAAGGAGCTGTTGAGCCATCGCGGCCCATTCCTCTTGTAGCGCCAATCGCAGCTGCGGAATCGTTGCTGGCAGCTGGTGACGTGCTGCCAAGCGTCCCCCGAGAAGGTCCCACACGTGTTCGATTGGATTTAGGTCCGGGGACCTTGTGGGCCAATTCATGCGTTGAATATCTTCACTCTCCAAAAGCATTGCGACAGCCACTGTACGATGAGGTGTAGTTGTCGTCCATGAAGAGGAATTTCAGGACCCACAGCTCCTCTAACAGACGCAAGTGAGGAAGGAGAACCTCGGTACAACAGCAGACACCAGTGACTATACCGCCTTGGAAGATATGGAGGTCAGTACGGCTACCAAGCATGTTACCGCCCCAAACGAGAACTCCGCCACCTCCAAACCGGTCTCTTTCGATGATGTTGGAAGTGTAATCGCGTGTCCCCTGCTCTATTCAGATGTGTATATCTCGAGAATGTCTCGTCAGACGAAATCGGCTCTCATCTGTAAAGAGAACTTGACCCCATTTCTGATGTGTCCAGTTCTTGTGTTCCTGGCACCACAGAAACCGCCGTATCCGATGACCAGGCGTTAATAGCACACACCATACTTGTCGTCGTGCAAATAGACCACTTTTGTGCAGCCTCCTCACCAAGGTAAAATGCGATAACGGACGTCCAGTTGTGTGTTGCATGTGCCTTGCGATTTCTCCCTCTGTCTGCCGTCTGTCTCTTCTCACCTGTAGGAAAATATACCGGTCGTCCGCCGCCGTGGTTGCTCGTGGACGACCACTGCTAAACTCTCAGACAGCTGTTCCTGTCGTTTGAAATGCTCTCCAAGCTCGTGAAACGATTCTGTGAGCGATCCCGAACTCCTCGGTCACAATAGTCACACTTCGACCTTCTTCAACTTCCCAATGACGCAACCTCGGGTAAAGTCACCCAGATGTCGTCTACTGGATTGCCTGTTGGTCATATCACACGGTGGCAGCAACTCGACGTCACTCAAACCGATGTACACCGTGCAATAGCTTTCACCAAATTGCTGAGCGTACACAGCCCGTGTGCTTTATACCCTTCCGACACTCCCCTCCCCCCTACGTCATGATGCATAAATGCGCATGCTCTATCGTACCTGACCCTAGTCTATCTTCTAATTGGTATTTCGGTCCGTTCTGCCAGCTCGTTCCGCTTTATTCTAATTTCTCCTCTTAGTCCTAAATTTTTGCACACCAATGTATTATGAATTGCTTACACACAATTTTGGATTTTGTATACACAGTAATACTGTTACATGTAATTCATATAAATTTCACAGAAGTTGCAGTGTCTTCGTTTCAAAGTCACTATTCCTACAAAAAACACTTGTTACCAAAATCAGGTGAAAGTTAGAACTAAAAAGTTGTTTTGATAAGTTATTTATAATTTTATGGAACAGTATAATCAATTGATAAATAACGCATTTTAGCTTCTCTCGCTGTCCCTTTGGCGCAGTAGTCTAAACGATGGCCTCTGACCGTTCGTCTGGGATGAGTCCGTATTCGAATCACTTTAAGGCAACGATGTTGTATTTGTCCTATGGCACTGACTCTTTCTCTTCCCTTGAACCTGTGGCCTTAAATGTGGGGCTGACGACTGCTTTTAGCCCACGAAGTTGCTCACTGTGGCCATATAACCCCCAATAAAAAGGAAAAAAAATGTTTGTAAAGTCCAGTTTAACGGTATAAAGGAATGTGTTGTGTTCGTTAATGACCTAGTGAAACTTCTCTATGAACTATTATATAAATATCTGTTTCCTGAAAGTTATCAGGATTATCATGTATGTCACGTGAAAAAAATAGCACTTTTTTCACCTACTGCCATCTCTGCGCACAATACTCAGATTTCTCTTAATAAGACGATTTGAAATTCGGCGTTTTCCCAGAAAGTAGTGTCATTAGTTTTTGTAAGAATACTGACAGAAGTATACACTGCTGATTATTAACACACAATATCAATTGAAATCGTGGCATGCACACGTACGAAAGGGGCTTACATTGAAATGGCTTAATGACGGTTCACTGCAAAGTGTCCAAAAGTATGCAAACTGTAGGTACGGGCAGAAAGGGAAAGACTGGTGATTTAAGTTTCATTAAACAAGGCATGATAGTAAATGCTACGTTGGAACTTATTTGTTTGTATGGAAATGATGTGCTTTATTTTTTTCCTAATCAAATACATATATGGAAACACGCTAGAGATGTAGTCACATTGTTAAAAGGAAACCAGTCTTTTAAGACAGCGAATGAAGTTGGTCTATTACCATTGGGTGTCCGGTAGATTATTATTGCGGATAATCAATGGAAGCGTTGTGTTTAAAATGAGGAAACAGTCAGTACACAAGAAAATTAAATCTATATTTCTTTGAAACAGTAATATAGATTAATGAAATAATTTAGTATTAAATGAAAACAGATATATCCTATTTTGACTATACGGTCAGTGTTAAATGAGCCGCCCTGGTGGCGCAGTGGTCTAAGCGATGGCCTCTGATCACTCGTCCGAACGGGGTCCGGGTTCGAATCCCGGTTAGGCATGGATGTTGTGTTTGTCTTACGGCACTGGCTCTCTCCCTTCCCTGGAACCAGTGACCCTAAATTAGGGACGGGCGACTGCTTATAGCCCATTGAGTTGCTCACGGTGGTCGTTAAACCTCCAATCAAAAAAAAAGTGTTAAATGAAAAAGAAAATTTTATAAAAATTATTGACGCATTGAAAATGATATCTTGCCAATGTTTTTTTTCTAAGTGAAGAACGTGAGCTTCCGCTCACACAATGAGAAGGTAATTGGCAAGTATTTGGTTCTAAAGAAATTAATGCTCGGTTACTAAGTGCAAAAAGTCAAAGCTCTGGTCACAGTACAGATTAGACACTGAGATTGCGCAGCACACTGGCATGACATCAGCAGGTAGATGACTTCAGTCATTTTCTATTAGCTGTCAAATGGAGAAGTATATAAGCGCCCACTCCCATGGAAGTGGACAAGCAGCATATCCGCTATTCCATGCTGTATGAGCCTTGTCCCGGTAGCACTCCAGCACGTGCTGTAAAAAACATTACCAGTGTGTACCCCAATGCTATATCACGTTCGTTCGAACGGTTGCGAAAAGGAAATTTTGACCTGTCAGCCAGAAGGCCGGCGACAGTGACTATGGACATGCTGAACACGTTATTGCAGACCAACCCACGTGTGACCAAGTGGGAGTTGGATGTTGTCCAAGTGGGAGGAAACGGTGCTTAATGAGTTATAACATGTAGAGACTTACGCCAATTATTTCCTTCAAACATAGTTTTTAATACGTTGCTTCGCACGTAATATATTTATCGATGTTAACAAACCTTTAACGAGATATGATGTCCATCACGAGCAGGTCACAATATCAAGAAAACCACATAACATTAATGTTTTTAAATCATGCTCAGTTCCATTCTCTTAATAACATCTGAAGATGGGTCCGTTGCGGGCCTGAAAGTTCTAATTCAATAAATCATCTAAACAGTCAAATGTGTTTATCTGAATTTCTTTTTAGAATAATGATCGTGTAAAGACGCCGGAAATCAACACAGATGTTCAACGTAAACACGAAATCAACATTTACTTAGTCACGGTAGGTGATTCGTATCCATACCTTAGAAGAGTTTACCCACTTTCTGGCATGCCGCAGAAATGCTTTAAGTGCAAACGGTCACCATTGAATTAGGTGACCTTTGCTCAGTCCTCAAGTGGCGGTTTTCTTTCCTGTAGACATTGAAGACGAATTTTCCAGTTTTCAGCCGAGACGGGATTTGAAGGAATTGCCCATCTGATGTTATAGCCACTCGAACACATGAGGATCGAGAGTTTTGAGCTGAACTTTTTTTCAAGACTGATGTTGCACACTCGTCTAGCTTGAAGCAGGAAACTCGCTTGTTACGTCACATAATATTTTCCAGCTACTGTAGTCTCCGAACAGAATCCAACACTTTCATCACACAGAAAGACCGATATTTGTTGTGTTGTCATTTACGTATCAAGCCATGTGAGCTAAATATACTTACCTCTACATATCCCAGACAGTTTTTAATTTTTACGATGCTTGTTTATGCCCGACTAGCGCCAACTATCAAGTATCTCTCAACGTCACCTAAATCACGATTCTTTCAAGTATTGAAATTCTTGAGGTTTCGTTCGCTTCTGAATCCTTTTTAGTGAGATGCCTATAAGATAGTAGTTGCATTCGTAAGTGAGGATGGCACAAATCTGATTGCCATTAGACTTTTCTATTGTGTTCCATTGGTGTTTCCCAATAGCAAATCGGACATGTGCCATACATAAAAAAAAGCAATTTAGGTAGAAAATGTGAAGTAATTTAATATACAATATCTTCGCTTGAATTTTTATCTACAATATTTTCACTGGACATGGCTCAAGTAATTTTATATAAAATATCGTCACTGGACATGGCTCAAGTAATTTTATATAAAATATCGTCACTGGACATGGCTCAAGTAATTTTATATGAAATATCGTCACTGGACATGGCTCAAGTAATTTTATATAAAATATCGTCACTGGACATGGCTCAAGTAATTTTATATAAAATATCGTCACTGGACATGGCTCAACCGAGAGAACAACTAGATTCAGGAGGGGTTACAGCATATAATAGACACTATAGATCATATCCATGTACTGACAGAACTAACTTTAAGAGAGAGGGAATATGATCTAACATTATGCATGGCATTTTATTCCGTGAAACGATCACCAGTTAAAATGGCTTTGAAATTCTGCGGTATTAAAGATTCATACATTAGTATTAATAATAACATCTATGAAAATGCAGGTGCAAAAGTTTGGCTTTATGAGGATACACCACCGATAAAAATTGGAAAGACGGTGAGAGATGTTTACACCATATATCCCAAACTTTTTAATACCATACTGCAAAATGTCTTTCAATCACTGAACAGGGAAAACAAAGGGTTAAAGTTTAATGGAGATTATTTAATTCACCTTCGTTTTGATAATGGCAAAGTCATTTTTGTAACCACCCCTTCAGAACTGCAGAGTATGATCCAGGAACTAGCTAACAAGAGTTTAGAAAATGGATTAAAAATGAACTGTCAGAAGACGAAAGTGGCGTACCATGTTTTTCCAAAAATGAAGATTTTTCGATTAATGGGGAAAAGCTCTGGGTCACCGGTAACTAAATTTACCTTGGACAGCAGATATCCAGCGAGGGTTACATTGATGAAGAAACTGATGGAAGTATAAAGCATGGATGGAGAGCTTTGGGAAGAAACAGCAACATTTTTAAGAACAATTTGCAATTATGTCTTACAAGAAAAGTGCTTGATAAATGCATTCTTCCAGTGGTATGGTGCAAAGACGTGGACTTTAACTAAAAAGGCGTACAAAGACTGAAGACAACTCAAAGAGGCATGGAGAAGTGCGTGCTTGGGGTAATCAGGGGAACAAGATGAGAAACTCGTTGATCAGAAAAATGACTGGATTGAGTGGAAGACATCGTGATCAGCGTAAAATCTGTGAAATGGGAATCGATTGGACACATTACCAGAAGGACGGTCACCGATTGGAAAATTTTAGGCTGAATTCCAAGGGACAGGAAAATACTCAGAAGATCACGTGAAAAATGGGTGGATGAAAGTCGAAAGCATGCGGTAGCAACCTTGAGAATAATGGAATAAGACATACACTTGTGGAAGAAACTTGGGGTGACCTTCGTCCAGCAGTAGAATGATAATTGTTGACAATGGTCATGACGATAATATTTACCTTATACATGTAAATGATGTATCATCTAATTGTTTTTACAGGAAACTAACTAGAGTTGGGTAAAAGATCACGTCACAGTTACTTTGTAGCGTTACTAAAATGTCACTGTCACGGTTTGTGATCAGCTTCAAAAATTCCCGTTCCAAAATCACGAGAACACTTTTTTGGTTCCTGAATTGTTCCAAACTCACGCTACTTTCGGGTAACGACAGGTACGTTGCAAATCAAGCTACTTTCTTAAGCGGTCCAAAATCACTGGGTATTAAATATAGACATGTCCAAGCTTTTTACTCAGTAACCTCACTTTTAAATTAAGTTACTTTTATTGACCACTCCAAAATCACTGTTATTAAATATAGATATTTCTTAGCTTTTCGCTCAGTAGTCTCACTTTTAAAGCTATTTATCTGACTGTGGTGGGAGTTTTTTAAAGTGACATTTATGTATGCTCTTTCGCACCCAAACCACTGTTCAATGAAGTTCTAGAGCACCAAGGTTTTTATTTTAGGGCTCGAGCACAAAATTTCAGACAAATGCAATTATTGGCAGAAAATATGCCCGAATAAAAATCTTGTTTTGTGTTTCGGTCTTTCTGCAGAATAAATAAATGAATTATAAATAATAATTCATTTATCTCCCACTTGAAAATTTTTTATATACGAGCTTGACTACTCTCTGCTCTTCGGGTGTTAAAAGATTTCGTATTTAATGTTCCCCATTACTTACCTATGGAAAGTAACTTAAATGCATATGAAAACTAACTAAAATGCATATGAAAAGTAACTGAAAATACAAGTGCGTATTTAGTCTGTCAGTGGAAATCTCGGAAAAAGCAGGAACACCTCTTGAGAACTCAGAACGAGAACTGCGAAGCGAAGTGCTAAGTAATGATTAATTAAATGTTCCTGTGGATTGTGTTTTCGCCACGTGACTAATTTGAGCATACAGGTGTTCGTTCTTGTCACAAACAGTGACTTTGTCACCGTAACTTGTCCACGGTTACATTTTTGGAACGTTACCGAAAAGTCACTGTTAAGAACTGACGTGCAAGGTATTAATACTTTTGGAACTAGTATGATAACACGTTCACCATTTTATGGCAGCATTTGCTGCTTTCAGAAGCATGTAGATTTGAGGGCTATCTACGTTAAAATTTAATTAATAGTATATATATAATTTTATTTTAGCATATTACTGAACACATTATATTGAGTAATAGGTATTTATGGTAAAAGATTTGCACATGCTAAAATGATTCATACAGGTACCGTGAATAACGTGCGGTGTTACAAAAGGAAATTACGAATTTCTAGATTTAAGCTTAAAGAAACATGAACTGATGCGCATCATTATTTTCTAATGCTGTTGTATCCCATTCAGATATTTGAGATTTCCGCAACGTTTTGCGGTCAAAACAATTATATGGAACAAAGTGTGTAATTAGCGCAGAGAAATAAAATTATTATTTGATTTCCTCAGAAAAAGAGAGCCATCATCGAAAGTGCAAAAAACAAGAAATAAAGAATAATACTTTAGCAAAACCTTATTTTTCTCACGAATATCATCTGACAAATGATTTAACGAAGCACGAAAATTACAGAATGATTTCGGCTGATATTTTGTGCTCAAGCAATGAGCGTTACACAGAGACAATACACAAAGAGTAGTAAATCAGTTATGGATGATACTCGCATGATATGTGTCTTTTTTTCAGTTTTCTTCGTCGTCTCGTCTACGGGGGTTGTACCCAAAGTAATGCAAAAGTGGACATAACTTTTTTTATTAAAAGTCAGATGTCGTCCAAATTGCAGATGTTGGTAGAGTAACTCTCCCTCTATACAAACGTTCTACTCAACATAGTCTCCATCACAAGCGATACATTTGCGCCACCCATGAACACAACCCTCGAATTCTATTTTTAAAAATTCAGGTGTGGACTGTTGTGCCCACTTATTCACGGGCACTTTCCCCTAATATGCGTCATCAAATCGTTGTCTCCGGATCGTAAAGGTAAACCAACGTTCCATCTCCTGTCACCAAATCGGAAAAACACGTGTCTTTATTGGCTTCAAATGCTTCCAGCAGATCAGAGCAGATTTCTACACGTTCAAATCGGGTGGCAACTGCCGAGATACCCATTTTCACTCACTTTTCGATTATCTAAGTTTTCCAATATATTTCATATGGCATTGTGACTACAGTTCATTTACACAGCAAGCGCACGCATTGTGACTCGTGTCTCCGCTCGAAACAATTCATCACTCACTGACGATTCGTGTAAGTGGTCGCAGATGATGGTCTCCCGCTGCATGGTTTTTCTTCAATGCTCGTTTCTCCTTCTTTAAATTTCATCTATTTGTGCACATTGCTCTTGTCAATAGTATCACCTGCGTAAACATTATGTAGCCTTCTGTGGATGTCGGACAACATGTACCCTTTCTTTTTCAAAAAACTCAATGACAGCACGTTGCTTCTGCTTGGAACTAATAATTTAACTACAATGAAGAAAAATGGCTTCTACAGAAGAAGAGTTACTCTACCAACAAGTGCAATTTGAACGAACTCACTCGGATAACAAAAAATGTATGCCTACTTTTGCAACAGTTTCGGTACAACCCTGGTATTTACATAAGTTCTTTGAAATGTGTCTGATATCTATTGGAGTTTCGTATTGCGAATTTCGTTTAATCCTTTAGAAGTGATACTAAATGAAATGTAATTTGGATATTCAGTTTCCGAAAAAAACGTTCTGTTTCCTTAGATGCCGATAGTATACAACTCTCAAGAAAGTCAACTATATCACTTTCTGTTAGAAAGACACCCTCGAAAATTACATATCCATAACACTCAGGTTAAAATGCGTAGGACTTTTCAAAAACTTGAGAGTTTTTTAATTCGCAGTTATGAAGTGAGCACTGCAGCTAAAACATTTGTTTACACTGTAATATACCTCTTGAATTACACTAGCGTGCAAAAATTAAGGACGAGACGGTTTTTCGAATGTGATGTCGTGCAGAAGTGCTCCACATCCACCCAAATCATACCATAAGATCCCCAAGATGGAAGAATATGAGCTTTAGTAGGAGATATGATCACCCCTGACTGCGTTGCAGGATTTACAACGTCTGACCATGCTGAGGACGAGGTTGTCAAGGAGCTGTTGAGGCATCGCGGCCCATTCCTCTTGTAGCGCCAATCGCAGCTGCGGAATCGTTGCTGGCGGCTGGTGACGTGCTGCCAAGCGTCCCCCGAGAAGGTCCCACACGTGTTGGATTGGATTTAGGTCCGGGGACCTTGTGGGCCAATCCATGCGTTGAATATCTTCACTCTCCAAAAGCATTGCAACAGCCACTGCAGGATGAGGTGTAGTTGTCGTCCACGAAGAGGAACTTCAGGACCCACAGCACCTCTAACAGACGCAAGTGAGGAAGGAGAACCTCGGTACAATAGCGGACACCAGTGACTATACCGCCTTGGAAGATGTGGAGGTCAGTACGGCTACCAAGCATGTTACCGCCCCAAACGAGAACTCCGCCACCTCCAAACCGGCCCCTTTCGATGATGTTGGAAGTGTGATAGCGTGTCCCCTGCTCTATTCAGATGTGTATACCTCCAGAATGTTTCGTCAGACGAAATCGGCTCTCATCTGTAAAGAGAACTTGACCCCATTTCTGATGTGTCCAGTTCTTGTGTTCCTGGCACCACAGAAACCGCCGTATCCGATGACCAGGCGTTAATAGCACACACCATACTTGTCGTCGTGCAAATAGACCACTTTTGTGCAGCCTCCTCACCAAGGTAAAATGCGATAACGGACGTCCAGTTGTGTGTTGCATGTGCCTTGCGATTTCTCCCTCTGTCTGCCGTCTGTCTCTTCTCACCTGTAGGAAAATATACCGGTCGTCCGCAGCCATGGTTACTCGTGGACGACCACTGCTAAACTCTCAGACAGCTGTTCCTGTCGTTTGAAATGCTCTCCAAGCTCGTGAAACGATGCTGTGAGCGATCCCGAACTCCTCGGTCACAATAGTCACACTTCGACCTTCTTCAACTTCCCAATGACGCAACCTCGGGTAAAGTCACCCAGATGTCTTCTACTGGATTGCCTGTTGGTCTATCACACGGTGGCAGCAACTCGACGTCACTCAAACCGATGTACACCGTGCAATAGCTTTCACCAAATTGCTGAGCGTACACAGCCCGTGTGCTTTATACCCTTCCGACACTCCCCTCTCCACTACGTCATGATGCATAAATGCGCATGCTCTATCGTACCTGACCCTAGTCTATCTTCTGATTGGTATTTCGGTCCGTTCTGCCAGCTCGTTCCGCTTTATTCTAATTTCTCCTCTTAGTCCTAAATTTTTGCACACCAATGTATTATGAATTGCTTACACACAATTTTGGATTTTGTATACACAGTAATACTGTTACATGTAATTCATATAAATTTCACAGAAGTTGCAGTGTCTTCGTTTCAAAGTCACTATTCCTACAAAAAACACTTGTTACCAAAATCAGGTGAAAGTTAGAACTAAAAAGTTGTTTTGATAAGTTATTTATAATTTTATGGAACAGTATAATCAATTGATAAATAACGCATTTTAGCTTCTCTCGCTGTCCCTTTGGCGCAGTAGTCTAAACGATGGCCTCTGACCGTTCGTCTGGGATGAGTCCGTATTCGAATCACTTTAAGGCAACGATGTTGTATTTGTCCTATGGCACTGACTCTTTCTCTTCCCTTGAACCTGTGGCCTTAAATGTGGGGCTGACGACTGCTTTTAGCCCACGAAGTTGCTCACTGTGGCCATATAACCCCCAATAAAAAGGAAAAAAAGGTTTGTAAAGTCCAGTTTAACGGTATAAAGGAATGTGTTGTGTTCGTTAATGACCTAGTGAAACTTCTGTATGAACTATTATATAAATATCTGTTTCCTGAAAGTTATCAGGATTATCATGTATGTCACGTGAACAAAATAGCACTTTTTTCACCTACTGCCATCTCTGCGCACAATACTCAGATTTCTCTTAATAAGACGATTTGAAATTCGGCGTTTTCTCAGAAAGTAGTGTCATTAGTTTTTGTAAGAATACTGACAGAAGTATACACTGCTGATTATTAACACACAATATCAATTGAAATCGTGGCATGCACACGTACGAAACGGGCTTACATTGAAATGGCTTAATGACGGTTCACTGCAAAGTGTCCAAAAGTATGCAAACTGTAGGTACGGGCAGAAAGGGAAAGACTGGTGATTTAAGTTTTATTAAACAAGGCATGATAGTAAATGCTACGTTGTAACTTATTTGTTTGTATGGAAATGATGTGCTTTATTTTTTTCCTAATCAAATACATATATGGAAACACGCTAGAGATGTAGTCACATTGTTAAAAGGAAACCAGTCTTTTAAGACAGCGAATGAAGTTGGTCTATTACCATTGGGTGTCCGGTAGATTATTATTGCGGATAATCAATGGAAGCGTTGTGTTTAAAATGAGGAAACAGTCAGTACACAAGAAAATTAAATCTATATTTCTTTGAAACAGTAATATAGATTAATGAAATAATTTAGTATTAAATGAAAACAGATATATCCTATTTTGACTATACGGTCAGTGTTAAATGAGCCGCCCTGGTGGCGCAGTGGTCTAAGCGATGGCCTCTGATCACTCGTCCGAACGGGGTCCGGGTTCGAATCCCGGTTAGGCATGGATGTTGTGTTTGTCTTACGGCACTGGCTCTCTCCCTTCCCTGGAACCAGTGACCCTAAATTAGGGACGGGCGACTGCTTATAGCCCATTGAGTTGCTCACGGTGGTCGTTAAACCTCCAATCAAAAAAAAAAAAGTGTTAAATGAAAAAGAAAATTTTATAAAAATTATTGACGCATTGAAAATGATATCTTGCCAATGTTTTTTTTTCTAAGTGAAGAACGTGAGCTTCCGCTCACACAATGAGAAGGTAATTGGCAAGTATTTGGTTCTAAAGAAATTAATGCTCGGTTACTAAGTGCAAAAAGTCAAAGCTCTGGTCACAGTACAGATTAGACACTGAGATTGCGTAGCACACTGGCATGACATCAGCAGGTAGATGACTTCAGTCATTTTCTATTAGCTGTCAAATGGAGAAGTATATAAGCGCCCACTCCCATGGAAGTGGACAAGCAGCATATCCGCTATTCCATGCTGTATGAGCCTTGTCCCGGTAGCACTCCAGCACGTGCTGTAAAAAACATTACCAGTGTGTACCCCAATGCTATATCACGTTCGTTCGAACGGTTGCGAAAAGGAAATTTTGACCTGTCAGCCAGAAGGCCGGCGACAGTGACTATGGACATGCTGAACACGTTATTGCAGACCAACCCACGTGTGACCAAGTGGGAGTTGGATGTTGTCCAAGTGGGAGGAAACGGTGCTTAATGAGTTATAACATGTAGAGACTTACGCCAATTATTTCCTTCAAACATAGTTTTTAATACGTTGCTTCGCACGTAATATATTTATCGATGTTAACAAACCTTTAACGAGATATGATGTCCATCACGAGCAGGTCACAATATCAAGAAAACCACATAACATTAATGTTTTTAAATCATGCTCAGTTCCATTCTCTTAATAACATCTGAAGATGGGTCCGTTGCGGGCCTGAAAGTTCTAATTCAATAAATCATCTAAACAGTCAAATGTGTTTATCTGAATTTCTTTTTAGAATAATGATCGTGTAAAGACGCCGGAAATCAACACAGATGTTCAACGTAAACACGAAATCAACATTTACTTAGTCACGGTAGGTGATTCGTATCCATACCTTAGAAGAGTTTACCCACTTTCTGGCATGCCGCAGAAATGCTTTAAGTGCAAACGGTCACCATTGAATTAGGTGACCTTTGCTCAGTCCTCAAGTGGCGGTTTTCTTTCCTGTAGACATTGAAGACGAATTTTCCAGTTTTCAGCCGAGACGGGATTTGAAGGAATTGCCCATCTGATGTTATAGCCACTCGAACACATGAGGATCGAGAGTTTTGAGCTGAACTTTTTTTTCAAGACTGATGTTGCACACTCGTCTAGCTTGAAGCAGGAAACTCGCTTGTTACGTCACATAATATTTTCCAGCTACTGTAGTCTCCGAACAGAATCCAACACTTTCATCACACAGAAAGACCGATATTTGTTGTGTTGTCATTTACGTATCAAGCCATGTGAGCTAAATATACTTACCTCTACATATCCCAGACAGTTTTTAATTTTTACGATGCTTGTTTATGCCCGACTAGCGCCAACTATCAAGTATCTCTCAACGTCACCTAAATCACGATTCTTTCAAGTATTGAAATTCTTGAGGTTTCGTTCGCTTCTGAATCCTTTTTAGTGAGATGCCTATAAGATAGTAGTTGCATTCGTAAGTGAGGATGGCACAAATCTGATTGCCATTAGACTTTTCTATTGTGTTCCATTGGTGTTTCCCAATAGCAAATCGGACATGTGCCATACATAAAAAAAAACAATTTAGGTAGAAAATGTGAAGTAATTTAATATACAATATCTTCGCTTGAATTTTTATCTACAATATTTTCACTGGACATGGCTCAAGTAATTTTATATAAAATATCGTCACTGGACATGGCTCAAGTAATTTTATATAAAATATCGTCACTGGACATGGCTCAACCGAGAGAACAACTAGATTCAGGAGGGGTTACAGCATATAATAGACACTATAGATCATATCCATGTACTGACAGAACTAACTTTAAGAGAGAGGGAATATGATCTAACATTATGCATGGCATTTTATTCCGTGAAACGATCACCAGTTAAATTGGCTTTGAAATTCTGCGGTATTAAAGATTCATACATTAGTATTAATAATAACATCTATGAAAATGCAGGTGCAAAAGTTTGGCTTTATGAGGATACACCACCGATAAAAATTGGAAAGAGAGTGAGAGATGTTTACATGATATATCCCAAACTTTTTAATACCATACTGCAAAATGTCTTTCAATCACTGAACAGGGAAAACAAAGGGTTAAAGTTTAATGGAGATTATTTAATTCACCTTCGTTTTGATAATGGCAAAGTCATTTTTGTAACCACCCCTTCAGAACTGCAGAGTATGATCCAGGAACTAGCTAACAAGAGTTTAGAAAATGGATTAAAAATGAACTGTCAGAAGACGAAAGTGGCGTACCATGTTTTTCCAAAAATGAAGATTTTTCGATTAATGGGGAAAAACTCTGGGTCACCGGTAACTAAATTTACCTTGGACAGCAGATATCCAGCGAGGGTTACATTGATGAAGAAACTGATGGAAGTATAAAGCATGGATGGAGAGCTTTGGGAAGAAACAGCAAAATTTTTAAGAACAATTTGCAATTATGTCTTACAAGAAAAGTGCTTGATAAATGCATTCTTCCAGTGGTATGGTGCAAAGACGTGGACTTTAACTAAAAAGGCGTACAAAGACTGAAGACAACTCAAAGAGGCATGGAGAAGTGCGTGCTTGGGGTAATCAGGGGAACAAGATGAGAAACTCGTTGATCAGAAAAATGACTGGATTGAGTGGAAGACATCGTGATCAGCGTAAAATCTGTGAAATGGGAATCGATTGGACACATTACCAGAAGGACGGTCACCGATTGGAAAATTTTAGGCTGAATTCCAAGGGACAGGAAAATACTCAGAAGATCACGTGAAAAATGGGTGGATGAAAGTCGAAAGCATGCGGTAGCAACCTTGAGAATAATGGAATAAGACATACACTTGTGGAAGAAACTTGGGGTGACCTTCGTCCAGCAGTAGAATGATAATTGTTGACAATGGTCATGACGATAATATTTACCTTATACATGTAAATGATGTATCATCTAATTGTTTTTACAGGAAACTAACTAGAGTTGGGTAAAAGATCACGTCACAGTTACTTTGTAGCGTTACTAAAATGTCACTGTCACGGTTTGTGATCAGCGGCAAAAATTCCCGTTCCAAAATCACGAGAACACTTTTTTGGTTCCTGAATTGTTCCAAACTCACGCTACTTTCGGGTAACGACAGGTACGTTGCAAATCAAGCTACTTTCTTAAGCGGTCCAAAATCACTGGGTATTAAATATAGACATGTCCAAGCTTTTTTACTCAGTAACCTCACTTTTAAATTAAGTTACTTTTATTGACCACTCCAAAATCACTGTTATTAAATATAGATATTTCTTAGCTTTTCGCTCAGTAGTCTCACTTTTAAAGCTATTTATCTGACTGTGGTGGGAGTTTTTTAAAGTGACATTTATGTATGCTCTTTCGCACCCAAACCACTGTTCAATGAAGTTCTAGAGCACCAAGGTTTTTATTTTAGGGCTCGAGCACAAAATTTCAGACAAATGCAATTATTGGCAGAAAATATGCCCGAATAAAAATCTTGTTTTGTGTTTCGGTCTTTCTGCAGAATAAATAAATGAATTATAAATAATAATTCATTTATCTCCCACTTGAAAATTTTTTATATACGAGCTTGACTACTCTCTGCTCTTCGGGTGTTAAAAGATTTCGTATTTAATGTTCCCCCATTACTTACCTATGGAAAGTAACTTAAATGCATATGAAAACTAACTAAAATGCATATGAAAAGTAACTGAAAATACAAGTGCGTATTTAGTCTGTCAGTGGAAATCTCGGAAAAAGCAGGAACACCTCTTGAGAACTCAGAACGAGAACTGCGAAGCGAAGTGCTAAGTAATGATTAATTAAATGTTCCTGTGGATTGTGTTTTCGCCACGTGACTAATTTGAGCATACAGGTGTTCGTTCTTGTCACAAACAGTGACTTTGTCACCGTAACTTGTCCACGGTTACATTTTTGGAACGTTACCGAAAAGTCACTGTTAAGAACTGACGTGCAAGGTATTAATACTTTGGAACTAGTATGATAACACGTTCACCATTTTATGGCAGCATTTGCTGCTTTCAGAAGCATGTAGATTTGAGGGCTATCTACGTTAAAATTTAATTAATAGTATATATATAATTTTATTTTAGCATATTACTGAACACATTATATTGAGTAATAGGTATTTATGGTAAAAGATTTGCACATGCTAAAATGATTCATACAGGTACCGTGAATAACGTGCGGTGTTACAAAAGGAAATTACGAATTTCTAGATTTAAGCTTAAAGAAACATGAACTGATGCGCATCATTATTTTCTAATGCTGTTGTATCCCATTCAGATATTTGAGATTTCCGCAACGTTTTGCGGTCAAAACAATTATATGGAACAAAGTGTGTAATTAGCGCAGAGAAATAAAATTATTATTTGATTTCCTCAGAAAAAGAGAGCCATCATCGAAAGTGCAAAAAACAAGAAATAAAGAATAATACTTTAGCAAAACCTTATTTTTCTCACGAATATCATCTGACAAATGATTTAACGAAGCACGAAAATTACAGAATGATTTCGGCTGATATTTTGTGCTCAAGCAATGAGCGTTACACAGAGACAATACACAAAGAGTAGTAAATCAGTTATGGATGATACTCGCATGATATGTGTCTTTTTTTCAGTTTTCTTCGTCGTCTCGTCTACGGGGGTTGTACCCAAAGTAATGCAAAAGTGGACATAACTTTTTTTATTAAAAGTCAGATGTCGTCCAAATTGCAGATGTTGGTAGAGTAACTCTCCCTCTATACAAACGTTCTACTCAACATAGTCTCCATCACAAGCGATACATTTGCGCCACCCATGAACACAACCCTCGAATTCTATTTTTAAAAATTCAGGTGTGGACTGTTGTGCCCACTTATTCACGGGCACTTTCCCCTAATATGCGTCATCAAATCGTTGTCTCCGGATCGTAAAGGTAAACCAACGTTCCATCTCCTGTCACCAAATCGGAAAAACACGTGTCTTTATTGGCTTCAAATGCTTCCAGCAGATCAGAGCAGATTTCTACACGTTCAAATCGGGTGGCAACTGCCGAGATACCCATTTTCACTCACTTTTCGATTATCTAAGTTTTCCAATATATTTCATATGGCATTGTGACTACAGTTCATTTACACAGCAAGCGCACGCATTGTGACTCGTGTCTCCGCTCGAAACAATTCATCACTCACTGACGATTCGTGTAAGTGGTCGCAGATGATGGTCTCCCGCTGCATGGTTTTTTCTTCAATGCTCGTTTCTCCTTCTTTAAACTTCATCTATTTGTGCACATTGCTCTTGTCAATAGTATCACCTGCGTAAACATTATGTAGCCTTCTGTGGATGTCGGACAACATGTACCCTTTCTTTTTCAAAAAACTCAATGACAGCACGTTGCTTCTGCTTGGAACTAATAATTTAACTACAATGAAGAAAAATGGCTTCTACAGAAGAAGAGTTACTCTACCAACAAGTGCAATTTGAACGAACTCACTCGGATAACAAAAAATGTATGCCTACTTTTGCAACAGTTTCGGTACAACCCTGGTATTTACATAAGTTCTTTGAAATGTGTCTGATATCTATTGGAGTTTCGTATTGCGAATTTCGTTTAATCCTTTAGAAGTGATACTAAATGAAATGTAATTTGGATATTCAGTTTCCGAAAAAAACGTTCTGTTTCCTTAGATGCCGATAGTATACAACTCTCAGGAAAGTCAACTATATCACTTTCTGTTAGAAAGACACCCTCGAAAATTACATATCCATAACACTCAGGTTAAAATGCGTAGGACTTTTCAAAAACTTGAGAGTTTTTTAATTCGCAGTTATGAAGTGAGCACTGCAGCTAAAACATTT
This sequence comes from Macrothele yani, assembly GCA_039090855.1. NCBI lineage: Eukaryota > Metazoa > Arthropoda > Arachnida > Araneae > Macrothelidae > Macrothele > Macrothele yani. The sequence goes on along the minus strand of CM077032.1, from coordinate 19,226,866 downwards.
GTTTACACTGTAATATACCTCTTGAATTACACTAGCGTGCAAAAATTAAGGACGAGACGGTTTTTCGAATGTGATGTCGTGCAGAAGTGCTCCACATCCACCCAAATCATACCATAAGATCCCCAAGATGGAAGAATATGAGCTTTAGTAGGAGATATGATCACCCCTGACTGCGTTGCAGGATTTACAACGTCTGACCATGCTGAGGACGAGGTTGTCAAGGAGCTGTTGAGGCATCGCGGCCCATTCCTCTTGTAGCGCCAATCGCAGCTGCGGAATCGTTGCTGGCGGCTGGTGACGTGCTGCCAAGCGTCCCCCGAGAAGGTCCCACACGTGTTGGATTGGATTTAGGTCCGGGGACCTTGTGGGCCAATCCATGCGTTGAATATCTTCACTCTCCAAAAGCATTGCAACAGCCACTGCAGGATGAGGTGTAGTTGTCGTCCACGAAGAGGAACTTCAGGACCCACAGCACCTCTAACAGACGCAAGTGAGGAAGGAGAACCTCGGTACAATAGCGGACACCAGTGACTGAACCGCCTTGAAAGATGTGGAGGTCAGTACGGCTACCAAGCATGTTACCGCCCCAAACGAGAACTCCGCCACCTCCAAACCGGCCCCTTTCGATGATGTTGGAAGTGTGATAGCGTGTCCCCTGCTCTATTCAGATGTGTATACCTCCAGAATGTTTCGTCAGACGAAATCGGCTCTCATCTGTAAAGAGAACTTGACCCCATTTCTGATGTGTCCAGTTCTTGTGTTCCTGGCACCACAGAAACCGCCGTATCCGATGACCAGGCGTTAATAGCACACACCATACTTGTCGTCGTGCAAATAGACCACTTTTGTGCAGCCTCCTCACCAAGGTAAAATGCGATAACGGACGTCCAGTTGTGTGTTGCATGTGCCTTGCGATTTCTCCCTCTGTCTGCCGTCTGTCTCTTCTCACCTGTAGGAAAATATACCGGTCGTCCGCAGCCATGGTTACTCGTGGACGACCACTGCTAAACTCTCAGACAGCTGTTCCTGTCGTTTGAAATGCTCTCCAAGCTCGTGAAACGATGCTGTGAGCGATCCCGAACTCCTCGGTCACAATAGTCACACTTCGACCTTCTTCAACTTCCCAATGACGCAACCTCGGGTAAAGTCACCCAGATGTCGTCTACTGGATTGCCTGTTGGTCTATCACACGGTGGCAGCAACTCGACGTCACTCAAACCGATGTACACCGTGCAATAGCTTTCACCAAATTGCTGAGCGTACACAGCCCGTGTGCTTTATACCCTTCCGACACTCCCCTCCCCACTACGTCATGATGCATAAATGCGCATGCTCTATCGTACCTGACCCTAGTCTATCTTCTGATTGGTATTTCGGTCCGTTCTGCCAGCTCGTTCCGCTTTATTCTAATTTCTCCTCTTCGTCCTTAATTTTTGCACACCAATGTATTATGAATTGCTTATACACAATTTTGGATTTTGTATACACAGTAATACTGTTACATGTAATTCATATAGATTTCACAGAAGTTGCAGTGTCTTCGTTTCAAAGTCACTATTCCTACAAAAAAACACTTGTTACCAAAATCAGGTGAAAGGTAGAACTAAAAAGTTGTTTTTGATAAGTTATTTATAATTTTATGGAACAGTATAATCAATTGATAAATAACCCATTTTAGCTTCTCTCGCTGTCCCTTTGGCGCAGTAGTCTAAACGATGGCCTCTGACCGTTCGTCTGGGATGAGTCCGTGTTCGAATCACTTTGAGGTAACGATGTTGTATTTGTCCTATGGCACTGACTCTTTCTCTTCCCTTGAACCTGTGGCCTTAAATGTGGGGCTGACGACTTCTTTTAGCCCACGAAGTTGCTCACTGTGGCCATATAACCCCCAATAAAAAGGGAAAAAAAGGTTTGTAAAGTCCAGTTTAACGGTATAAAGGAATGTGTTGTGTTCGTTCATGACCTAGTGAAACTTCTCTATGAACTATTACATAAATATCTGTTTCCTGAAAGTTATCAGGATTATCATGTATGTCACGTGAAAAAAATAGCACTTTTTTCACCTACTGCCATCTCTGCGCACAATACTCAGATTTCTCTTAATAAGACGATTTGAAATTCGGCGTTGTCCCACAAAGTAGTGTCATTAGTTTTTGTAAGAATACTGACAGAAGTATACACTGCTGATTATTAACACACAATATCAATTGAAATCGTGGCATGCACACGTACGAAAGGGGCTTACATTGAAATGGTTTAATGACGGTTCACTGCAAAGTGTCCAAAAGTATGCGAACTGTAGGTAGGGGCAGAAAGGGAAAGACTGGTGATTTAAGTTTTATTAAACAAGGCATGATAGTAAATGCTACGTTGTAACTTATTTGTTTGTATGGAAATGATGTGCTTTATTTTTTTCCTAATCAAGTACATATATGGAAACACGCTAGAGATGTAGTCACATTGTTAAAAGGAAACCAGTCTTTTAAGACAGCGAATGAAGTTGGTCTATTACCATTGGGAGTCCGGTAGATTATTATTGCGGATAATCAATGGAAGCGTTGTGTTTAAAATGAGGAAATAGTCAGTACACAAGAAAATTAAATCTATATTTCTTTGAAACAGTAATATAGATTAATGAAATAATTTAGTATTGAATGAAAACAGATATATCCTATTTTGACTATACGGTCAGTGTTAAATGAGCCGCCCCGGTGGCGCAGTGGTCTAAGCGATGGCCTCTGATCACTCGTCCGAACGGGGTCCGGGTTCGAATCCCGGTTAGGCATGGATGTTGTGTTTGTCTTACGGCACTGGCTCTCTCCCTTCCCTGGAACCAGTGACCCTAAATTAGGGACGGGCGACTGCTTATAGCCCATTGAGTTGCTCACGGTGGTCGTTAAACCTCCAATAAAAAAAAAAGTGTTAAATGAAAAAGAAAATTTTATAAAAATTATTGACGCATTGAAAATGTTATCTAGCCAATGTTTTTTTCTAAGTGAAGAACGTGAGCTTCCGCTCACACAATGAGAAGGTAATTGGCAAGTATTTGGTTCTAAAGAAATTAATGCTCGGTTACTAAGTGCAAAAAGTCAAAGCTCTGGTCACAGTACAGATTAGACACTGAGATTGCGCAGCACACTGGCATGACATCAGCAGGTAGATGACTTCAGTCATTTTCTATTAGCTGTCAAATGGAGAAGTATATAAGCGCCCACTCCCATGGAAGTGGACAAGCAGCATATCCGCTATTCCATGCTGTATGAGCCTTGTCCCGGTAGCACTCCAGCACGTGCTGTAAAAAACATTACCAGTGTGTACCCCAATGCTATATCACGTTCGTTCGAACGGTTGCGAAAAGGAAATTTTGACCTGTCAGCCAGAAGGCCGGCGACAGTGACTATGGACATGCTGAACACGTTATTGCAGACCAACCCACGTGTGACCAAGTGGGAGTTGGCCAAATAGCGAAGGACTACCGGTACCAGCATTATAATGCAATAGGGTCAACTTGGGAAGGTGGACAAGAGGTGAGTTTGGTTACTCCACCAACTCACATTTGCGTAGGAAGCAAATCGCATGCGTCCAAGCATTTTCCTGATTGCACGTGACTAGGTTGAGCCGTTCTTCGACCGCAGTGTGACAGGTTAGGAGAAATGTGCCCTGCATCACAACGTCAACGCCCGGAAACAGTGAATGGATCCAAAATAAAAGATCATTCTGACGCCAAAAACTGGTTTATACACACGTAAGATCCTGCTGTCTATTTAGAGCGATCTGCAGGGTGTCGTGTTTTTTGAGCTGCTGTGGGATAACACTACTGTCACCACCGATGTGTACTGTCGTCAGCTAGATGATCTGCACGCATCATTCACACATAAACGACAAGCACAGCTGAACCGCAATGGCGTCTTCCTACCGCAGAATAGAGTGAGACCTCACACAGCAGTACAAAACAAGATAGTAAAATCATGCAATGCATTGATTATGATACGCTTTCCAACATACCAGAAATCATTACTCCATTTATGATTATAATGGCTGTAGAAAAAATCTCACTCCGATGTCCTGACCTTTGATATGATTTTGCCCATTTTCAAATGGGTTCGTCCCCAGTTCGTCCCCTACCACATACTAAACTTTAATCGAAATTGAACCATTTGTAAGCAAGTTATGATGCTAATGGGCAATGGAATTGATCCTGCTCCTACGTCGTGACCTTTGACCACATTTCACCCATTTTCAATAGGGTTCGTGCCCAGGTGGTCCCCTACCACGTACTAAAATTTTATCCAAATCGAGCCATTTTTATGCAAGTTATGACGCATAAGGGCAATGGAATGGACCCAGCTTATATGTCGTGACCTTAGACCCCATTTTGCCAATTTGTAATGGGATTCGTCCCGAAGTGGTCCCCTAATGCATACTAAAATTTCATCGATATCGAACCATTTTTACGCGAGTTATCGTGCGAACGGTCAGACAGACGGACAAAGTTAGAGTACATACGCTTTTTCAACCTACGGTTGGGAAGCGTAAAAAACGAGTTCATGATGCCTTCCAAGTGTACAAAACAAAACAAAAAACGAAACTCACGGAACGTATTGTCAGGCCTTACGACAAAGTGTACCTGATGCTTGGGTTCATTATGGTGGACTGTCACCACGGCATTTATGTGTCATGCTTTCTGAGAAGTTTTGTAATGACGCCACGAAGACTTGAAAACTTGAAAGACATTTACGTTCGAAGGATAATAACTTAGAACCAAACCATTAGAATTTTTTGAGCGACTGTGCAATGAGTTGAAACACAGAAAAGTTCTATAAAAAAAAACACTACCGCTGATAAATCTATGCTTAAGTCTTCCGACTTTGTTGTCTTAGAATATTAACAGATTTAATGATATTATCTGTACGGTGATGATATATCATTATCCAGTAAATAAATAATGGATTGCACGAAGTGATCATTATATAATATAGAAATTTTACGAGATAAATGCTCCAACATAGCCTGTATTTCATGTTTCGGCATCGCCGGTCTGTGAATGCAAAAATGTTGGGAAACACTGGTCTAAAGAATAGTTTTTGTAAGTACAACGCAAATAATTTATTTTTCCATAGGTTTTCATATTTTATTGGAAAAATTAAGTACATTAATGAATAATAGCCATAGTCTTTTTAATAGTACTGTTAAACGTATCACTATTTTAGTTTCTTTCCTGAGGGAAGCTCTCTTACATTTTAAATTCAATACTACACTGTTCTGCTGGTAGGAGGCAGCGATATGTATCGTCTGCTCCATGGCAAGTTGTAAATGGTGTTATAGCTAAATGGCATATAGCATTTCTAACCATTTACGTTGGAAGGTCGGTTACATATTAATCAGTTCTGCGTTTCACACTTTTATATGAAATTCTGAATTAGTCCCAATATTTTAGTGTACTTTAAAACGCTTTTTTGGTTCGTTTAAAAGTAATTTATTTGCATACCTTTTGTAATTATGCGCTAAAATAACAATTTCAGATTATCAAAAATACACGGTTCTTTTACTCTTTTATAAGTTACCCGGTATGTTACCACTTTGAGAGTATTGATACAGCCTCGCTCCGTTCTTTATTTATGGATCTTTATTTATTTTTTGGTGTTTTTCTGCTATGTGTTGGAAAAAGAAACTCATAGAACGAATGCGGTTACTACCTTTACTATCGTAATCTTTGATTCGAAAAAATATGAAGGAAGCGCAAAGCCAAGGAGATCTCTGTTCCGTAATTCCATATTTTAAAATGTTTAAATTACCGCTTAATTGTTTCAAAATTTTATTAGACATTTGAGGATTCTGACTTTTTTGAAAAGTTTAAGTCAGACGTGCAATTCCTGAAAATTTAGGAATACCGGAAGAAACAAGATTGTATTTCCATCCTTCAATGAATGTACATTAAGTAACTTGGAGTAGAAACAAAAAAATTATAGTTCCATCCTTCAATGTAGAAAAAACTGCTGTGGGATTCGAAAAATTACAATTACCTCAAATAATACAGTTGTTCACTAGATTATGAAGATTTTATCTGTTTGACAGTGAATTCAACAAACACTTGGGACATTTTAAAATAATTTAAACTAAGTCTTTGTAATTAATTATAATACGCTATATATCATTCTTTATTTGCTGTTCAAAGACAGGCAGATTTCATGAGAAAGAGTAATCAACAGATACGTCTCCCTATTTCCTCCAAGAAGAAATTAATATAAGATTTCTCGAATTGTCTAAAGTACAATATTAAAATATTCTACCATTTTTCTTGGAGCCTTTCGCAGATCCCAGTTTTCGCAATTCCTACCGTAAATGTTACTGTACGTTTTTTGGCTCGGAAAGACTGCAATTAACTACAGTGCTAAGTTAACCTACTCATGAAGATGGAAGCAACCAATGCCTTGAACAGAAGATATCAAGCGAGGGTGATATTGACGAAGAAATTAAACGATGTGTAAAACTCGGTTGGAGAGCTTTTGGAATAAACAATACAATTTTTAAGAACAACATGCCGTTATGTCTTAAAATAAAAAGTGCTGAATTAACGCATCCTTCCAGCGATGACGTACAGAGCACAGACGTGTACGTTAACTAAAAAATTCATACAAAGGCTGCAGACAAATGAAAGACGCATGGAGAGTTGCATTCTTGGTGTAACCAGGAAAGATAAAAAGGGGAACTCGTAGATGAGGAAATAGACAAGGTTGGACGATATCAAGATCAGAGTAAAATCACTGAAATGGCAATGCGTTGGATACATTAACCGTAAGGACAACCGAAATTTTAGACTGTTCACCACTATTTAGGTGAACTCGGTTCTCCTTACCAATTCCTCAAGGAACGCTTTTCTGCAGCGTTCTAGCCACTTTTACCACTGACCTCAGCATAAAGTGATAGATGTTTAATATTGAATACATGTTAAGCCCTTTTATCAACAGTTTAACGAAAATCCATAGTGACTGAATCATACCACAGTTCAGGATATTTTATGCTGTCGTTCCTTTGTGTTTGTATACCACACTGGTGTGCAAAAATTAAGGACGAAGAGGAAAAATTAGCATAACTGCGGAACTACGCATATATGCAGCATGACGTAGGTGGGGGGGGTGTCGGAAGGGTGTAAAGCACACGGGTGGTGTACTCTCAGCAATTCGGTGAAAGCTATTGCACGGTGTACATCGGTTTGAATGACGTCGAGTTGCTGCCACCGTGTGATATGGCCAACAGGCAACCCAGTAGACGACATCTGGATGACTTTACCCGAGGTCGCGTCATTAGGAAGTTGGAAGAAGATCGAAGTGTGACTAGTGTGGTCGAGGAGCTCGGGATCGCTCACAGCATCGTTTCACGAGCTTGGAGAGCATTTCAAACGACAGGAACAGCTGTCCGAGAAGTTGGCAGTGGTCGTCCACGAGCAACCACGGCGGCGGACGACCGGTTTATTGTCCTACAGGCGAGAAGAAGCAGACGGCAGACAGTGGGAGAAATCGCAAGGCACATGCAACAGACAACTGAACGTCTGCTATCGCGTTTTACCGTGGCCAGGAGACTGCACAAAGGTGGTCTATTTCCACTACGACCAGTACGGTGCGTGCCATTAACGCCTGCTCATCGGAGACGGCGGTTTCTGTGGTGCCAGGAACACCAGAACTGGACACATCAGCAATCGGGTCAAGTTCTCTTAACGGCTGAGAGCCGGTTTAGTCTGACGAGCGATTCTGGACGTATACACACCTGGAGAGAGCAGGGAACACCCAATCACATTTCCAACATCATCCAAAGGGACCGGTTTGGAGGTGGCGGAGTTCTCGTTTGGGGCGGTATCATGCTTGGTAGCCGTTCTACCTCTACATCTGCCAAGGCGGTTCAGTCACTTGTGTCCGCTATTGTACCGAGGTTCTCCTGCCTCACGTGCGTCTGTTTAGAGGTGCTGTGGGTCCTGAGTTCCCCTTCATGGACGACAACGCTACATCTTATCGTACAGTGGCTGTTGGAGAGTGAAGATATTCAACGCATGGATTAGCCCGCAAGGTCCACGGACTTAAATCCAATAGAACACGTGTGGGACCTTCTCGGGGGACGCTTGGCAGCAGGTCACCAGCCGCCAGCAACGATTCCACATCTGCGATTGGCGCTACAAGAGGAATGGGCCGCGATGCCTCAACAGCTTCTTGGCAACATCGTCCTCAGCATGGGCAGACGTTGTAAATCCTGCAACGCAGTCAGGGGTGAACATATCCCTTATTAAATACTGGATTTTGCTTGGCAGCTGCCTGTCACATGGACGTTTCTGTCTTCTGTCCAGTTGTGCTCAAAGCTACTTTTTCAATAAAGTGCCTTTGTATTCTTTGGATTATTTGTTTGGACGATTTTGCTCACTTTTCCCATATTGCTGCATCTTGGGGATCTTATGGTATGATGTGCGTCGATGTGGAGCACTTCTGCGCGACGTTACATTCGAAAAATTGTCTCGTCCTTAATTTTTGCACGCCAGTGTATAATGAACAGTACGGAAATAAATTGAAAAATCTAATTTATGGTTTTGTTGTTATCATTTGTTTTCTCTTCCATGTTTTTAGTTATATATTTGTCCAAATTTAGCATTTCGCATATTTCCAATAGTATGCAGTAATGTGAAGTCATGTCAAATGAATAATATAATTGTTCTTCATTTACAGCGATCTTTAAATTTTTCATGATGGTATTTACCCCGAGAACACCGAGTTCTTGAATAATATTTTTTTACTACCCTGTAAACGAAATCTACATTTCTGTTGGCGCAATGGACACACGCCTGGTCAAATCCAAGTCAAAGCTAAGAAGCTGCAGTCTTTTTTTCGAATATGACTGCAGTACTTTGTATCGGAACCCGAGAAATAAAAAATTAATTTCCTACATGGGTGTCCGAAGACAAGAGCCTCCTTCGCACTTGAAAACTGAAGTGCGATGAACCAATTAAGAAAGTGTTTAACAACCCTTCCCTTAGGGCAACCCAAGCCACTACCTTCTCGGGTCAGGCTTGGGATCCTTTGAGTCGTCCTCTCATTGGGCAGCGCTGAAATGGCGGCAAGAAATTAGATAACAGAAAAATGGAAACAAATGTGTCACGATGCAGCTGGACATTGTTGAGCACGTTCTCCTCCGTAAGTCGAATTTTTGGCACATGTTTCCGTTTATTGGTGGGTTGTATCATTTGTCATCTCTTGGAAGGGATACCCCACCCCGTTTCAATTGTCCAAAATTGTGTAAAGGCATTCGGTATGAAAAAGCATTCAAATTAACATATTAGACATTTTCATCCTGGTGCTTCTATTGCATATATACCAAACACAACTAACGAAATATAAACATATTAACATACAACCCCTGTGAAAGGACAATTGGAATGAAAAAAGATCTACTGAGGCATATTAGAATTTTTTACCCCGGTGAAATCGCTCTTGTTTCAAATAAAAATGACACGGTTCCTATAAATGAATCAGTTAGCTCTATGGATAGTATAAGTATTCTATTTCTTTTACTGATACACGTGATATTTCTGCATTGGCAGTGTCTTCAGGAAGTTTTGTGTTTGGGACTACTACTGTGAGCTGAACAATACCCGCTAATATTGTTTCCATAAATGTACCTAAAGTTCTAGTGATAGTAGTGAGAAATCTATTACTGTTACTGACGAATATGGTATTTCTGCGTTGAAAATATCTACGCAAAGTGTTGTGTTTGGGCCTACTTCTGTGGGCACTGTTCCCACAGATACTTCTTTCTGTGCAAATGAAAGTTCTCTAACTGATATTAAAGATTTTCTCCCCAAAAGCATTGTGTTTGATATGTCCCCAGAAAATCTGAATGCCACTGGAAATAATCATGATTTAAATATGAATGCTGATATCAGGTGTTGCACATAGGAAAATGAAATGGATTGTGTTCGCGCCAGCATTCGCTGCAACTTCTGTAGCCGTATTTTGTCAAAAATACATTTTCAAATAAGAACATGCGGAAGTATCACTCCAGAGGAGAAATAGTGGAGAGGAAACAATCGTTGGACATGTGGACCGCTAATAACGTTTGCCCACATGAAGTGCATACGAGGCGAATTTTCTTCTTTTTTTACAGACTCCTATGATAACGAACGGGGTACACATAACACAACCACTTACTGCAGTAAAAATCATAATACACAATCTTGAGCTTTGGGAGACTATGCTGAAGACAAAAACTCGTGCAGAATGTATCAAATTCAACGTGAATGTAGAGCCTCGCGTTTTCGATTGAAAGAACACAAGACCTGCATTCGGAACTGTGAGCAAAAGAAATCATCGATGGCTACACACAGTTACGAAAAGGGCCATATATTTCTCTTTGAAGAAGCAGATTTAATTACCAAACTGGAAATTTTGGTAGCATTCCATATATATATATATATATCAGAAGACTTCGCAGCTTGTTTCTATCAATCATGGCATTCACCCCATTGCTATCAAGCGCCTGGAAGCAAATAACCAAAACCCGTGACTGGAAACACCGTTTACGATATCATATACAATTTCAATATTCACGTGCCATTTGTCCTGATGAACCTAGGCCAATACCCAGCGAAACCATGGTCGATTTAAAAACTCAAAATATTTGTTACAGACCACGTTGTATTTTCTTAATATATATAGAATCGTCACAAGACGGTACTCTTTGAGATAAATAATAAGTTAGGTGTTTTACCAGTTTAACCTTTTGTTTATGATTAATACGTTTGGAGTTGTGATAATTTATCATCTTGTTGTCCACTACGGTTCAACGCAGGTCGAATTGTAACACTAAAGCATTATTTTTTGGATTGAATTGCACGGATTTCAGTGTGATAACAATGACGTTGTGTGATATTTTTTTCCCTTTTTTTTTCAGACTATTGTTTTTCTTTTCCGCTTCTTGTATATTTCCTTCCTGTTGTTGTATAAATTCAACAAGAGGAAGGAAATTATATTTCGACGAAATTTAAATTTTGGAGAGATGTTGAAGCCTTGTGCGTAATTACATATCATCGTCATCATCATCATCATCATTGTAAACAGTTATCAATCCAATGCTGGACGAAGGTCTCCCCACGTTTCCTCCACAACGGTCTGTCTAGTGCCAGTCACTCCCGCGTACTTACCATGTACCTACCATGTCACTCCCGCATACTTTTGAATTTCATCCACTCATCTCCCACGTGGTCTTCTTCTGGGTCTTTTCCTGTCCCTTGGAATCCAATCTAAAATTTTGGCTGTTCATCGATGGTCTGTCCTTCTGGCAGTATGTCCAGCCCATTTCCATTTCAGGGATTTAACTCTGATCATGATGTCTTCCACTCTTGTCATTTTTCGGTTCCACGAGTTCCTCTTCTTATCTCTCCTGGTTACACCAAGCATGCACCTCTCCATGCTACTTTGAGTTGTCTTCAGCCTTTGTCTGTCTCTTTTAGTTAAGGTCCACGTCCCTGCACCATACGTACTGGAATAAGCACTGGAAGGATGCATTGATCAAACACTTTTCTTTTAAGACATAATGGTATATTGCTCTTTAAAATTATGCCGTTTCTTCCAAACGCTCTCCAGGCAAGTTTTGTACGCCGATTAATTTCTTCATCAATGTGACCCCCACTTGATATCTGCTGTCCAAGATAAACGTACGTGTCTGTTATCTCCAGCTTTTCTCCATCAATCGATAAATCTTCATTTCTTGTAAAATCATTGATAACTTTGTCTTCTTAAAGTTCATTTTTAATCCCACTTCTTTTCTCTTGTCAGCAAGTTCCTGGATCATACTCTGCAGCTCTGATGGAGTAGTTGCAAAAATGACTACGTAATCAGCAAAACGAAGGTGGGTTAAATAATCTCCATTAATCTTTATCCCTTTGTTTTCCCAGTTCAGTGATTGAAAGACATTTTTCAATGTGGCATTAAAGAGCTTCGGAGATATGGTGTCACCTTGTCTCACTCCTTTCCAATTTTTATGTGTGTTGTATTTTCAAACAGCCGAATCTTTGCACTTGCATTTTCATAGATGTTATTAATAATATTAATGTATGCATCTTCAATACCGCAGGATTTCAGAGGCATTGTAACTGCTGATGGTTTCACCGAATCAAAGGCTTTTTCATAATCGATAAAAGCCATCCACAATGGAAGTTCATATTCCCTCGCTCTTTCAATTAGTTCTCTCAATACGGGGATATGATCTATTGTGCTGTGGCCACTCCTGAATCCAGCTTGTTCTCTCGGTTGAGCCATGTCCAGTGTTACCTTCAAACGGTGTGAAAGAACTTTAGTGAAGATTTTACAAATCACTGAGAGGAGTCTGATAGGTCTGTAGTTCCTGAGATCCTCAATGTCAGCTTTTTTATGTAGCAGGATCATTGTAGCGTTGTTCCAATCTTCGGTAATATTCCCTTCATTAAGGCATCGAGTGAAAATTTGGAGAGTACTGTTTCGATTTCTCCACTTCCTTCTTGTATGAAGTTCTGCAGTAATTCCATCTTCTCTTGGAGCTTTTCCCTGCTTCATGTATTTGACTGCATGTGCAACTTCTGCTGGGAGTACTCGAAGAACTCTGGTACTGGTACCTTTCATGATGTCTGGAGTATATGTATCATCCCTTTCATATAATTTGGAGTAGAAATATTTCACTCTTGTAAACATTTCGTCTCTATTTCTTGTTACAGAACCATCTTCTTTCCTCAGTGTCATAATCTGTTTTCTTCCCTTACTGAGATGTCCCTTTGCTATCTTTAGGCTTTGGTTGTTTTCAATTGCTTTCCTCACTAGTTCACAGTTGAATTTCCTTACGTCTTCAGTGATACTTTTTCGTATTGTCTTGCATAGCTCTATATATTCCACTTTGGAAGTCACATCTTCTTTAGTTGTCATCATTTTTCTTCTTTTTGCATCAACATTTTGGTTTTTCCTGATAATTTGTTCACATGCAACTTGTTCTTAGACCCAGCTAATTGTGTTGCTGTTTCCATAAGAGCTTTGGTTACTTTTCTGATAACTTCAGAAATAACCACTTCTTCCGATGTTAGGCCTTCTAACGCAGAAAATATGTTCTTCTTTCTTTGAATAAAGCTCATGTTGAGAAATGGCTTCCTAGTTTCTTAATTTAATTACTAATCTAAAGCAAATATTATGGGAATTTTACAAGGAAATTTTTCATTAATAGAAAATTTTCGGAGAAAACTCTTCTCCTTCTTCAGGCTGTCTTGTTGTTGTCACTTTTTCTTGTCACAGGAAAAAGTGACAACAACAAGACAGCCTGAAGAAGGAGAAGAGTTTTCTCCGAAAATTTGCTATTAATGAAAAAATTATGTTTTTCAGTTCCAACTTGAAGGTATTATGGTGTTTTTTAAGGTTGGTTATGTCAATATATTTTGTTTGTCTTATGAGCTTGCCACGTTCGAATTTAGTGTTGAGGTGCATCTTACATCTCACCAGTCACTACCTGTGTTGAACTTGTTTAGCACACTGCAGACTTCTATGACGATTTTTTGTTACACATAATAAAATCAATTTCACTTGTCGTCCCATTTGGATGTCTCCATGTCCATTTCCTGTGTGGCTTTTTCTTGAAAAAGGAGTTCAAGATGAAAAACCCTTCTGCCTCAGCAAACTCAACGAGAGTATTTCCACGCTTATTTCTGTCGCCGTGACCGAATTTACCTACTGAAATTTCCTTCTGTTACCGTTGCCCTATTTTTGCATTGAAATATCCCATAATTATCTTCAAGTGCTGCTTACCTTTATTATTTAGATGACGAATTTCCTCATAAAATTCTTCAATTTCTTCTTCAGGATTATTTGTGGTGGGTGCATAAGTTTGAATAATCTATTAATATTACATATAGTTTTGTTTAAATTTCAGTTTCCTGGAATTAAAGAAATCAGTTGCCATACTTCCGAAATATTACAACAAATATGGTAAAAACTGTTAAATGCCAAAGGCACCATCAATGCAATTTGTTCTGTAACTGCATTCTTAATTTAATATCGCTGGCACCATTTCTAAATATATCATCAGCAACCTTGCACAAACACAATTACCTGTAGTAGCACATTTCTGGCTTGCACAACAATGAAGTGTAATTTGAATATCAAATGCAAAGAAGTTGACCTACTTTCACCTTATGAATATTTAATTGATAGGAATGTTTCTAAATTAAAAAAAGAAGATGCACTGTTATTAGGATTAAATTGGAATTTAAAATGTTAAATATTAAACATAAATAAAAATCAAATGGAAAAAGAAACTTATGTAAAATGAAATAATACAAAACTCGTCACTTCCTTCACCATAAATGAATAAAATTTGTTTTGCTGGCTGACACTGCCCTTTGATAAAGGTCTTTGCAGAAGCACTTTAAAACTTGGGATTGAGCTCAGATTAAAAAACAAAGTACACTTTCGGGAGCTCGCTTTTAGCAGAAACACTGGCCGACGTCTAGAGACGAGGCTATATGTCTTTTTTCTTTCATTCATTCAGGGCTGGCGTCAAATTTGGAGCTAAACAGTTATAAACACGCAAATAAATTTACTTCAGTGCTGTCATCCATATTTCTCCCGATAAAATATTTCAACGAGCGCCAATTTAACAAAGCATAGGGGTTTTTTTGCAGTTCATATTTCTGACGTTTGCGCTTTCCTCGCTTCTAGATGATCGGTTGGATTAGCGGAGAAAAAAATGGTGAAAAATTGGCAATCATTTAGAAGCGCAGCAGTATGTGAAAATCATTAACAAGCCATGGTGAAACTTGTTTTCATGGGAAGCAGCACGTATTACTACTACTTTAAGAAACTAGAATTTATGATGTGACGGCTCACAGATTTGTTTAGATGATAAAATTCATATCAGTATTTTACGACACATTACTGCGCCTTACTTTATGCTAAGGTGTGACAATGGGAATATTTTAAACTCTCAGAATGATAGGACAACATAAAACGACAAACATTGTTTTATTTTTTTATTTACTTAAAATATATTAAATATTTGTGAGTTCCCTGTGTTGCAGAATAATTTCCCAAAGTCGCCAATTTTATTTAATGGGTCCGTATACTTCTCTTAAAGTAATTGAGAACTGATTCACACATCATTTTGAAAGCTAGCATTTATGTTCCTTCGAACGTGTATTCCAGATAGCAGAAAGAACAACGGAAAGTTATATGAAATTGTGAACAAATAGTGAGGCAGAGTGAAAAAAATGGGATGCGGAAGATAAAATCATACACATTGGAGCACAAACAATGCGTCGAAGAATTTATGGAGACACTTTTGGAATAAGATCAGGATATTTAACTGATTTTGAATAAAGATATAACTCGGAATATTAATGTCAAAGTATCATATATCCAGTGAGGTACAACAGTATTAACAATATTCTCTGTATTTGTTAAATGTGGAAGTTTGAGGACAGCGGTTTTTGGTTTACAAAGAAAACCTTTCAATTTTAAACAACTTTCCATGCACCTGGTATCAGTTATCTTTTTAGCATACCAATCGACCAAACAAGAATATACCTTTATTTTCCTACTGGTCAGAGGACACGTTTATGTGAAAAACAGAGTGTTTTTAAATATCAGTGGTCTGCAGCTCATGCGAACTTGTTAGGTCCAGAAAATAAAGGTATATATCTATAGTCAAAGTTAAAAATGAAATTATAATAGAAAGAACTAGAATAATAAATACACTGGCGGAAAGTGAAAAAAAAACACCAAGAAGGAATTGGCGGACGATCATGAAATGTACATATGTTAATGGGGTCGAGTTTACGTAGGTGTGATGTTAATTTCGGGACCAACCGGTGAGCGCTTACGCCACAGCACGGCATAATATGCAAATTATCGTCGGTGGTATTTAAGGAGTACGGCGAAGTGAATGTAATCCGTCGTCGGCGTATGGATACGTTCGAAGACCCTGAAGAAGCTGCAATGTCTGGACATGGAAGACGTGTACGATTTCAGCAGTTATCGCACTTTGAGCGAGGTTTCTAGTCGGACTCCGCAAGGCCGGGTGGTCGTATTGCGGAGCGAATTGGACGGGAAGTATCGGTGGTGGTACGATGGTGGCGTAGATTGTCCAAGGAACATTCCCACACTAGAAGACGTGGAACCGTGAGTCACAGACGGACTGATGAGCGGACCGATCGACGCATAAGAAGTGCTGCGTTGTCAAGCAGAACATCCACTGCAACGCAAATCCGAGCTGCCGTTGCACCTGAGGTGACTGTGCGAACAATCCGCAACCGTCCACTAGATGCAGGACTACGTGCACGTGTGCCTCTAGCATGTGTATCTCTGACTCCAGCCCACCGTCAGGAACAGCTGCAGTGGTGTCTCCAACGTCTGCACTGGAGAACGCAATGGTGATCTATCGTGTTCAGCGATGAAAGCAGATTCTGCTTGGGAGCTTCCGATGGCCGTATATTTGTTCGCAGACTCACAGGGGAGCGTCTCCACCCTTCTTGGATCCGCCAGCGACACACAGGGCCTACACCTGGTCTCCTGGTGTGGGGAGCGATCAGCTATCACTCCCGTACACAAATAGTGTTTGTACCGGGTACGTTAATATACGTAGAAATAAAGACAAATTAAAAATATTACACTGAATAACAATTGAACCTAATAAATCTATAATTCATCTAAAAAAGTCTTTATCACAAAAAGCATGTTACAGCCAACTGAAGACATTTCGTTTTTTTGAATTGCGCAGCTGAAAATTACTTAAAACATTTCGAATTCACTAATTGTTTTCTTACCTAATTGTAAATATCCTAATAAGTGAGCATATTCATTTCATTGACTGTATCGCAATATCAAAAGGATAAAAACTAAACTCGCCCTGCAATGTAGACTTAGAGATGAACACCTCCGAGGGTGTTCATTTTTTTATGTTACAAAAGAAACAACTATGATGTTACACACTACTTTAACCCTTTAACTGGCTGGAATGAATTAACACGAGTTTTTAAAAATGGGCTGAGTTCAGCACGAACAAATATATTCGCTCTCCAAGAAATAAACTGAGTGTGACTCGAACAAACGTAACTGCGCATTAGAAAGCATTGCTTTCCTTATGATTAGCTTTGTTGTACACAGTGGTTATTTATGGGGAGAGGGACAAGTGGTGTGTAACATCAAGCCTATCCCCATCGTGCTTTCCGTAGGGGCTGTACTATTGAGATGAGACGGGGAAAGGTTTCGTTTTGCTGTGACTTTTGTAAAACTTGATAGCTGGGTTGGCTATCTGGTTACACAGCTATCTCGTTTTACAAAAGTCGCAGCAAAAGGGGTAGTGCTCAAATTTTAAAAATGTTGCGTGCCATTCGTTTCAGATTCATCGGCGGCTTAACGATTAAAATAATTACAGCATGCCGTCCTTTCCTGAAGCCAGTGAGGTTTTGTTCAGTCGCTATGTACCGAACTGTTACTGTGAAAGAATTTGAGTCTGGTATTCTAAAGCCAAAGTAACCCCGTTCTAACTCCAGACGGCAACATTGCTACAAGTTCAACATTCCTCTCTGCTGTATAAAGTACTAAACGATACGAAAGCGAATAGTCGAATGCGAATATCTCCTCTGGCTGCGGGCGTTTAGCTAAGAGTCCGAAGAAGAAAATTTATTGTCTCGGGTCCAAAGCTCTGGAAACTGCAAAATCAAAACCAAAATTTTCAAACGCAAAAATCTTACACGAATAACAAATAGTATTCATAAATATAAATAAACTGACATACACAATTTCCTCGGCATAGTTCTGCAGTATATTTTTTTACAAATATGGTGTACCTTCGTTCGACACTAATTAAGGGAGCATCGTTCCTCTTACCAATTTCTAAAAAGGATACGCCGTTCCCCAATGTTTCCACCCACTTTCCCTACTGTCCGCTGATCAAACCATGAAGTGTTAGATGACTAGTATTGATTACAATGAAACTCTTTAGTGACTGAATCGTACCAGTTAATTACATTTTATGCTGCCGTCTCTTTGTGTTTTTAAACTATTACATAATTAGCAGTGCGAAAACAAAGTGAAAAATATAATTTTATGCTTTTGTTGTTAGTATTTAATAGTGTTTCCCTGCTATTCGAAATATTTTTGTCAAAAATTTGGATTTTACATATTTTTAATACACTGACAAAAAAATCCTAACACCACGAAAAAATGAAATAGCGGCAATACATTTGTATAGGTAATATATTTAATCTATTAAGGTTTCAAGATTACAGCTTAATGTAAGCGCGAGAAGAGCCATTTTAAATGTGAAATGCTGGTACACTAATAACCGGTGTAACCGCCAGAATGTTGAACGCAAGCACGCAAACGTTCATGCATTGTGTCGTACAGGTGCTAGATGTCAGTTTGTGGGATGGAGTTCCATGCCTGTTGCACTTGGTCGGTCAATATAGGGTCGGTTAATGCTGGTTCGGGGTGACGCTGGAGTTGTCGTCCAATGCTGTCCCATACGTGCTCGATTTGTGAAAGATCTGGTGATCTAGCAGGCCACGGCAACATGTCGACACTCTGTAGGGCATGTTGGTTTACAACAGCGGTATGCGGGCGAGCGTTATCCTGTTGGAAAACACCACCTGGAATGATATTCTTGAATGGCAGCACAACAGGTTGAATCACCAGACCGACGTACAACTGTGCCGTCAGGGTGCGTAGGATAACCACGAGAGTGCTCCTGCTGTCATAGGAAATTGCTCCCCAGACCATAACTCATTGTGTAGGTCCAGTGTGTCTCGGCCGCAGACAGGTTGGTTGCAGGCGCTCACCTGGCCTCTTCCTAACCAACACACGGCCATCACAGGCACACAGGCAGAACCGGATTTCATCAGAAAACACAACAGATCTCCACTCCGTTCTCCAATGAGCTCTAGCTTGACATCACTGACGTCGCAAACGGCAGTGGTTTGGAGTAAGTAGAATGCACGCTACAGGGCGTCTGGCTCGGAGCTGTCCTTCAAGTAACCGATTTGTAACAGTTCGTTGTGTCACTGTGGTGGCAACTGCTGCTCAAATTGCTGCCGCAGACGCAGTACGATGTGCCACGGCCATACGCCGTACATAGCGGTCTTCCCTCTCAGTAGTGCCACGTGGCCGGCCGGAACCCGGTCTTCTTGAGGCTTTAACTTCCCTTGACCACCGCTGCCAACAATCATGCACGGTGGCTACATTACAGCCAAGTCGTTCTGCAATATTGTGGAAAGAAAATCCACCTTCTAGTAGCCCTATTACACGACCTCGTTCAAACTCCCTGAGCTGTTGATAATGGCTTCTTTGTCTTCTTAAAGGCATTCTTGACTAACATCAACACCCTACGTCGAATCTCAACGATAACTATCGCTGACGAACGTTACAGCGCGTATTTACAGCAAACCTGCTTTGCATGTTCCGAGGGGCGCTACTAGCGCCACACGTATACGCCGAACGCGAAATTTGCATAGACGTCATCTTACAGATGTACTCTCACCGCCTCCCAACTGTCGTTTATCTAATACAATCCCTTTTTGGTGTTGGGATTCTTTTTCCGTCAGTGTATTATACAGCAATATACTTTAATATTGATGAATTTAAATAAATCATGCGAAAGTATCGATTCCATTTTACAGCAATCATAAGTGTAACACAGCGGTGTTAAGCCTGAAAACATCGCGTCGGTTAAACAAAATGTCCATTAATGCGGAAGAAGTGAAAGTTTCGTTTGTGACATCACACGTGACACATGCTTGCTGAGTTTCCAGGCGTCGTCACGTGCGAAAGTGGCAGCGTCCGGACGCGCTGTGCATAAAAGCTGCATTTATGGAAATACGTATTTGTTGTGGAGAGAGTTGTCTGTGGCAGGAAAGATAGTCTTATCAAAAGTATGCATATGGTTCTATCACAAAATAATTATTTCGTTTTATTTCTTTCATTTGAAAATCTGTTGTAGATTCTCAAAAAAGATAAAAAATGTTTTCGATGCTACCCATACAGCATCATGTGCTTTAAAACAAGGGCAGAGATAGCAGAGGTCCTCATCACGTGAACCACCAATCAAAAATTGAAACTCAATAACCAAATACAATTTTTTTTTATTATCACACTAAGGTAAAAAGAAATGCTTGTTGTCTGTTGAAGAGAAAGTCTAACGCGAAACGATTTTCGCGGATAGTCATCGAAAGTAGGTTTCCGTTGACCTTGATCGCACCTGCGATCTAAAAACAGACGGCGTTGCCTCAGCAGAGGCTGTAGACTAGCTTGTGGGTGTTCACTTGTAATAAGTTGATGCAGTTGCGTAGATCAGTTTGTGCACAGCCGAAGCTGAAATTCGTTTGTGGTGCATCGTTGTGTTTTTTTGTTGGTTTTTCTTTGTGATAGGTTGAGTGCCATTGATCTGTTAAATTGTGAAGTGTAGTCCTTTATTTCTGTGAGAGAGAGAGAGTTAATTTGATGTACATTTCAATGCGAAAAGAAGCACATCACTGCTTTGAGTAAGTAAACAGCTTTAGAAATGGAGAACTGGTATTATCTACCTAGTTGTTAGACAGAACATTGACAATGAAACAGAGTGGCAGAACAACTCCTCAGTTTAACATAGTGCAAGTAACTAAGTCAAAAAAATATTTTAAAAATATTTTTAAGCAGGATATATATGAAAAAAACATGTGGATGTGAAGTAACCAACTTCCTATATTGCATTCCCTGCTTGGTGTTTGCAAAACAGAATTTTAAATCCAATTGAATGAATTTTGGATTTTGGTGTCCCTGATTTGTATCACCTATCTCAAAAAAAGGAAAAAAAACGAAGCATGAAGACGCAGAATCACATTTAAATTTTGGTCTATACTTTCACCTTTCGGGAAAGAAAGACATTCGCCAACAATATGACTGAGCAAATATTTCGCAGAAGTTCCGCACTTAACATACTTTAACGTCATTTCAAGGGCTTACGAAATTAGTAAAGAAAAGCGTTCGATACAAAGGTCACGTGCTTCTATCTTTCATATCAACCGACAGATGGCAGCACAATTGCGCAAACTCTTCTACAGCGTGAAGAAGAACAGCAATGCAAATTACAAACCACAGCAATAGGGGACCAGATATAGCACATAATTCAGGTTAAATACACTGGCAGAAAGTGAAAAAAGAACACCAAGAAGGAATTGGCGGACGATCATGAAATTTACATATGTTAATTAGGTCGGGTTTACGTAGGTGTGATGTTAATTTCCGGACCAGCCGGTGAGCGCTTACGCCATAGCACGCATAATATGCAAATTATCGTCGGTGGTATTTAAGGAGTACGGCGAAGTGAATGTAAACAGTCTTCGGCGTACGGACACGTGCGAAGACTCTGAAGAAGCTGCTGCAATGCCTGGACATGGAAGACCTATACGATTTCAGCAGTTATCGGACTTTGAGCGAGATAGTACATTCGGACTCCGCGAGGCCGGGTGGTCGTATCGACGTATTGCGGAGCGAATTGGACGGGAAGTATCGGTGGTGATACGATGGTGGCGTAGATGGTCCGAGGAACATTCCCACACGAGAAGACGTGGAACCGGGAGTCACAGACGGACTGATGAGTGGACCGATGGACGCATAAGAAGAACGGCGTTGTCAAGCAGGACATCCACTGCGACGCGAATCCGTGCTGTTGTTGCACCTAAGGTGACTGTGCAAACAATACGCAACCGTCTACTGGATGCAGGACTACGTGCACGTGTACCTCTGGCATTTATACCTCTGACTCCAGCCCACCGTCAGGAACGGCTGCAGTGGTGTCGCCAACGTCTGCACTGGAGAACGCAATGGCGATCTGTCGTGTTCAGCGATTAAAACAGATTGTGCTTGGGAGCCTCCGATGGCCGTATGTATGTTCGCAGACGCACAGGAGAGCATCTCCACCCTTCTTGCATCCGCGAGTAACACAAAAGGCCTACACCTGGTCTCCTGTTGTGGGGAGCGATCAGCTATCACTCCCGTGCACAACTATGTTTTTTACCGGGTACGTTAAGCAGCACCTCCTATATCAACAACATCATTCAGCCTGTTGTTGTGCCATCGGTCCATCGTGGTGCTTTCCAGCAAGATATCGCACGCCCACACAAGGCACGTGCAACGCAACATGCACTTCAGTGTGTGAGACAACTTCCATGGCCTGCACGTTCACCGGATTTGTCCCCCGTTGAGCACGTGTGGGATTTTATGGGACAACGACTTATCCGGTCTCCACGGCCAGCCACGACCATCCCCGATTTACGCGTCCAGGGTGAGGATGCTTGGAGCTCAATACCCCAAACTTACATCCAACATCTGTACGTCAGAATTGCACAGTGTCAGAATTGCACTCCATGCCAGAATTACACAGTGTGACGCAGTTCATGGCGGTTCAACCTCGTATTAACCACGTTACATGGAAATGTTATTTTTCAGTTTACCAGCAAATGCAGCTGTATTTTGCCATAAGTTTTGATCACATTATCCTTTGTATTCCATTATTATGCTGTATAAATTTCGTTGGTATCAGACGTGTCCTTCTTGGTGTTCATTTTTCACTTTCTGCCAGTGTGTATAGTATACATAAGGAAGCAGGATTTAATAAACTATTTTTAAACTTATGATACGATGCAATGCGTGTATAAAAAACTTATGGGAACATCTGTGTTATATATATGTGTCATACGGTATGAACATCTCGTAAATGTTGCTGTTACAGTTGTAATGGATCATTGGTTAACGATTCGTTCGCAACAAAAGACACTTCAGGGTTGATCGTCCCCAACCTGTTTTTGTTAATCATTTAATTCGTCATTATTGCCATACACACTGATGCTGCAGTCGTTTCATTTTCTTTTGCTCCCAGAGATCGGAAACGATTTCTCAATTAGGATGTAATGTCCATAGCCGAAAAGTGTCAACCGTTGTATTTCTTACCTGTCAGCGGTGAGCTAAGAAATGATGGAGAAATTTAAAAATAGAAAATACGTGAATAAGCTTCATTTGAATGATGATCGCGAATCGTTCCCCAACAGGTCCTTCATGAATCATCCAAAGTTAATAGTGAGTATTTCAGAGCTGGTGTTTTGGGCTGTTCGCAAATTCGTACTGTGGCCTGGAAAGGATCTTTGTCGTTAACACTGGATTACTGAAATAATAATTTATTCAGTGAGAACAGTGGAAACATGGAAATTGAATTACCATTCGTGAAGGAAGTTCCCAAAAAGGAATGATTTATATCCTAACAACATTCCATGTGGTTCGTGGTTATTTCACAAACAGCTTTCCTTGTTGATAACTTTTCAAGTTATAAAAAGCGTATTTCTCGCTGACTCTTAGAAAGGAAATATTCATTGTATGAATTGTTCATGGAATATATAGATTGTAACCAGTTCCTTTTGAAGGAACTGGTTACAATTGTTTATAAAAAAATATTTGATCGTAAAATGGGAAGTAAATTTCGAAACGGATTTGGGATTTTCAATGTTAAGAAAAACAGGAACATGGTATTTCGGCGAGGATTCTAAGTTCACTGTCAAAATAATTACCATGAATTTATATTGCAGAGAATTCTCTAGTAAAATCGCATGGTCCTTACAAGTCCTTACATGCAAAAAAATGGAAAGAAAGGGAAAAGCATTTCGGAAGGCTGATCTTTAGAAATATTGAAAATCACAGACGAAAAGGTTTATTGATGACATTTTTTAAATTTCTATGCCCTTTTCCCTTTTAAGAAAAGTAGAATTAGTCCTGGACCACCACCATACCAAACTTCCGATCTTTGGAAATTTCCAGAAATAATTATTTCACTGAAGATGGATTCACTAAAGACGGATGAATTCTTTCACTGAAGATGGATTCACTAAGGACGGATGAATTCTTTCACTGAAGATGGATTCACTAAAGACGGATGAATTCTTTCACTGAAGATGGATTCACTAAAGACGGATGAATTCTTTCACTGAAGATGGATTCACTAAAGACGGATGAATTCTTTCACTGAAGATGGATTCACTAAAGACGGATGAATTCTTTCACTGAAGATGGATTCACTAAAGACGGATGAATTATTTCACTGAAGATGGATTCACTAAAGACGGATGAATTCTTTCACTGAAGATGGATTCACTAAAGACAGATGAATTCTTTCACTGAAGATGGATTCACTAAAGACGGATGAATTATTTCACTGAAGATGGATTCACTAAAGACGGATGAATTCTTTCACTGAAGATGGATTCACTAAAGACGGATGAATTATTTCACTGAAGATGGATTCACTAAGGACGGATGAATTATTTCACTGAAGATGGATTCACTAAAGACGGATGAATTCTTTCACTGAAGATGGATTCACTAAAGACGGATGAATTATTTCACTGAAGATAGATTCACTAAGGACGGATGAATTATTTCACTGAAGATGGATTCACTAAAGACGGATGAATTCTTTCACTGAAGATGGATTCACTAAAGACGGATGAATTCTTTCACTGAAGATGGATTCACTAAAGACGGATGAATTCTTTCACTGAAGATGGATTCACTAAAGACGGATGAATTCTTTCACTGAAGATGGATTCACTAAAGACGGATGAATTCTTTCACTGAAGATGGATTCACTAAGGACGGATGAATTCTTTCACTGAAGATGGATTCACTAAAGACGGATGAATTCTTTCACTGAAGATGGATTCACTAAAGACGGATGAATTCTTTCACTGAAGAGGGATTCACTAAAGACGGATGAATTATTTCACTGAAGATGGATTCACTAAAGACGGATGAATTCTTTCACTGAAGATGGATTCACTAAAGACGGATGAATTATTTCACTGAAGATGGATTCACTAAAGACGGATGAATTCTTTCACTGAAGAGGGATTCACTAAAGACGGATGAATTATTTCACTGAAGATGGATTCACTAAAGACGGATGAATTCTTTCACTGAAGATGGATTCACTAAAGACGGATGAATTATTTCACTGAAGATGGATTCACTAAAGACGGATGAATTATTTCACTGAAGACTTTATTCTTTTCTGAAGACGGATGCCATATCATTCGAAACAAGAGGACGATTAGTGATGCGTTACCTTTCTGAAAATGCCCAGTATGCAAACAGGCATGCGGACATTCCTCTTAGTAGTATTATTGGTATTTTCATATGTTAATGACAATTGCAATATTACCAGTAAGAGTATAAAGTATCTCACTGTATGGGAAGTAAATTTCGAAACGGATTTGAGATGAAACTTTATATATACGATGAAACTTCGGAAATACAGAAATAAAAGCCATGAATAAAGGATACCTTTCCCGTCTCTCATTTATAGGAGTAATTTGGAATTATAATTAATAGCAGCATTTATACAAGTACTCAGAGTTTTGCCATAACAGATAGGGACAGTGAATGGTATACGACCCATATTTCGCCATTAGATTACATTACACGGAACATTTGCTGAAAATTAAGAAGTAATTTCTATTGTCAAAGCCACTTCTTCATCGCATGTTGCTTTCCAATGCTTCTCCTGTGAAATGGATTTTTCTGTAAACAAGTGAGAAACGCAGTGAGCTGTTTGAGGTAGAGAACGTACTCATTGTACCTCCGTAGATTACGTATGTCCCGATTTCTCATGGCATGAAATAAGTGCAGACGAGTAGCGGCGAGGAAGCTGAGGGGCTGAACGCTAAATCTTGAACACAGGTGGATTCTTTCACATATCTCAGCCGTTAATAACGTTTAGTTTCGCTAAAGCCGCACAGGTGACGCAGTGATCTAAGTGATGGTTCCGATCATTCATCGGAGACGGATCCAGGTTCGAATTCCGGTGAGGCATGGATGTTGTGTTTTTCCTACGGCGCTGACTCTTTCCCTTCCCTGGAACCAGTGGCTCTAAATTAGCGACGGGCGACGGCTTCTTGCAGATTGAGTTGCTCAGGGTGGTCGTTAAATATCCAATAAGAAAAAAATATCGTTAAAAAACTTAAGGGCCGTGAAGAAACGAACGAAAGCTCCTTTTATATCAACTCTGGAGCCAATCAGATTAGCTGCACTTCCAGTAGAGCAAATTAGCCAAAGAAAACGTCATTTCAGCACATTGTGCTCTACTCTATCTGTGGTCGATTTCAACAAGTTATTCAATATGATTTAGAAAACTCAGGGCAGAAGCTTTCCGTACTTCGCATGTTACTTGGACATTTAAAACAAATCAAATTACTCTACATTAAAAGTTCTCCATTTTTTAAAAATATACTAGAGAAAAATATGTCAACTGTTATCACACATACACACACACTAGTTAAAACCTTTAAGATCTTTGAAGGCTGCATCAGCCTCATCTTCAGATGGAATAAACTACTCACAAGGGATGTGTGTGGGTTCGAACCGGCAATTGATATCAAACGTGGCACTTGAGCACAAGTATGAGTAGGGACCACTTTAGGGTGAGTCGTTCTCGTGTAAAATGTGTTAAATGTCGGCAGCGCCACCTGACCTCCAAATCACATTGCTCATAATTTGTGTAGTTTGATTGGTGTTAGCATCGTTCAGCTGTGTATTGTATCGCACATTGTGTGAGGTGCTGTCGTAATTATTCGAACATGGTGAAAATTGTCACCATTAGCCCCCCTGCAGGTCGTTAGTTGCTGAAAGCCTTTAATCTGACAATCTTCTTTCTTGAGGCAGGATTTGATTATTCTTTATGGAATTTGTGTTCACAGCCACAGGATGAAACACACAGAGGCGAAAAGGTAACAGTGTATGAAGAGTTTTACGTAAACGCCAAAATATTGCATGTGCGCCACCAGTTTCTATCTGGTTTTCCCCTTTTGCTCTCCTGAGAAACTAAATGTTTCGCGAAACGCTATCTCATTCGGCCAAAGAGTTGTTACTGTAGCGTATCGATCGGCCCTCTCAGATCAATGGCGCGTGGTGCTCCGCAGTTTTTTCACAGCGATACATTTTTTTCACAGCAGCACACGAAAAGTTCACAAACTGGGCTGTTTCAGAAATACAGCCACCATTGGCCCGCAAACCGATAATCATCCCGTTTTGAAAATCTGATAAATCGTTCCTTTTATCCGTGACTGCAAGGAGTAGCATGTTTTAGGAATGCGTACAGCACACCCCATATACCCTCCTAGCCAGTTCACGATATGTGCCTTCTTTCATTAGCTACGCGCTGTTGTCGTCAAAAGCAAGAGTGGTCACAATAATGTGACTCGACTGTGTATTTCGATATGGAGTATAAATCAAACGGGTGAAATATTTCAACGGTCGTATCTTCATTGACATTTAAATCAATACTGAGTACCAGAGGAGTGTAGAGCGAACAGAGTTAGCGTTTCGAAATTCTATATATTAATGTTTCAGTAAATGTTAAGAGGAAGGTAAAGTGAAATAGTTGTACATTTTTTATAGGATAATTTTCTTTTCGAACTAACGCTACCAAATGCTTCCCGACCGATGGAACAACCTGGTTGCTTTTATTCAAGAATCCGTTTGAAATAAGAAACCAAAACAGCTTCTTCATTTCATTCGAAAACATGAAATAAATTTACATGAGTACAACAAGCAGAATCATAGTTGATTTTAATTCAATTGAGAAATGCAATTGAGAAGTTGGCCGAGCGAAAAAGGAGTTCTTTCATTGGCAGCTGGTAATTGCTTTCCAAAAAGCCAATTTGGCTGCGGCTGTCAACGCACTTGTCACCACACAACCAACTGCGTGGGAGCAACATGTTTCACAGGTTTTATCTTTGGAAGATAATGAGGTGCATCCATTGCAGCTTTGGTGACTTTGAAAAAACAGAGGTGAATGCCGTCCACGGTGTCTGGTAGAGAAGTGCTGAGTTCAGGCTAAAATTTAAAAACCCGAGCCTATTCGTGTCTGAAGTATGAGACCCCAAATCCGCCTGATCATGAATTTCATATCGCAATGTAGATCCAAGGCCCGAACCAGCCTGAGAAGTATTATAAACTTCTTAGGCATTTCAAAAAATATCCGTTCTTACAGACTTCTATTCTCTCCTCCCCTTTAAAAAATCAAAGTCTTTCTCAACTGGGGAGTGAGGAAAGGACATTTATCTGGTTCTACACTATAGTCGCAGGAGTTATTTTAGTCAGTCGTTTGTTCTGAAAATGTTTCCCGACGGCAGGCGTTTGACAAGGTCGCGCTGTGGTGCAATCTAAGTACGTTGCTCAATAAAATTACCAGGGAGCTGTTGCTAGGAAGGAACGGGGAAATTTTGAAGTTCTGGTACCTACTATCTAGTAAGTACAGTTTTTGAACAATCTTTTCCTTCACAGCAGAAATCCAATAATGTGTGGCTCTATGGCCTTTGCTCCCCATGCCGGGAATAAATATCTCTCCCTTGTCTTCGCTCCATTCCCAGAGCCAGTTGATGAGTAATTCCATTTACCAACCCGAAAGTGTAAATACTGTCGTATATAAAATCACATTAAAAATAACATAAAAATCACATTGAAACATATAAAATCATATCATCAGATCATATAAAAATCACATTACAAAATAACGAAAATTCAGAGCTTGCGCCATGTCCAAGCCTGGTTTGGTCCCGCGCTCATCTCGGGATTTCGCTGTCAGCCGGTCCGAAAAATGATGGAGAGAGATCACGAGGATTATACAATTAGCATGCTACAGCTGCCATTTAAAATCCGGCAGAGATATTTTAATATTTCTGCCAAACGGAAATCTCCGTTTTAGCAGTTTTAGAAGAAGTTCTTATTAAACGGAATGTTACGTTTAGTGTGCTTTCCAAGTGGCATCTGAAGACGGAAATATTGCGTTTCTTGGTATTGCAGTAGGAGCGAATTTGAGGCACAATATTTTGTTTTCTCCTTGAAAACTCTTACGACATAGGACAATGTGACCTATAAGTCTGAGCCTGGAGTGCTGAAGAAAAACGTCTCCTCTTGTACACCAAAAATATGGAACTTTGCGTTTTTTAACAGTTAAACTGTGTACCCGATTTTAATAACCGGCTATTAAAAAAATGAATTTTGAGGGACGTGGCGGGCTGATATTCAACAGATGCTTTGGGTGTGAAATGTGATGCACACAATTTACGAATTTCAAAGTACGTATAATACGTCATATGTGGTTTGAAATTATAATTTTAATCATTATAATAAAATAAGAAGAGATAAAACACACAGTTATTATGAACAAAATCACTAAATTAACATTGTGTGTACAGTAAATTAACAGCAGGAAATTT
The DNA here is from genome assembly GCA_039090855.1 of Macrothele yani. Taxonomy (NCBI): domain Eukaryota; kingdom Metazoa; phylum Arthropoda; class Arachnida; order Araneae; family Macrothelidae; genus Macrothele; species Macrothele yani. Next base: position 19,197,579 of record CM077032.1, on the reverse strand, counting down.
CATTATGAATTTTCCTAATTAGAACTTCATACAGCTTCTATCAGCTTTAAATACATGACAAAAAAATCCTACATTATGGAAGTTTAACATTTCTTTGAAAAAGAAACCTTCAGATTGAAAACCAATATATCTTAATTTGAAACCCAGTCGTAGTAGGAGGGTAGTTTAGTAAAATCCTGTGTAACCCTAATTAATTTGTTGTCTAAACAAGTAACAATTGATTCAGTTGTGATACACACTCAATGGACAAAACATTACAGATACCTACCTAATAGCGTGTTGATCCTCATCTAGCACGAATAATAAATACCCTGTGCACGCCGAGGCAACAAGCCTACCAGACGACGGAGATTAGTAATACTAACATACTTTTAGCAACATTGTCCAGAACTCCGCTCGAGACGTCACTCCAGGATACGTCGATTTAACGATGTTCCTCTTCATGGCATTCCTGTGAGCTTCTACAGGGTTTAAATCCGGAAAACTTGGAGGCCACTGGATGTTACCAAACTTAGATGAATGTTTCTCGAGTCATGGCTGGGCGGTCATGACCCTGTGACGGTACGTATTGTCCTGCTGGAACAGATCATCGGACACAGGATGCGCAAATACCATGAAGACGTGTTGTTGATCAACGTTTAAAGAGCTTTCCAGGCACGCTAAGATGCTAAGATACCTAATGTGTCCCACAAGACGACTCTCCAAACTATCACAGAACCGAAATAACACTACGAGGCGACGGCTTACTTCTGTCGACGCCACACCCTTACATTTGCATCAGCTCGGTATATCTTAAAATAGGATTAAACTGACCACATGACTGAGTGCCACTCTGAAGAAGGCCAGTTTCTATGTCCCCGGCAGCAGGTGATGACTCCCGTAGACCAGGGCATGCAGTGAACAATGGCACATGGGTAGGGCGATGACTCCCGTAGATCGGGGCAGGCAGTGTATCGTTCGCTCGCTGTCGCTGCTGATGCCTTAGAAATCTATACCAGATGTAATTTACGTCGCCGTTGCCAAGAGGTCGACCTGTGCGAGCCTGAATAATAAACGTCGATCCCAGTAATCTATGGCGCGTGGTCGCCCATGGGGTGCACCCATGCACCATTGGTGATCTCTGGCGCAATTACGTGCACCAGAAGTACACGCGCTGTACGCATTTGACACGTTTACCTTCGGGAAGCCTAAGATTCTTATCACTTACGCGATTGGATAAACCGTCTGTCTTGCTGCCAACATGCTTCCATTATCAAAGTCGTCCAGGTCATTACGTTCACCTATGCATGTCGATTGGGATAAATACATGGGAAGCCTTAATGCCCGCCTATTTTTTGGCCACCTTTGGTTTGGATCTGTTCTACTCTGCGCGGGTAATGCTCCTGTCAACGACACATCAACCTTATCTCAAATGTTTTTTCTAATAAGTGAACATTCCTTTCTATTTTCTGAAAACCAATCGAGTTCAAATTAAGGATATAAATTTCGGAACCGACAGGGTTACCTTTTTTTGACAATGGGAAAAGAAAGTAGTTCTAATACTGAATTATATGACACATGAAAAATGCGTGTTTTTAAGAGTTGGGAAAACGTAAAAGAAGAGATGTTAATAAAAATCCAAAAAAAAAAAAAAAAAAAAAAAATAGAAATACAGTTACCAGTTGGCAGTTATGACTTCTGTTAAATAATGAAATAATTTATGTTTTCCATAAAGACGAGACATTGACGCAATGTATGCCGTGTTCTACTTTATCGCTACTGGTAGTATCGCATATCAATGTTTCATACTCTGATTACCAGGATAGTGTTTAAATTCCACTCATTTTAGCTGAGCATGCCTTACGGCATTTAGAGATATAAGTCACAACTGGCTTCTGGCCATTTGTCGAGAGCAAACAGTGTTGAAATTCTAGTCATTACTGCTGAGAATGCTTGATAGTATGCAGAGACATGCGTCAAGGCTGGCGTCTGGACATTTGTCGGTGAGCGAACAGTGTTGAAATTCTAGTCATTACTGCTGAGCATGCCTGATAATATGCAGAGATATGCGGCACGGCTGGTGTCTGGTCATTTGTCGGAGAGCAAAGAGTGTTGACATTCTAGTCATTACTGCTGAGCATGCCTGATAGTATGCAGAGACATGCGTCACGGCTGGCGTCTGGCCATTTGTCGGAGAGCAAAGAGTGTTGAAATTCTAGTCATTACTGCTGAGCATGCCTGATAGTATGCAGAGACATGCGTCACGGCTGGCGTCTGGCCATTTGTCGGAGAGCAAAGAGTGTTGAAATTCTAGTCATTACTGCTGAGCATGCCAGATAGTATGCAGAGATATGCGGCACGGCTGGTGTCTGGTCATTTGTCGGAGAGCGAACAGTGTTGAAATTCTAGTCATTACTGCTGAGCATGCCTGATAATATGCAGAGATATGCGGCACGGCTGGTGTCTGGTCATTTGTCGGAGAGCAAAGAGTGTTGGCATTCTAGTCATTACTGCTGAGCATGCCTGATAGTATGCAGAGACATGCGTCACGGCTGGCGTCTGGCCATTTGTCGGAGAGCAAAGAGTGTTGAAATTCTAGTCATTACTGCTGAGCATGCCAGATAGTATGCAGAGATATGCGGCACAGCTGGTGTCTGGTCATTTGTCGGAGAGCAAAGAGTGTTGAAATTCTAGTCATTACTGCTGAGCATGCCAGATAGTATGCAGAGATATGCGGCACGTCTGGTGTCTGGTCATTTGTCGGAGAGCAAAGAGTGTTGACATTCTAATCATTACTGCTGAGCATGCTTGATAGTACACTGCCGGACAATTGCTAAGGATGGATGACAATAGCAACGATAGCAACCATAAAATGGAAGGCAGGAAAATGTGAAAATTAGCATAAGTGCGGGATACAGTAAGACGTGTTGTGCGTATGCAAATTTTGGTTTGCCGAACTTGTTCGTGACGTCATGGCGCTGATAAGAGATATAAAGGATTTGAAGCGTACTGACCGTTGTTGTTCAAACGCAAAGTTGAAAGAGAAAGAATCAATTGACGAACTTGCAATTTTCAGTATGTCTTCCCGACATCACCTAGATGATTTTACGCGTGGCCGTATTATTGGCCAGATTGAAGAAGGGCGAAAAATTACAGATGTTGCCAGGGAGTTCGACGTCAGCCACAGTGTTTTTCAAGGCTTTGGAAATCATTTCAGACAAATGGAGAGTGTAGCAAACGTCACGGGGGAGGTCGTGTTCGCAGTACGACACCTGCAGAAGATCGGTACATAGTGCTATCAACAAAAAGACACCGGCGCAGCACAGCTAGTGAGGTAGCAAATCAGTTTATGGCTGCTACAGGCAAGCGGATCTCCCGAAAAACTGTCGCCAGACGTTTGCATGAAGGAGGACTATACGCCCGCCGTCCTGTTGTGTGCATCCCATTGTCCAGACGTCACCGTACCGCCCGTTTGCAATGGTGCCATCAACATCGCAATTGGACTGATAACGACTGGTCTGCTGTCCTCTTCTCAGATGAGAGTAGATACAGTCTATCGTCTGATTGTCGACGACAACTGATCTGGCGTGATAGTGGTACTGCATATTGTCCAGCAAACATACAGGAAAGGGACCGATATCCGACATGTAGTGTCATGGTATGTGCTGGCATCATGATCAATGGCCGTACGTCCCTCTATGTGCTTCCAACTGGGACTATGACTGGCCAACGATACATTAATAATGTTCTGATACCTCATGTTCGCATGTTCCCTGATGCTGTCGGTGATAGATTCATTTTCATGGACGAAAACGCAACATGTCATCGAACAGTCGCTGTCCAGGAGTGTCTTGAGAGCGAGGATATTCAACGCCTCGTATGGCCAGCACGTTCTCCAGATCTGAATCCCATTGAAAATGTGTGGGATGCTTTGGGAAGGAGTCTTGCTGGTCGCCAATGCCCTCCAATAAACAAGGACACCCTCATCCGTGCACTGACAGAGGAATGGGATAAATTACCCCAACAGCTGCTTGATAATGTTGTGCAAAGCATGACACGACGTGTGGAATCTTGCATCACCCTCCATGGTGGCCAAATCCCGTATTGATATCTTACGCCGGAACGCCTGCGGACGGTAATTGCATTTTTTTCACGTTTACGTATTCTGCACAAAATGGCCTGTTTGTCCCTTGAACACGTTCCAAAGCCTTCTGGATTTCAGAGCACAATAAATTATCTTTCTTGTAATGTCCTGGCATTCTGACATTATTTTATTTCACTTGGCATCCAACCACACTTACTTTTTTATGCTCTATATAGCCGTTTATGATCCGTCCTTAGCAATTGTCCAGCAGTGTATGAAGAGACATGCGTCACGGCTGGCGTCTGGCCATTTGTTGGAGAGCGAACAGTGTTAAAATTCTAGTCATTACTGCTGAGCATGCCAGATAGTATGCAGAGCTATGCGGCACGGCTGGTGTCTGGTCATTTGTCGGATAGCAAAGAGTGTTGAAATTCTAGTCATTACTGCTGAGCATGCCAGATAGTATGCAGAGATATGCGTCACGGCTGGTGTCTGGTCATTTGTCGGAGAGCAAAGAGTGTTGACATTCTAGTCATTACTGCTGAGCATGCTTGATAGTATGCAGAGACATGCGTCACGGCTGGCGTCTGGCCATTTATCGGAGAGCGAACAGTGTTAAAATTCTAGTCATTACTGCTGAGCATGCCTGATAGTATGCAGAGACATGCCTCTCTGCTGGCGTCTGGCCAATTGTTGGAGAGCGAACAGTGTTAAAATTCTAGTCATTACTGCTGAGCATGCCTGATAGTATGCAGAGATATGCGGCACGGCTGGTGTCTGTTCATTTGTCGGAGAGCAAAGAGTGTTGACATTCTAGTCATTACTGCTGAGCATGCTTGATAGTATGCAGAGACATGCGTCACGGCTGGCGTCTGGCCATTTGTCGGAGAGCGAACAGTGTTAAAATTCTAGTCATTACTGCTTTGCATGCCAGATAGTATGCAGAGACATGCGTCACGGCTGGCGTCTGGCCATTTGTCGGAGAGCGAACAGTGTTAAAATTCTAGTCATTACTGCTGAGCATGCCAGATAGTATGCAGAGACATGCGTCACGGCTGGCGTCTGGCCATTTGTCGGAGAGTGAACAGTGTTAAAATTCTAGTCATTACTGATGAGCATGCCAGATAGTATGCAGAGACATGCGTCACGGCTGGCGTCTGGCCATTTGTGGGAGAGCGAGCAGTGTTAAAATTCTAGTCATTACTGCTGAGCATGCCTGATAGTATGCAGAAACAAGCGTCACGGCTGGCGTCTGGCCATTTGTCGGAGAGCGAACAGTGTTAAAATTCTAGTCATTACTGCTGAGCATGCCAGATAGTATGCAGAGACATGCGTCACGGCTGGCGTCTGGCCATTTGTCGGAGAGCGAACAGTGTTAAAATTCTAGTCATTACTGCTGAGCATGCCAGATAGTATGCAGAGACATGCGTCACGGCTAGCGTCTGGCCATTTGTCGGAGAGCGAACAGTGTTAAAATTCTAGTCATTACTGCTGAGCATGCCTGATAATATGCAGAGACATGCCTCACTGCTGGCGTCTGGTCAATTGTCGGAGAGCGAACCCTGTTGAAATTCTAGTCATTACTGCTGAGCATGCCTGATAGTATGCAGAGACAAGCGTCACGGCTGGCGTCTGGCCATTTATCAGAGAGCGAACAGTGTCGAAATTCAAGTTATTACTGCTGAGCATGCCTGATAGTATGCAGAGACATGCGTCACGGCTGGCGTCTAATCATTTGTCGGAGAGTGAACAGTGTTGAAATTCCTGTCACTACTGCTGAGCATGCCTGATAGGATTCAGAGACATGCGTCACGGCTAGCGTTTGGCCATTTGTCGGTGAACGAACAGTGTTGAAATTCTAGTGATTACTGCTGAGCATGCCTGATAATATGCAGAGATATGCGTCACGGCTGGCGTCTGGACATTTGTCGGAGTAGTGTTAGAGTTCGGGTCATTTATGTTGAGCATGCCTGAAGGTCCCGTTCCTTTCGTCCCTGGGAAGAGTGGCTCAAAATTTTTTGAACCACTGCTAGCACTCATATGATGCACATTACATCACGAAATAAAAATCCAATAGATGTTCAATGCCTTCACTTTAAACGGAAGTCATCAGCCAGTCAGGTATCAGAGACTGTAGTGATTAACGATTAACAATTAGGACCATTGGTGCTGTACGTCATAGGCATTCCGTGTGGTAGAAGCTGATAATTTAAGCCACTTTTTGAAAAACACAAACTAAAAATGTCTCTATTTCTCATTCTGCTATTTCACCTCACGGACATTCGATTATTCACTTATTAACTTCAATGTCTTTAAAACGATTTTTGTCCTCTGGAAACAGAGAGAGAGATAGAGATAGATTGGTGACTTTACCAAATAAGTACTTATAAGAGATTTAAATTTTCACGAAAATACTTATTTACTTTATCTGTCTCACCATATTGCTTTTTGGCGTTTCCTCTATTCAATAAATACCGCCTTGAAACAAGAAAACAGCAGGAAAACTACACCTTTAGATATTCCAAAAAATCTAAACTTTTTTTGAAGTTTTCGAAAGTGACATAACACACTTCAAGGTTGACGCGAATACAAAGATTTTAAATTGCGTGGTCATATGCACATCTGACGTATAGTCATTTATACATTCTGGAATATTACAAAACAAAGGATTTTGTCTCTGAAAAGTACAATTATGCATAAAACAGAGCAGATACTCTAAATTTAATATGCATATTTCGAACAATTACTAAAATATTAATTTAGGTACGCCAGCACTTTAATATAGCTCCTTATTAGTCATATGCTCCTTCTAAAGACACTGAGCTACCATTTTGGTGTTAGCTTTGTATCATCATCATCATTGTCAACCATTATCAATCCACTGCTGGACGAAGGTCTCCCCAAGTTTCCTCCACAACGGTCTGTCTTGTGCCAGTCTCCTCCTTGTCACTCCCGCATACTTTCGAATTTCATCCACCAATCTCCCTCGTGGTCTTCTTCTGGGTCTTTTCCTGTCCCTCGAAATCCAATCTAAAATTTCGGCTGTCCATCGATGGTCTGTCCTTCTGGCAGTATGTCCAGCCCATTTCCATTTCAGGGATTTAACTCTGATCATGATGTCTTCCACTCTTGTCATTTTTCGGATCCACGAGTTCCTCTTCTTATCTCTCCTGGTTACACCAAGCATGCACCTCTCCATGCTGCTTTGAGTTGTCTGCAGCCTTTGTATGTCTCTTTTAGTTAAGGTCCACGTCTCTGCACCATACGTAAGCACTGGAAGTATGCATTGATCAAACACTTTTCTTTTAAGACATAATGGTATATTGATCTTTAAAATTATGCCGTTTCTTCCAAACGCTCTCCAGGCAAGTTTTGTACGCCGATTAATTTCTTCATCAATGTGACCCTCACTTGATATCTGCTGTCCAAGATAAACGTACGTATCTGTTATCTCCAGCTTTTCTCCATCAATCGATAAATCTTCATTTCTTGTAAAAGCATTGAACATCACTTTTGTCTTCTGAAAGTTCATTTTGAATCCCACTTCTTTACTCTTGTCAGCAAGTTCCTGGATCATACTCTGCAGCTCTGATGGGGTAGTTGCAAGAATGACTACGTCATCAGCAAAACGAAGGTGGGTTAGATAATCTCCATTAATCTTTATCCCCTTGTTTTCCCAGTTCAGTGATTGAAAGACATTTTCCAATGTGGCATTAAAGAGCTTCGGAGATATGGTGTCACCTTGTCTCACTCCCTTTTCAATTTTTATGTGTGTTGTTTTTTCAAACAGCCGAATCTTTGCACTTGCATTTTCATAGATGTTATTAATAATATTAATGTGTGCATCTTCAATACCGCAGGATTTCATAGCCATTGTAACTGCTGATAGCTTTGTATGTGCCACCCAAAGAGTGTGTTGATTTTTTATATGCAAATTATTTCAATAATTTCTGGCTGGTGTCCCAAATAAAAAGTATAATGCAATGTTGCTATTTTAAGAATATGGGAAGAATAGTCATCCAGAAATGTTCTTCATGGATGTTGTTTTTGATCACTTAACACCAAACACAATAGCTTTTAAAAAAATTGCTAGCTGGTTGCGGTAAATTATTGAAAATAAAATTTTATAATATCTTTTTGATTCCAATTCTGCCGGTAGAATTGCGAAACATGAAAAAGTCTCTGTAAGAGAATCTAGTTTGTTAGAAGAGTAGAGTAGTTAAGTGATAATGAGTGTTTAATCATATATGTACAGAAAATTGGAATTTACTCGTTCACATACTGGGAAGATAATTCTCTTACCAGTATTAAAAAATGTTACAAATTTGTTGTGGATCTGTTGTAAGAAACGCAACTGGAGCTTTATTTCTGAAAGTGAATCTTTTTTCACTTCTTTTAAGATAAACTTAGTTCATAAACTGACCATTTACGTTTCAGTAATAACGGGCCTTTGATCATGTGTGAGGAGGAAATAGTGATTTTCTTGATCTTATTTTGGAAAGAAAAAATTACCTCCCAAGCGCACAAGGTGCGAGGGGAGCGTCGTGCGCAAGATGTATTAGGCAGTACGCGAATTGAACTCCATGCTGTTTACGAATATGTCAACACGATTTGTGTGACTCAGGTAATTTAAATGCTATAATGATTTCAATTAGGACCTATTTTCTTCGCAGTCGGTTGGCCATAAGTCGCCTATAATATCCGCGGAGTTAGAGATAGTCCTACTTGAAACCATTACAAATACAGCTTTTGTCTTCCATTCCGTTAAATGTAGAAAGGGCTTAAAATATTCGCAACTGTCAATCTTTGCTAAATTTAAGTAAACAGCATATGTAATTTTTTAGAAAGAAATTACTGAACATATACCTTCTGCTTTGCCTTTTCTACAAGTATGTGGTATGCAAATGTAGTTGAAGCTAATAATATATTAAAGCTAATGCTTCAGTTAAATATGAAAGGTATATTTAAACTAATATTTTTACAAAAGCTGAATGTTTAGTACTAGACATTCATATCTCCCGTGAAATAGGGAAACAACTGTAGAATTATGTGACTCATGACAAATTTGATTTTAGAGATTTAACCTTGAAATACTTATATCTTACTTTCGTTTAGCTGAAGAAAATCTAAATTGTGGAACAAAAGAATGTCTTGTGGTTTCTGTTTCCGAGGTCAGAAGGATACTCTTATTCATTTTAGAATACATCAAACTGGTAAATCGGACTTTTCTGGTACGTTAGTGACATGGGAGAGTCGCGGTTTATATTTTTTGTACAGGAGATAATCTACTGGGAACCAGATGATAAATACTGACTTGTACTGACAACATTTGGAAAGCTGGAAGAAACATTGAATTCTAATCCTCCAGCAATGGCTAACCGCAAAGGTGTCATTCTTCAATATACAACGCAAGACTTCCAAACAGTTTTAAATACAAAGAAAATTATTGGATATTGGACTGAAACTTTTTGATCTTATCAGAACTGATTTGCAAGTTAAATCTTCGATGAAGATGTCAAACTGCATTACAATTGCTTTACTCCGAAGAAGAGGAGTTCTACAGAAAGGGAATTCTATTACTACCTGAAACATAGTGTAATAGGTCATAGATAATAATAATGTCAATTATGTGAAAGAATAAAGATGTCATTTATTAAAAAATATTGTTTTGGTTATTTGCTAAAAAATGGGTAGAACTTTTAAAAACACCTAATACTTCCACAATTGACAAGAATCGGTGAAAATATGTTCGTTCCTCAATTCTCTTTTGAAAGCTGCGTATTGATTAGTGTAAATTAACCTTTTAACCAAATGACGGTGTATACATTTTTGTGTGGGCGTGATGGCGCTGCTTCAATTGTATTCTCTTTGGATATCGAAATTTAGTCTAGATATCTCATCCTCTTCGGAAACGTTTGTGCATTGTCTAATTTGTGTAGTTTGAAGCTTTCTCAAGGCTACGATCGATTTTTTTCATTGTGTGAAGATGAGTGATTACTTTTTACCATTTTAAAAGTATGGGAGTCCTTGAAACAAAAATCGCAGGTATTTACCGGAAAAGCATTTCTGTGAGTAAAATCAAACTAAGCTCACTCGACAGAGAAAATGAAACGGTCAGTCTGAAGTTCTGGGTAATGATTTCAAAGACGGTCTTGATATGTCGATGGCCTATTCTTATTAACAGGACACTACCCATTCGGCAAATAAAAGAAAATCGCAAGGAACAGTGATAGACAGGCTATATAGGTTATTTTCTTCCATGCATTTATACTAAACAAACAGAGGTAACGTTCACTTACTAACAGGAATTGAATTGTGTGTCAGAAATGCTGCAAAATTATTTTAGCAGCTGTTATCAACTACCCAGTATTCCAATCGATAGGATGATGAACTGTTCTTGTGCACTGAAAATTTCACATACGATTACAAGCTCCTAATCCTAATATGTAATTTGCTAGAGTCCTCCGCCTCCGTACCACTTTTTAAGTCGTCATAGCAACAACCGAGGAACAAATGTTTGTGACGTCACGCATAGTTTTCGCGTAGGTGACGTCATCACCTACACGTGCACAAATTAAGGGGAACATCACTTTGTTTTGTTGTCATAGCAGCAAAGAACATAGCTGCTGGTATGACTTCATCTAATCCAAATTATTCACACATGACGTCAGAGATGCGTCACGTCACACGGTCAACTCTTTTGAGGTACGAAAACTTTACATCAGAAATTTTGGTTCACTACCTGAACCGGTGTTTAGCCAACTGTATGAGGCAACGTTAAGAGTACGACGATTTGATGACGTCAAGATAAAAATAGTTCACGGAAAAGAACAGGGAAATTGATGCAGTTTTCACAGTCAGTGTATACGAAAATTATTGTGTACTAGGAAATGTTAACGAAATAGGGACTAAAGGTTTTTTACAAAACACATAAAAACAGAGAGCCCGTCGTATCAAATTCCATAATCGACTGCTCGGGAAATTTTCAGAAAGCTGTCAGCCAACGTCGCCATCTATTGTCGTGGAACTCAAAAACACAATAAATAAATGTCAATAATTTCTGTATCATAAATTTTATGTTTACCCGTCATTATTGACAGGCTTTCATCTAGTAACAAATAAATTATAATTACACAGAATGTTGCGAATATGGTGTATAAGAACTCTTCAAACATTCTTTTATTCTGAACAAATGGAAAAATATAAGAAATATATCGGAAATATTACTTATAACAATAAATGATCCCTAATAAATATATACAATAAAAGAAAAACGTCCTTTCTTTCTTCAAAAAAATATATAAAGCAATTTTAAAATGCAGAATTGTGTAATTGCCTGTGTAATTGCCTCCCTTACCCAAGCATTTATGGGGGCAGTTTTGGAAATGGATAATATAATATTATCACAATTACTAATGGCAACCAGTAAAAAAATACTATAAAAACTATAGCTAGCACAGGCATACGCAACCTGTTTTGTTTCGACATCTATTCTTGTTTGGTTTCACAATCGTTCCTCGAGACTGATTTTAGAGTGCAAAGACTTAATCATTTTTTACTTTTATGAAATGTTTACTTTTATGAAATCCGTTCCCTGGAGATGATTATATTTTTTCTAACAGATCTTGACATAAACGTATCGTGTAGAGATACATCTTCTTATGTATCAGCGCTTCCGCAATACGTATTTCAGCTAAAAGCATTCTAAGGCAACCACAACTACATACCGTGCTGCTAATTTCTGAATGAACGGATACAAATTTTGTGCTGCGAAATGCTAACTGAGGAACGCTGATGTATTTTGTAAAGAAGTTAAATTAGGTATCGTTACTTGACGTTACTAATATGGAGACCTCAGCATTATGTGATTCGTCTTGTTACTACGTCTTTCTGTGGAACTAAAGTTCAGCCATCCTAAAATCTTCAGTGCGAAATATGAGACCAAGATTGAATTGTTTTCCATACGAGGAGATTGCTAATTTCATTTGGTAAGGTAATGTTATTTCATTGTTTGTTTATACTAAACAGTTATATACTTAAAAAAATATATATTAAAGTATTCGAAACATTGCTTTAATATTAAATGTGCAGTTCATAACATTGGAAAAGTCTGTCAAATGTCAGACCTAACTTATATGATACTGTCGCCAGAAGGTGAGGGTTGTCATCCATTTAATGGAAGCTGTTCCTTCATTTTCCTTTTTAGTTTTTACAGTATTTCTTGAGCCATGTAAGTGCTTATTTGTCAAAGAAAGTTATAAATGTACCGTATAATTTACCGAAAACATCATGGTAATGATATTATACCCAGGTATCGACGAATCATTGTAAAATAAAAGAAACAGTTTCCTGCATCCAGTGTTCCTCAATTCTATGTGCTAGTGGAAATCGTTTCATTAAATTCTTTTCTGTTTTTACACTTCAATGAACCTATGCCTACTTTTCACCTGGACAACAGACACCAAGCAGAGGCCACATCGAAGAAGAAATGTCTAAGACTATTAAACTTGGTTGGGGAGCATTTGGAAAAAACTTAACACTTTTGAAGTGTAATTTACCATTGATTCTAAAATTAAAGTGTTTAATAAATGTGTTCATCTAGTTCTTACTTGTAGATAAAAAACATAGACCTTAACTAAAAAAATCCAGTGATTCTCTTTGACAAATAGCAAACTACTGAAAGTTAGTAGGAAGAGCAGTTAGCTTGGTATAAATAGGAAGGGTACAAAGAGAAACTCATGCATCCCGAAAATTACAAAAATTGATGAAATCATTATCAAGCAAAAATTCCTAAAACGACTTCTGTAGGAACTGACCGCAGTTGGGAAACTGAAATACTAGAAGTAATTTCAAGGAACAGGAAAAGACTTACAAGATCATGTGGAACATGGATGGATGAAATTATACAGCATGTTGCAGTAAACGGAGGGGATTGACTAAAGATAGAAAGTTGAGAAAGGAATTTGGGGATCATTCATACAGCGACCGACTGAAAATGGTTGTTAACGATGATGATGCTATTTTTTATCTCACTAATTAACTCAATTCTTATTCTGTAAGAAACGTAGGATAACAAAAGAATGATATTAACGCCTTAGAGTTGTATCCCACACCAGAATGAAGAGATCTTACTGTTTCGATACATAAGGTTTAACAAAATTTCAAAATTTTAGCGATGAACTATTAGGTGATACGCAAACATATCACAGTCTCCCTTTGACAAATACTAATACTTCCTTCTCGTGCTGCATACTGTTCCCACAAGATTGGATCTGACGACCGTCACATAGCTGTATAACTTTACCAATGAGATTAGAGGAAATGGTATCCCACACTCACCAATTGCTGTGACCAGGGTGGCGCTTTACGGCCAAACACCCCAAGATGATTTCAAAATACTGAAAAAATTGATGACCAAGGAGATGTAGAAATTATGTAGAAATTATGTAGAAATTTCCATTGTTTATCCAGGCATCTTTGATTTTTTGTTGCGACACCAATTATCTAGCTTGCCAATACATGTGCTTATAATAAGGGGAGATGTCTTCATTGATAATTCTTTTAGGTTGATATTTGATATCTAAATCAAGTCTTTCGTCTTTCTGTGGAACTGTCTTTCGTCTTTCTGTGATCAAGTCTTTCTGTCGAACAAACAGCGCTCAAATTGTTGAATAGTGGTTAAATATGATGTACGTCGGTACAAGCACTTGTCACCTTTCTTTGTTTGCCTGCTTTCTTTCAAATATAACATTGAAATACAGTTGTCCATTCCTTCTGAAATTGTAGCGTACGTTCTGCAAGCTTGCTAAGAGTATGGCCGTCAGAATTCTGGTACGCTGCTCAACAAATTGCTTTAGTTGTCTAATTTAGGGACAGTAACTTGTTCAACAAGATCAACTATTAGTCAATTAATATTTGTGCATCTCATAACAACCACAGAAAAAATAACGACGGGATTATATTGTTCCCGCCATCCAAAGAAATGGCAATTGCCTTCCCTCTTTTAGAAATCACAACTTTCTACTAACAATTGTGAAGTCCAACCAAAATTTCTTTAAGAAAACGTCTTTTGAAAAAAATTACTAACTTTTTTGTAATGACACACAACAGTTAAAGCACATTTCTGTTTTATCCATATAATTGTGTTTCGTGAAACCCTTAGTACGTGTTCAGTCAGAAAACCCATCTTGAATACAAACAATGTCTGCAACGAATAAAATCAACGAAATATCTTTTAATTGGGTAACATATAGAATTCCCTTCCAGTTCTTTATTAGTACCTACACTGCTGGCCACACAAAATGCAACACCAAGAAGGACACGAGATAGCAAAGCCAGATTTACTGGACACATAATAACAGATACAAAGATGAAACGATTGAGCTTACAAGCCCGTGCGACTTGCGGAACACGTGGTCATCAATAGACCGTGTGGCCCCCATGGCTGGCAATAACGGCCGCTACACGCCGCCACATCAAACGAAAGAGGCTTTGGATATGAGCTTGGGGTATGTCGGTCCAGGCTGCTTCCCTACGCTGCCACAGTTCATCGGGCGTAGCCGCGGGTGGTGCTTGCCCTGCCACTCGGTTGCCGATCAGCGACAAGACGTGTTCGATGGGCGACATATCGGGAGAACAGGCGGGCCACAGCAGCAGTGACACCTGGTGGGCAGTGAAGAATTTTTGCACGATACGTGCTATGTGCGGGCGCGCACTGTCCGGTTGAAACGTGGCCGCTGGCAGGTCCTGCAGGTAAGGGAGAACTACAGGCTCCAAAACGTCGGAGATGGTGCGGTGGCTGTTGAGTGTACCAGCGATGCGTACCGGAGGAGTGCGGGTGTCATATCCAATTGCGCCGCAAACCGTAACGCCAGGCGACAGACCGGTATGGCGATGCATACTGCAGACGTCATACAGTCTGTCGCCGCGGTGCCGCCCCACGCGGATCCAAACATCGTGTCTTTGCAGGCAGAAGCGAGATTCGTCGGAGAATAGTCCATTCCATAGTCCACGTGCGGCGTTCCACGGCCCACTGCTGCCGTAGTCGCCTGTGGTGTAATGTCAATGGTAATCGAAGCAATGGCTGCGGTGCGACAAGTCCCAGCTCCTCCAAACGACGTCGAACGGTACGAGCTAACACAGATTGTTGAGCAACACACCCTAATCCCTGCGCTAGCGTTCGTGATGTGGCGGTGCGAGCCGTCAATGCCCGTTCAGTATTGTGCCGCGGCTGCGGCAATCGCTCACGTCGGTCCGTCCGTCCCTCCTGCACCCACCGAATCCATACTCGCCTCACTGTGGCTGGATGTCGTCCCACAAGGGTACCAATGTCTCGATACGATAAACCGCTGTCACGATAAGCCACTATTCGTCCTCTGTCGACCTCCGAAACGTGCTGGAGTGCCGTCATCTGCGACGAGGCATCAGGAAGATTCCCACGCACAGGTCCGGCAGCACAACCCACTTCCACTACTTACACCCCGCCTTCTGTGCACCTATCTTATAGTGCTTCTCTGTGGCGTGCTGGGAGCACATGATTTGCATATGCCCTGCAATGCTAATCGTTTGAATGTCCTCTCGCGGGCGACGCATGCTGCGAATTTCAGGCCAATCGGATGGTTCTTTCTTGGTGTTGCATTTTGGGTGTCCAGCAGTGTAGAATGTATAATGAGATAGTTGCTAGTCATGAATTTCCTGTGCTAAAAATGTTCCAAAGGTTTGATTTTTATCTGCTGAAGCAAAGCAGTGTACTCCTGCACAGTTTGATAGCTATTAATTGGATAATAGTGAAGGATGTTAGCTAAGAACTACAATATATTATCTTCTGTGAAATTTATGCATGTCTAAATTGTGTAATTAATAATAATAATAATAATAATAATAATAATAATAATAATAATAATAATAATAATAATAATAATAATAATAATAATAATAATAATAATAAATAATAATAATAAATAATAATAATATTAATATTAATAATAATAATAATCGCCACGTATTTGGAATATTTTCACCTTGGATCTCGCCCTTACGATTTAACTGCTATAATATATATAGCTAGTGCCGTTAATGCCCACCAGATGGATACGTCTCAGTAGCTGAGCCCATCTTACGGATTTATGATGTCAGTTGCTGACTTTAAAATACACATAGCACCGTGGATTGTTGGCCACCATGGCGTAAAGGTAACGCACTCGGCGCGATACCGAGAGTTCTGTTGGTTCGATTCCACAGCGCCGGCTGAAAAACAATTTTTCGGTTGCTGTGTGCTTCTGGAACGTGGAAAGAGCAATGTATTTATTTATTAACTGTCGCCACGTATTTGGAATATTTTCACCTTGGATCTCGCCCTTACGATTTAACTGCTATAATATATATAGCTAGTGCCGTTAATGCCCACCAGCTGGAGACGTCTCAGTACCTGAGCCCATCTTACGGATTTATGATGTCAGTTGCTGACTTTAAAATACACATAGCACCGTAGATTGTTGGCCCCCGTGGCGTAAAGGTAACGCACTCGGCGCGATACCGAGAGTTCTGTTGGTTCGATTCCACAGCGGCGGCTGAAAAGCAATTTTTCGGTTGCTGTGTGCTTCTGGAACGTGGAAAGAGCGATGTATTTATTTATTAACTGTCGCCACGTATTTGGAATATTTTCACCTTGGATCTCGCCTTTACGATTTAACTGCTATAATATATATAGCTAGTGCCGTTAATGCCCACCAGATGGAGACGTCTCAGTAGCTGAGCCCATCTTACGGATTTATGATGTCAGTTGCTGACTTTAAAATACACATAGCACCGTGGATTGTTGGCCCCCGTGGCGTACAGGTAACACACTCGGCGCGATACCGAGAGTTCTGTTGGTTCGATTCCACTGCGGCGGCTGAAAAACAATTTTTCGGTTGCTGTGTGCTTCTGGAACGTGGAAAGAGCGATGTATTTATTTATTAACTGTCGCCACGTATTTGGAATATTTTCACCTTGGATCTCGCCTTTACGATTTAACTGCTATAATATATATAGCTAGTGCCGTTAATGCCCACCAGATGGAGACGTCTCAGTAGCTGAGCCCATCTTACGGATTTATGATGTCAGTTGCTGACTTTAAAATACACATAGCACCGTGGATTGTTGGCCCCCGTGGCGTACAGGTAACACACTCGGCGCGATACCGAGAGTTCTGTTGGTTCGATTCCACTGCGGCGGCTGAAAAACAATTTTTCGGTTGCTGTGTGCTTCTGGAACGTGGAAAGAGCGATGTATTTATTTATTAACTGTCGCCACGTATTTGGAATATTTTCACCTTGGATCTCGCCTTTACGATTTAACTGCTATAATATATATAGCTAGTGCCGTTAATGCCCACCAGATGGAGACGTCTCAGTAGCTGAGCCCATCTTACGGATTTATGATGTCAGTTGCTGACTTTAAAATACACATAGCACCGTGGATTGTTGGCCCCCGTGGCGTACAGGTAACACACTCGGCGCGATACCGAGAGTTCTGTTGGTTCGATTCCACTGCGGCGGCTGAAAAACAATTTTTCGGTTGCTGTGTGCTTCTGGAACGTGGAAAGAGCGATGTATTTATTTATTAACTGTCGCCACGTATTTGGAATATTTTCACCTTGGATCTCGCCTTTACGATTTAACTGCTATAATATATATAGCTAGTGCCGTTAATGCCCACCAGATGGAGACGTCTCAGTAGCTGAGCCCATCTTACGGATTTATGATGTCAGTTGCTGACTTTAAAATACACATAGCACCGTGGATTGTTGGCCCCCGTGGCGTAAAGGTAACGCACTCGGCGCGATACCGAGAGTTCTGTTGGTTCTGATTCCACAGCGGCGGCTGAAAAACAATTTTTCGGTTGCTGTGTGCTTCTGGAACGTGGAAAGAGCGATGTATTTATTTATTAACTGTCGCCACGTATTTGGAATATTTTCACCTTGGATCTCGCCCTTACGATTTAACTGCTATAATATATATAGCTAGTGCCGTTAATGCCCACCAGATGGAGACGTCTCAGTAGCTGAGCCCATCTTACGGATTTATGATGTCAGTTGCTGACTTTAAAATACACATAGCACCGTGGATTGCTGGCCCCCGTGGCGTAAAGGTAACGCACTCGGCGCGATACCGAGAGTTCTGTTGGTTCGATTCCACAGCGGCGGCTGAAAAGCAATTTTTCGGTTGCTGTGTGCTTCTGGAACGTGGAAAGAGCGATGTATTTATTTATTAACTGTCGCCACGTATTTGGAATATTTTCACCTTGGATCTCGCCTTTACGATTTAACTGCTATAATATATATAGCTAGTGCCGTTAATGCCCACCAGATGGAGACGTCTCAGTAGCTGAGCCCATCTTACGGATTTATGATGTCAGTTGCTGACTTTAAAATACACATAGCACCGTGGATTGTTGGCCCCCGTGGCGTACAGGTAACACACTCGGCGCGATACCGAGAGTTCTGTTGGTTCGATTCCACTGCGGCGGCTGAAAAACAATTTTTCGGTTGTTGTGTGCTTCTGGAACGTGGAAAGAGCGATGTATTTATTTATTAACTGTCGCCACGTATTTGGAATATTTTCACCTTGGATCTCGCCTTTACGATTTAACTGCTATAATATATATAGCTAGTGCCGTTAATGCCCACCAGATGGAGACGTCTCAGTAGCTGAGCCCATCTTACGGATTTATGATGTCAGTTGCTGACTTTAAAATACACATAGCACCGTGGATTGTTGGCCCCCGTGGCGTACAGGTAACACACTCGGCGCGATACCGAGAGTTCTGTTGGTTCGATTCCACTGCGGCGGCTGAAAAACAATTTTTCGGTTGCTGTGTGCTTCTGGAACGTGGAAAGAGCGATGTATTTATTTATTAACTGTCGCCACGTATTTGGAATATTTTCACCTTGGATCTCGCCTTTACGATTTAACTGCTATAATATATATAGCTAGTGCCGTTAATGCCCACCAGATGGAGACGTCTCAGTAGCTGAGCCCATCTTACGGATTTATGATGTCAGTTGCTGACTTTAAAATACACATAGCACCGTGGATTGTTGGCCCCCGTGGCGTACAGGTAACACACTCGGCGCGATACCGAGAGTTCTGTTGGTTCGATTCCACTGCGGCGGCTGAAAAACAATTTTTCGGTTGCTGTGTGCTTCTGGAACGTGGAAAGAGCGATGTATTTATTTATTAACTGTCGCCACGTATTTGGAATATTTTCACCTTGGATCTCGCCTTTACGATTTAACTGCTATAATATATATAGCTAGTGCCGTTAATGCCCACCAGATGGAGACGTCTCAGTAGCTGAGCCCATCTTACGGATTTATGATGTCAGTTGCTGACTTTAAAATACACATAGCACCGTGGATTGCTGGCCCCCGTGGCGTAAAGGTAACGCACTCGGCGCGATACCGAGAGTTCTGTTGGTTCGATTCCACAGCGGCGGCTGAAAAACAATTTTTCGGTTGCTGTGTGCTTCTGGAACGTGGAAAGAGCGATGTATTTATTTATTAACTGTCGCCACGTATTTGGAATATTTTCACCTTGGATCTCGCCCTTACGATTTAACTGCTATAATATATATAGCTAGTGCCGTTAATGCCCACCAGATGGAGACGTCTGAGTAGCTGAGCCCATCTTACGGATTTATGATGTCAGTTGCTGACTTTAAAATACACATAGCACCATGGATTGTTGGCCCCCGTGGCGTAAAGGTAACGCACTCGGCGTGATACCGAGAGTTCTGTTGGTTCGATTCCACAGCGGCGGCTGAAAAACAATTTTTCGGTTGCTGTGTGCTTCTGGAACGTGGAAAGAGCGATGTATTTATTTATTAACTGTCGCCACGTATTTGGAATATTTTCACCTTGGATCTCGCCCTTACGATTTAACTGCTATAATATATATAGCTAGTGGCGTTAATGCCCACCAGATGGAGACGTCTCAGTAGCTGAGACCATCTTAAGGATTTATGATGTCAGTTGCTGACTTTAAAATACACATAGCACCGTGGATTGTTGGCCCCCGTGGCGTAAAGGTAACGCACTCGGCGCGATACCGAGAGTTCTATTGGTTCGATTGCACAGCGGCGGCTGAAAAACAATTTTTCGGTTGCTGTGTGCTTCTGGAACGTGGAAAGAGCGATGTATTTATTTATTAACTGTCGCCACGTATTTGGAATATTTTCACCTTGGATCTCGCCCTTACGATTTAACTGCTATAATATATATAGCTAGTGCCGTTAATGCCCACCAGCTGGAGACGTCTCAGTAGCTGAGCCCATCTTACGGATTTATGATGTCAGTTGCTGACTTTAAAATACACATAGCACCGTGGATTGTTGGCCCCCGTGGCGTACAGGTAACACACTCGGCGCGATACCGAGAGTTCTGTTGGTTCGATTCCACTGCGGCGGCTGAAAAACAATTTTTCGGTTGCTGTGTACTTCTCTGGAACGTGGAAAGAGCGATGTATTTATTTATTAACTGTCGCCACGTATTTGGAATATTTTCACCTTGGATCTCGCCCTTACGATTTAACTGCTATAATATATATAGCTAGTCAGTGCCGTTAATGCCCACCAGCTGGAGACGTCTCAGTAGCTGAGCCCATCTTACGGATTTATGATGTCAGTTGCTGACTTTAAAATACACATAGCACCGTGGATTGTTGGCCCCCGTGGCGTAAAGGTAACGCACTCGGCGCGATACCGAGAGTTCTGTTGGTTCGATTCCACAGCGGCGGCTGGAAAACAATTTTTCGGTTGCTGTGTGCTTCTGGAACGTGGAAAGAGCAATGTATTTATTTATTAACTGTCGCCACGTATTTGGAATATTTTCACCTTGGATCTCGCCCTTACGATTTAACTGCTGTAATATATATATAGCTAGGGCCGTTAATGCCCACCAGATGGAGACGTCTCAGTAGCTGAGCCCATCTTACGGATTTATGATGTCAGTTGCTGACTTTAAAATACACATAGCACCGTGGATTGTTGGCCCCCGTGGCGTAGAGGTAACGCACTCGGCGCGATACCGAGAGTTCTGTTGGTTCGATTCAACAGCGGCGGCTGAAAAACAATTTTTCGGTTGCTGTGTGCTTCTGGAACGTGGAAAGAGCGATGTATTTATTTATTAACTGTCGCCACGTATTTGGAATATTTTCACTTTGGAAATCGCCCTTACGATTTAACTGCTATAATATATATAGCTAGTGCCGTTAATGCCCACCAGATGGAGACGTCTCAGTAGCTGAGCCCATCTTACGGATTTATGATGTCAGTTGCTGACTTTAAAATACACATAGCACCGTGGATTGTTGGCCCCCGTGGCGTAAAGGTAACGCACTCGGCGCGATACCGAGAGTTCTGTTGGTTCGATTCCACAGCGGCGGCTGAAAAACAATTTTTCGGTTGCTGTGTGCTTCTGGAACGTGGAAAGAGCGATGTATTTATTTATTAACTGTCGCCACGTATTTGGAATATTTTCACCTTGGATCTCGCCCTTACGATTTAACTGCTATAATATATATAGCTAGTGCCGTTAATGCCCACCAGATGGAGACGTCTCAGTAGCTGAGCCTATCTTAAGGATTTATGATATCAGTTGCTGACTTTAAAATACACATAGAACCGTGGATTGTTGGCCCCCGTGCCGTAAAGGTAACTCCCTCGGCGCGATACCGAGAGTTCTGTTGGTTCGATTCCACAGCGCCGGCTGAAAACCAATTTTTCGGTTGCTGTGTGCTTCTGGAACGTGGAAAGAGCGATGTATTTATTTATTAACTGTCGCCACGTATTTGGAATATTTTCACCTTGGATCTCGCCCTTACGATTTAACTGCTATAATATATATAGCTAGTGCCGTTAATGCCCACCAGATGGAGACGTCTCAGTAGCTGAGCCCATCTTACGGATTTATGATGTCAGTTGCTGACTATAAAATACACATAGCACCGTGGATTGTTGGCCCCCGTGGCGTAAAGGTAACGCACTCGGCGCGATACCGAGAGTTCAGTTGGTTCGATTCCACAGCGGCGGCTGAAAAACAGATTTTTCGGTTGCTGTGTGCTTCTGGAACGTGGAAAGAGCGATGTATTTATTTATTAACTGTCGCCACGTATTTGGAATATTTTCACCTTGGATCTCGCCCTTACGATTTAACTGCTATAATATATATAGCTAGTGCCGTTAATGCCCACCAGATGGAGACGTCTCAGTAGCTGAACCCATCTTAAGGATTTATGATGTCAGTTGCTGACTTTAAAATACACATAGCACCGTGGATTGTTGGCCCCCGTGGCGTAAAGGTAACGCACTCGGCGCGATACCGAGAGTTCTGTTGGTTCGATTCCACAGCAGCGGCTGAAAAACAATTTTTCGGTTGCTGTGTGCTTCTGGAACGTGGAAAGAGCGATGTATTTATTTATTAACTGTCGCCACGTATTTGGAATATTTTCACCTTGGATCTCGCCCTTACGATTTAACTGCTATAATATATATAGCTAGTGCCGTTAATGCCCACCAGATGGAGACGTCTCAGTAGCTGAGCCCATCTTACGAATTTATGATGTCAGTTGCTGACTTTAAAATACACATAGCACCGTGGATTGTTGGCCCCCGTGGCGTAAAGGTAACGCACTCGGCGCGATACCGAGAGTTCTGTTGGTTCGATCTCCACAGCGGCGGCTGAAAAATAATTTTTCGGTTGCTGTGTGCTTCTGGAACGTGGAAAGAGCGATGTATTTATTTATTAACTGTCGCCACGTATTTGGAATATTTTCACCTTGGATCTTGCTCCTTACGATTTAACTGGTATAATATATATAGCCAGTGCCGTTAATGCCCACCAGATGGAGACGTCTCAGTAGCTGAGCCCATCTTACGGATTTATGATGTCAGTTGCTGACTTTAAAATACACATAGCACCGTGGATTGCTGGCCCCCGTGGCGTAAAGGTAACGCACTCGGCGCGATACCGAGAGTTCAGTTGGTTCGATTCCACAGCGGCGGCTGAAAAACAATTTTTCGGTTGCTGTGTGCTTCTGGAACGTGGAAAGAGCGATGTATTTATTTATTAACTGTCGCCACGTATTTGGAATATTTTCACCTTGGATCTCGCCCTTACGATTTAACTGCTATAATATATATAGCTAGTGCCGTTAATGCCCACCAGATGGAGACGTCTCAGTAGCTGAGCCTATCTTAAGGATTTATGATATCAGTTGCTGACTTTAAAATACACATAGAACCGTGGATTGTTGGCCCCCGTGCCGTAAAGGTAACTCACTCGGCGCGATACCGAGAGTTCTGTTGGTTCGATTCCACAGCGCCGGCTGAAAAACAATTTTTCGGTTGCTGTGTGCTTCTGGAACGTGGAAAGAGCGATGTATTTATTTATTAACTGTCGCCACGTATTTGGAATATTTTCACCTTGGATCTTGCCCTTACGATTTAACTGGTATAATATATATAGCTAGTGCCGTTAATGCCCACCAGATGGAGACGTCTCAGTAGCTGAGCCCATCTTACGGATTTATGATGTCAGTTGCTGACTTTAAAATACACATAGCACCGTGGATTGCTGGCCCCCGTGGCGTAAAGGTAACGCACTCGGCGCGATACCGAGAGTTCAGTTGGTTCGATTCCACAGCGGCGGCTGAAAAACAATTTTTCGGTTGCTGTGTGCTTCTGGAACGTGGAAAGAGCGATGTATTTATTTATTAACTGTCGCCACGTATTTGGAATATTTTCACCTTGGATCTCGCCTTTACGATTTAACTGCTATAATATATATAGCTAGTGCCGTTAATGCCCACCAGATGGAGACGTCTCAGTAGCTGGAGCCCATCTTACGGATTTATGATGTCAGTTGCTGACTTTAAAATACACATAGCACCGTGGATTGTTGGCCCCCGTGGCGTACAGGTAACACACTCGGCGCGATACCGAGAGTTCTGTTGGTTCGATTCCACTGCGGCGGCTGAAAAACAATTTTTCGGTTGCTGTGTGCTTCTGGAACGTGGAAAGAGCGATGTATTTATTTATTAACTGTCGCCACGTATTTGGAATATTTTCACCTTGGATCTCGCCTTTACGATTTAACTGCTATAATATATATAGCTAGTGCCGTTAATGCCCACCAGATGGAGACGTCTCAGTAGCTGAGCCCATCTTACGGATTTATGATGTCAGTTGCTGACTTTAAAATACACATAGCACCGTGGATTGTTGGCCCCCGTGGCGTACAGGTAACACACTCGGCGCGATACCGAGAGTTCTGTTGGTTCGATTCCACTGCGGCGGCTGAAAAACAATTTTTAGGTTGCTGTGTGCTTCTGGAACGTGGAAAGAGCGATGTATTTATTTATTAACTGTCGCCACGTATTTGGAATATTTTCACCTTGGATCTCGCCTTTACGATTTAACTGCTATAATATATATAGCTAGTGCCGTTAATGCCCACCAGATGGAGACGTCTCAGTAGCTGAGCCCATCTTACGGATTTATGATGTCAGTTGCTGACTTTAAAATACACATAGCACCGTGGATTGTTGGCCCCCGTGGCGTAAAGGTAACGCACTCGGCGCGATACCGAGAGTTCTGTTGGTTCGATTCCACTGCGGCGGCTGAAAAACAATTTTTCGGTTGCTGTGTGCTTCTGGAACGTGGAAAGAGCGATGTATTTATTTATTAACTGTCGCCACGTATTTGGAATATTTTCACCTTGGATCTCGCCCTTACGATTTAACTGGTATAATATATATAGCTAGTGCCGTTAATGCCCACCAGATGGAGACGTCTCAGTAGCTGAGCCCATCTTACGGATTTATGATGTCAGTTGCTGACTTTAAAATACACATAGCACCGTGGATTGCTGGCCCCCGTGGCGTAAAGGTAACGCACTCGGCGCGATACCGAGAGTTCTGTTGGTTCGATTCCACAGCGGCGGCTGAAAAGCAATTTTTCGGTTGCTGTGTGCTTCTGGAACGTGGAAAGAGCGATGTATTTATTTATTAACTGTCGCCACGTATTTGGAATATTTTCACCTTGGATCTCGCCTTTACGATTTAACTGCTATAATATATATAGCTAGTGCCGTTAATGCCCACCAGATGGAGACGTCTCAGTAGCTGAGCCCATCTTACGGATTTATGATGTCAGTTGCTGACTTTAAAATACACATAGCACCGTGGATTGTTGGCCCCCGTGGCGTACAGGTAACACACTCGGCGCGATACCGAGAGTTCTGTTGGTTCGATTCCACTGCGGCGGCTGAAAAACAATTTTTCGGTTGTTGTGTGCTTCTGGAACGTGGAAAGAGCGATGTATTTATTTATTAACTGTCGCCACGTATTTGGAATATTTTCACCTTGGATCTCGCCTTTACGATTTAACTGCTATAATATATATAGCTAGTGCCGTTAATGCCCACCAGATGGAGACGTCTCAGTAGCTGAGCCCATCTTACGGATTTATGATGTCAGTTGCTGACTTTAAAATACACATAGCACCGTGGATTGTTGGCCCCCGTGGCGTACAGGTAACACACTCGGCGCGATACCGAGAGTTCTGTTGGTTCGATTCCACTGCGGCGGCTGAAAAACAATTTTTCGGTTGCTGTGTGCTTCTGGAACGTGGAAAGAGCGATGTATTTATTTATTAACTGTCGCCACGTATTTGGAATATTTTCACCTTGGATCTCGCCTTTACGATTTAACTGCTATAATATATATAGCTAGTGCCGTTAATGCCCACCAGATGGAGACGTCTCAGTAGCTGAGCCCATCTTACGGATTTATGATGTCAGTTGCTGACTTTAAAATACACATAGCACCGTGGATTGTTGGCCCCCGTGGCGTACAGGTAATACACTCGGCGCGATACCGAGAGTTCTGTTGGTTCGATTCCACTGCGGCGGCTGAAAAACAATTTTTCGGTTGCTGTGTGCTTCTGGAACGTGGAAAGAGCGATGTATTTATTTATTAACTGTCGCCACGTATTTGGAATATTTTCACCTTGGATCTCGCCTTTACGATTTAACTGCTATAATATATATAGCTAGTGCCGTTAATGCCCACCAGATGGAGACGTCTCAGTAGCTGAGCCCATCTTACGGATTTATGATGTCAGTTGCTGACTTTAAAATACACATAGCACCGTGGATTGCTGGCCCCCGTGGCGTAAAGGTAACGCACTCGGCGCGATACCGAGAGTTCTGTTGGTTCGATTCCACAGCGGCGGCTGAAAAACAATTTTTCGGTTGCTGTGTGCTTCTGGAACGTGGAAAGAGCGATGTATTTATTTATTAACTGTCGCCACGTATTTGGAATATTTTCACCTTGGATCTCGCCCTTACGATTTAACTGCTATAATATATATAGCTAGTGCCGTTAATGCCCACCAGATGGAGACGTCTGAGTAGCTGAGCCCATCTTACGGATTTATGATGTCAGTTGCTGACTTTAAAATACACATAGCACCATGGATTGTTGGCCCCCGTGGCGTAAAGGTAACGCACTCGGCGTGATACCGAGAGTTCTGTTGGTTCGATTCCACAGCGGCGGCTGAAAAACAATTTTCGGTTGCTGTGTGCTTCTGGAACGTGGAAAGAGCGATGTATTTATTTATTAACTGTCGCCACGTATTTGGAATATTTTCACCTTGGATCTCGCCCTTACGATTTAACTGCTATAATATATATAGCTAGTGGCGTTAATGCCCACCAGATGGAGACGTCTCAGTAGCTGAGACCATCTTAAGGATTTATGATGTCAGTTGCTGACTTTAAAATACACATAGCACCGTGGATTGTTGGCCCCCGTGGCGTAAAGGTAACGCACTCGGCGCGATACCGAGAGTTCTATTGGTTCGATTGCACAGCTGCGGCTGAAAAACAATTTTTCGGTTGCTGTGTGCTTCTGGAACGTGGAAAGAGCGATGTATTTATTTATTAACTGTCGCCACGTATTTGGAATATTTTCACCTTGGATCTCGCCCTTACGATTTAACTGCTATAATATATATAGCTAGTGCCGTTAATGCCCACCAGCTGGAGACGTCTCAGTAGCTGAGCCCATCTTACGGATTTATGATGTCAGTTGCTGACTTTAAAATACACATAGCACCGTGGATTGTTGGCCCCCGTGGCGTACAGGTAACACACTCGGCGCGATACCGAGAGTTCTGTTGGTTCGATTCCACTGCGGCGGCTGAAAAACAATTTTTCGGTTGCTGTGTACTTCTGGAACGTGGAAAGAGCGATGTATTTATTTATTAACTGTCGCCACGTATTTGGAATATTTTCACCTTGGATCTCGCCCTTACGATTTAACTGCTATAATATATATAGCTAGTGCCGTTAATGCCCACCAGCTGGAGACGTCTCAGTAGCTGAGCCCATCTTACGGATTTATGATGTCAGTTGCTGACTTTAAAATACACATAGCACCGTGGATTGTTGGCCCCCGTGGCGTAAAGGTAACGCACTCGGCGCGATACCGAGAGTTCTGTTGGTTCGATTCCACAGCGGCGGCTGGAAAAACAATTTTTCGGTTGCTGTGTGCTTCTGGAACGTGGAAAGAGCGATGTATTTATTTATTAACTGTCGCCACGTATTTGGAATATTTTCACCTTGGATCTCGCCCTTACGATTTAACTGCTGTAATATATATATAGCTAGGGCCGTTAATGCCCACCAGATGGAGACGTCTCAGTAGCTGAGCCCATCTTACGGATTTATGATGTCAGTTGCTGACTTTAAAATACACATAGCACCGTGGATTGTTGGCCCCCGTGGCGTAGAGGTAACGCACTCGGCGCGATACCGAGAGTTCTGTTGGTTCGATTCAACAGCGGCGGCTGAAAACAATTTTTCGGTTGCTGTGTGCTTCTGGAACGTGGAAAGAGCGATGTATTTATTTATTAACTGTCGCCACGTATTTGGAATATTTTCACTTTGGAAATCGCCCTTACGATTTAACTGCTATAATATATATAGCTAGTGCCGTTAATGCCCACCAGATGGAGACGTCTCAGTAGCTGAGCCCATCTTACGGATTTATGATGTCAGTTGCTGACTTTAAAATACACATAGCACCGTGGATTGTTGGCCCCCGTGGCGTAAAGGTAACGCACTCGGCGCGATACCGAGAGTTCTGTTGGTTCGATTCCACAGCGGCGGCTGAAAAACAATTTTTCGGTTGCTGTGTGCTTCTGGAACGTGGAAAGAGCGATGTATTTATTTATTAACTGTCGCCACGTATTTGGAATATTTTCACCTTGGATCTCGCTCTTACGATTTAACTGCTATAATATATATAGCTAGTGCCGTTAATGCCCACCAGATGGAGACGTCTCAGTAGCTGAGCCCATCTTAAGGATTTATGATATCAGTTGCTGACTTTAAAATACACATAGAACCGTGGATTGTTGGCCCCCGTGCCGTAAAGGTAACTCACTCGGCGCGATACCGAGAGTTCTGTTGGTTCGATTCCACAGCGCCGGCTGAAAACCAATTTTTCGGTTGCTGTGTGCTTCTGGAACGTGGAAAGAGCGATGTATTTATTTATTAACTGTCGCCACGTATTTGGAATATTTTCACCTTGGATCTCGCCCTTACGATTTAACTGCTATAATATATATAGCTAGTGCCGTTAATGCCCACCAGATGGAGACGTCTCAGTAGCTGAGCATATCTTACGGATTTATGATGTCAGTTGCTGACTATAAAATACACATAGCACCGTGGATTGTTGGCCCCCGTGGCGTAAAAGGTAACGCACTCGGCGCGATACCGAGAGTTCAGTTGGTTCGATTCCACAGCGGCGGCTGAAAAACAATTTTTCGGTTGCTGTGTGCTTCTGGAACGTGGAAAGAGCGATGTATTTATTTATTAACTGTCGCCACGTATTTGGAATATTTTCACCTTGATCTCGCCCTTACGATTTAACTGCTATAATATATATAGCTAGTGCCGTTAATGCCCACCAGATGGAGACGTCTCAGTAGCTGAACCCATCTTACGGATTTATGATGTCAGTTGCTGACTTTAAAATACACATAGCACCGTGGATTGTTGGCCACCGTGGCGTAAAGGTAACGCACTCGGCGCGATACCGAGAGTTCTGTTGGTTCGATTCCACAGCGGCGGCTGAAAAATAATTTTTCGGTTGCTGTTTGTTTCTGGAACGTGGAAAGAGCGATGTATTTATTTATTAACTGTCGCCACGTATTTGGAATATTTTCACCTTGGATCTTGCCCTTACGATTTAACTGGTATAATATATATAGCTAGTGCCGTTAATGCCCACCAGATGGAGACGTCTCAGTGGCTGAGCCCATCTTACGGATTTATGATGTCAGTTGCTGACTTTAAAATACACATAGCACCGTGGATTGCTGGCCACTCGTGGCGTAAATGTAACGCACTCGGCGCGATACCGAGAGTTCTGTTGGTTCAATTCCACAGCGGTTGGCTGAAAAACAATTTTTCGGTGGCTGTGTGCTTCTGGAACGTGGAAAGAGCGATGTATTTATTTATTAACTGTCGCCACGTATTTGGAGTGTTTTCACCTTGGATCTCGCCCTTACGATTTAACTGCTATAATATATATAGCTAGTGCCGTTTATGCCCACCAGATGGAGACGTCTCAGTGGCTGAGCCTATCTTACGGATTTATGATGTCAGAAGCTGACTTTAAAATACACATAGCACCGTGGATTGTTGGCCACCGTGCCGTAAATGTAACGCACTCGGCGCGATATCGAGAGTTCTGTTGGTTCAATTCCACAGCGGTTGGCTGAAAACCAATTTTTCGGATGCTGTTTGCTTCTGGAACGTGGAAAGAGCGATGTATTTATTTATTAACTGTCGCCACGTATTTGGAGTGTTTTCACCTTGGATCTCGCCCTTACGATTTAACTGGTATAATATATATAGCTAGTGCCGTTAATGCCCACCAGATGGAGACGTCTCAGTGGCTGAGCCCATCTTACGGATTTATGATGTCAGAAGCTGACTTAAATACACATAGCACCGTGGATTGCTGGCCCCCGTGGCGTAAAGGTAACGCACTCGGCGCGATATCGAGAGTTCTGTTGGTTCGATTCCACAGCGGTTGGCTGAAAAACAATTTTTCGGTTGCTGTTTGTTTCTGGAACGTGGAAAGAGCGATGTATTTATTTATTAACTGTCGCCGCGTGTTTGGAGTGTTTTCACCTTGGATCTCGCCCGTTGGATTTAACTGCTATAATATATATAGCTAGTGCCGTTTATGCCCACCAGATGGAGACGTCTCAGTAGCTGAGCCTATCTTAAGGATTTATGATGTCAGAAGCTGACTTTAAAATACACATAGCACCGTGGATTGTTGGCCACCGTGGCCGTAAATGTAACGCACTCGGCGCGATACCGAGAGTTCTGTTGGTTCAATTCCACAGCGGTTGGCTGAAAAACAATTTTTCGGATGCTGTGTGTTTCTGGAACGTGGAAAGAGCGATGTATTTATTTATTAACTGTCGCTGCGTGTTTGGAGTGTTTTCACCTAGATCTCGCCCTTTGGATTTAACTGCTATAATATATATAGCTAGTGCCGTTTATGCCCACCAGATGGAGACGTCTCAGTGGCTGAGCCCATCTTACGGATTTATGATGTCAGAAGCTGACTTTAAAATACACATAGCACCGTGGATTGTTGGCAACCGTGGCGTAAATGTAACGCACTCGGCGCGATATCGAGAGTTCTGTTGGTTCAATTCCACAGCGGTTGGCTGAAAAACAATTTTTCGGATGCTGTTTGTTTCTGGAACGTGGAAAGAGCGATGTATTTATTTATTAACTGTCGCCGCGTGTTTGGAGTGTTTTCACCTAGATCTCGCCCGTTGGATTTAACTGCTATAATATATATAGCTAGTGCCGTTTATGCCCACCAGATGGAGACGTCTCAGTGGCTGAGCCCATCTTACGGATTTATGATGTCAGAAGCTGACTTAAATACACATAGCACCGTGGATTGTTGGCCACCGTGGCGTAAAGGTAACGCACTCGGCGCGATATCGAGAGTTCTGTTGGTTCAATTCCACAGCGGTTGGCTGAAAAACAATTTTTCGGATGCTGTTTGTTTCTGGAACGTGGAAAGAGCGATGTATTTATTTATTGACTGTCGCCGCGTGTTTGGAGTATTTTCACCTAGATCTCGCCCGTTGGATTTAACTGTTATAATATATATAGCTAGTGCCGTTTATGCCCACCAGATGGAGACGTCTCAGTGGCTGAGCCCATCTTACGGATTTATGATGTCAGAAGCTGACTTAAATACACATAGCACCGTGGATTGCTGGCCACCGTGGCGTAAATGTAACGCACTCGGCGCGATATCGAGAGTTCTGTTGGTTCAATTCCACAGCGGTTGGCTGAAAAACAATTTTTCGGATGCTGTTTGTTTCTGGAACGTGGAAAGAGCGATGTATTTATTTATTGACTGTCGCTGCGTGTTTGGAGTGTTTTCACCTAGATCTCGCCCGTTGGATTTAACTGCTATAATATATATAGCTAGTGCCGTTTATGCCCACCAGATGGAGACGTCTCAGTGGCTGAGCCCATCTTACGGATTTATGATGTCAGAAGCTGACTTAAATACACATAGCACCGTGGATTGTTGGCCACCGTGGCGTAAATGTAACGCACTCGGCGCGATATCGAGAGTTCTGTTGGTTCAATTCCACAGCGGTTGGCTGAAAAACAATTTTTCGGATGCTGTTTGTTTCTGGAACGTGGAAAGAGCGATGTATTTATTTATTGACTGTCGCCGCGTGTTTGGAGTGTTTTCACCTAGATCTCGCCCGTTGGATTTAACTGCTATAATATATATAGCTAGTGCCGTTT